>JAOTAY010000004.1:9555113-9586907 GCA_025629805.1 Erythroxylum baracoense
TGAAAAAGCTGTATTTTAGCTTTTAAAAAAGCTATTTCTACTTCAAAAGTGCTTTTGAAGTTTACAGCCAAACACTCTTTTTTTTCCTTAAAATAACTTTTGCGGTGGAAAAAAGTGTTTTTCAACCTACCAAAAGCTTAACCAAATAGGTGCTAAGAAAAGTACAAACCTACTAGATTAACATCATTGAAGAAAACTAATTAAATAAGATATTAATGACAAGGATTGAAAAGAAACAAAAATGTTATAGAAGTTTGATTGAATAAGAAAACCGTATAAAATAAAAAATTTTGATTGAAAAAAGAGATTGATAATAGGTTCTTTTAGATTTTTTAAAGAAATTTCAGTCTATAAATTTAGCTAATTTATTAGTTCACACACGGATTATTTTATCAACTAAATAAAAAAGTTGACTGATTTTTAATTATTACGGTCAAATTAGTAAATTCAATTTAGTCTTTTAAATGTTGATAACTACGAACATATTCATATATCAAATTTTATACAATTTTAACTAGATGTCCAAGAATGAGATATGCATTTTATTGCAAGATATGATATACATATAAAAAGAATTAAAAAGAGTTTGTTCAAAGTAAGAAACTCTCAAGTTCTTACAATCGTCTATAGTCCATTTATTAAATTATACATGCATTGCTAAAAACACTAAAGACAAGGGAAATTCTTTGATGAAGTTAAATTTAACTTAATACATGTGGGTCCAATAAAATGACGTTTTAGACAAATAATAAATTTCACAGAAGATACCAAAATAAAATAGGAGGGAGCTGAGTTGTTGCTGATGGAAAACATCTTCATTCATTAACCAATTTCAAAGAAGCACAATATTTACTTAAGACGTGTCGTCGACAGCAGGGTTTGAACCTGCGCGGGCGAAGCCCAACAGATTTCAAGCCTGTCTCCTTAACCACTCGGACTTATAAATGAAAATATTTCTCTTTCTGGTCCACAAGATAGGCCTCGAATGTTTAGCTAGAAAATGGGGATGATAAATAGTAAAAGATTTCATTTAGTTCAGTTTACGACTCCTATTTTTTTTTCGTAACTTAAAAAATCATAAAATGTTATTTTTTATTTTTTATTTTTGACATAATATATTTTTATTATTAATTAAAAATATTATTTAAGAATGATAATTAATATAGATTAATTATTTAGTTTATAATATATTTAAAATTGAAAATAAATATTTTTTAAAATATTTTTTAAAATTTGATAATTATTTAATTTAATAAAATACGATAAATTTATTATTCATAATGATTAATAAATACCATAAAAATGTTAAAGCAAGATAAATCATTTAATTAATTTATATAATTGATAATTGATAATTTTGAATATTTTATTATTAATAATAACAAAAACGTAACTACTTTAATATTAACGTTAAAATATTTTTAAAGAAGTAAAAAATAGAAAAAGGAACAAACATATTTATAACATCTACTCCTTAAATGGGTTATTAGCGTAAGGTATTCCAGTAGCTAACATGCTTCAACTTCATTTACAGATTCAAAAGGTGATGCCTTGAGTGCTAGAATGCATTTTGTAGGCTACAATTAATTGCGATTTTTGTTTTATTAAAAACAGGCTAATGATATGATCCCTATTGAATTACCTATGGTCTACTATTATTGGAATCCCTATTGGATTTAAGCACTTTATATTGTTAGTGTAATTAATAGTGTAGGCCTAACCCTAAGGCCCATGATAGGCAGACCTAAGGTTATTATCTATGGCTAGGTCTTCACTGCACTTCCTATATATACATATGTATGGTCTCTTACAGTTTGTCCAATTGAGAACTATATTTTCTAAAGAGAGCGGAGTTGTTGTGGAAGCTTTAGCCGTCACCACACGTTTGTGCGGTGTTTTCACAATTTGACTATCATGTCTTTAACAAGTAAGTATTTGTGTTCCCTATCATATAATTGACTACTAATTTTTACATCTTACAATTGGTATCAAAGCATGGGAATTATGTGATAAGGAATCTGATAATGAATGTCGATGATTCATAATTAGGATCATAATTTTCACTTTTATGTAATCATATATGTGATTTTTGTGTTAATGTAAATTCGCAAAATTGATCCTTAAAACTTTAGGGCTTTTGTAGATCCTAATATCACGAGTCTATTGATGTATGATTTTTTATTTTTCATGCACTATGTACTGAGAATTTTGCAACACAAACCATGGTTTGGGGTTTTCGAACCTGATTCGAATTTTACGAAATTCACATGAAATATTACTTGTTTTGTTGATTCACGTTTCCTTCATGTTTTTCATTGATGATATGTGTTTAAATTAAAGAAAAACTAATTTTTCAGGGTTGTTTTTTGAAGAACCCATTTCAAACCTTGAAAATTGATTTCGACCTGGTTTTGATCCATAAAATTATCGTGATTCTTGAAATTTCTTAAGGGCTTTTCATTGAAATTAGATTTAAATAAGAGTTTTCACGGATTAAGCATGAAAAACGAATCAAAAACAAAGAACAAAGACTACTTTTGATTGCGACCCGATTTCTATAACTCCAACCCAGTTGGAGGAAGAAGAAGACATGTCCAGCACATGCCCAGTCTCACTTGTGGCACGTGCAGGAGCTTGTGGGGCACATAAAACGTGTTTTTGTGTTCCTTTTTTCTGTTATGCTCCATTTTTTGAATTTGATTTTTTCATATATATTTCATAATTTTTCCGTTGCATTTAATATTTTTATAAAAAGAAATATTACATTATATAGTATATTTTATTCATTTTTCCAGCTTTTTATTTAAGCTGATACACTGGAAATTATTATTATCGTATTTTGGATATGTTTACAGTAGTCACTCTCTCAACATCATATCTTATATGTATTTATTAAATTATATGTGATATTTGCTTGTTTATTCAACTATATAAGTACAAAACCTATTTTAGAATGCAATTAAATTTGATTCATGATCAGTTGAGGTGTCTTTTATTTTTACATCTTCTTTTGAATTGAATCATGGTATTGGGCAATATATTTTGATTCTTGTATGAAGAGTTTCATGGATTACTATGGGTGATTACCACCAAAGTGGGATCAATCATAGGGGTTTGTTTATAGTTTTTCAGGAATGTTTCTGATTAATGCATATAATTGCCTACCCAAAGGGGGAAGTTGTGTGTTTTAGTTGGAGACTTAATTTCAAATAGAGTTATTGAGGATTACAATAGTCTTGGGAATCTGTCTGCCCAAAGGGGATAGAATTTCAAGATTAGTGTACCCTCATTTTCATAGCTCATCTTTGAGGTTCTAATTTTGGTTGTACATTCTGCCCAAAGGGGAATGTGTGATTCTTAGTTGGGCCTCACTATTATTTTTATGCCCTTATTACTGTTATTAATGCATTTTGTTTTGTCTTACACAGTTTCCTTCGCTATGAATAATCATAGAAATTTTAACTGACTCAAATTACAAGAGATGGAGGTAGGACATAGAATTTTCCTTAGTAATAGCGGATCTAGATATGACACTAAGGGAAGACATGCCTGTCATACCTGATTAAGGAAGTACACCAGAACAGAGAGAGAGTCTGGCTAAGTAAGAGAATTTTTTCTCTAACCCATTTAGCTTGGTTGCAATTAAGAGGACCATTGCTGAACACCTGCTGAGTGGTTTGCCCGACACAACATCTGCTATAGATTTTCTCATCACCATAGGAGATAGATACCAGGTATCTAATAATGCTGAGTCTGGATATTTAATTAAAAGAGTTGATAGATATGAGATATGACCATAATAGGGGTGTTAGGGAATTTATTCTAAGAATGGTTCACCTTCAAACCAAACTGAAAGCCTAATCCATTGACCTAAATGAAACTTTCATTGTTCACGATGCCTTAAACTATCTCCTTATTGAATTTACCCAAATCAAAACAACATATAATACCATTGGTGAGAAGTGGAGTGTTAATGACCTTATTACTAAATGTGTGGATGAGGAAGAGAAACTTAGGAAAGAAAAGAGTGATTTAGCCCTCCTGACCATTCATGTTAAACCCCATTCTGGCAAGAGTCATATAAAATATAAGAAATACTCCTTTAGTGCTCATAACAAAAATCAGGACTACAAGAAATTTGGCAATACTCACTACCACAATATAGGAGGTCCTAGGCAAACTACCTTTAAGCAAGGTCCTTGGTGTGTCTTCTGTAAAGTCAAAGGACACCATAGAGGAGAATGTCGTAAATTCAAGGCTTGGTTAGAAAACAAGAAGAAATCTGGAGGTAATCATTTTGCTTTTGTCTGTTTTGAGTCTAATCTAGTTGATGCCCCCATAGATTCTTGGTGGTTTGATAGTGGTTCTATTACCCACATTACTGTGTCCTTGCAGGGGTTTATAAACATGAGGAAGCCAAGTCTGAAAGAAAGCAAGCTGAGGGTAAGAAATGATCTTAAAGTAGCAGTGAAGTGCGTTGGAGATGTTACCTTAGTTTTAGATTCAGGGTATGAACTTATTTTAAAGAATACCTTTTATGTACCTTCCTTTATAAGGAATTTGATTTCAGTTTCTTGCTTAAATAAAATTGGTTTTACTTTTTCTTTTGGTGGTGGGAAAACAATTTTTTTTTAATTCCGCAATAATAGGATCTGGTTTTTTAGTGGATGGTTTATATAAATTGTCTTTAGCTTCTGATAATTTTTGTACATCTTTCAATGTTGAGACTACTCTTGTTAAGCGATCTAGGATAAAAGAGAAATCCTCGTGATTGTGGCATAAACGCCTCTGAATATTCTAAAATTTGGAGCTACTGGTGATGGAAATATTGATGATGCAAAAGTATATAGATTACCTTGCTTACATTAACTTATGTCCACTTGTGACAAATCATATGTTCTCAAAACGCATTCATTTTTAGGATAGGAACATTTAGATTAAAGTTGTGCTCTGTCTATCTCTACTTCTAGGCTTTTGAAGTTGCATGGAAAACAGTTTGTCAAGGTAATAATAGTAACACTCTCGCAATACCTCAAGGAAAGACATTTAAATTAGGTAGGTAAGGAAGCTGACAATCCTTTCCTTGTATGGTGCGGAATGCACTACATAGACTTTGTTTTAGGACTCTGAAAAGTACTTGAAGCCCTCAACAAATTCTAGTACAAGTTCATATTTGTGTTATTTTTATTCCTGTTCAAATGACTTTAATCAACAAAAAACGATTCATATAATAATCCACAGAAACCTTTGGGATCTAGTTTATATATACAAGAATAATTTCATTCATTGCCTTTGGAACAAATATATTTACATTGTGGAAAGAAAAATGCAATAGGTTTTTTAGAAGGGAAGAGAAACATAGAGATCTGATTGTTGGAGAAATTGTCAAGGGGATAAGAGAGAGCGTTATGTGCAACAGTAAAGTAAATGATTACAGTAAAAACTTTGCACATGTTTAGGGTCTGTTTGGTTGGGTGTTAATTAATGGAATGAAATAGAACGGAACAGAACGATTAATAATGGAATGGAATGTAATACAGTGAAAAGTTGCTTGGGAGAGATGGAATGGTTCATAATGTAATGTAGTGAAATGTTGTTTGGAAGATGAATAGAATGAAATGTAATGTATAATAAAATACTATTATACCCCTGATATTAAAATGGTTATTGCAAGAAGTTTAACGCTATGATTTTAAAACAAAAATCATGTCCAATTAAAAAGTCATGGTTGTAACTTGTTCAAGTCACGACCGTGACAAATAATTTTTATATATTTTCTATTTTAAAATAATAAAAATTTTAATAAAAGTTTATTATCTTATTATTAATTATATACAATTTATTATTAATTATATACAATTATTATCATTAATTTTTTAATAAATATTATTCTATTATATGTGATTTATATTTTAAAATTAGTTATTTATATTTTTATTTATATAGAAATATTTACAAACAATAAAAGAATAATTTTAAACATATTTTCTATTTTTCATTAATAAAAATTTATTATTTTTTAATTTTTATTAATTATATACTATTTTTATTAATAATATAAAAATATTATTGAGGGTGATAAGCTTGTGGACCATAATAAATGAGTTTTTGGAAAAGGGGTTAGGGTTAGAAGAAACAATTGGTATTAAGAAAAATTATTG
Organism: Erythroxylum baracoense; assembly: GCA_025629805.1. Lineage (NCBI taxonomy): Eukaryota > Viridiplantae > Streptophyta > Magnoliopsida > Malpighiales > Erythroxylaceae > Erythroxylum > Erythroxylum baracoense. Next base: position 9,561,275 of record JAOTAY010000004.1, read on the forward strand.
AGGGTATATTAGGTAGTATGTATTTATTATTTTAAGTTCCATCCCAAACCTCTCGAATCAGAGTTTTCTTTTTTTTATTGTTTAGGATATAATAGAACGTAACATAAAACCTTTCGCTTCCATTTCATTCTGTTCTATTCCATTATGAAATTTTCAACCAAATGATGGAAGTGTGTTATGTTCTATCCCGTTCTATTACTAACCCCTCAACCAAATAAGGCCTTAAAGAATATAACTCTTTTAAGTATTCACAGGAAGTTTGTGTTATAATCAGGAGGCAAAGCAATATAAACATGCAAAAAGATGATTCACAAGGTTATGAACCGAAGATCCTAAGCTCACAATCACATTACAATGCTTGGACTGTTAGTATGAGAACATCTGGTAGCCTATATGATCTAATACCGCATGTAACTCACAACGAGATGTTAGTGGCAGACTTCTAGGTACTGTCACAACGAGAAGTTAGAAGCAATTGAGCACCTGATGGATTAAGCATAGATGTAGAGGAGCAGTCGACGGCCTCAAGAATGTTGAAGGTCAAAGTAGGCTTGGAAGTTGGATTACTATTTTATTTTCAATCATGCTACAATAATGACATATTTTTGTGAGATTCTTTAAAAGATTAAGTGAACTGGTTGTTTTAGGCGATGGAGATGACCAAGTATAAGAAGAGAAGGCCATAAAGGTGATAGGTTTTTACATTTCTAATTGCGAAGATTTTTGAAGGTAAGGAATAGGAAGAACTCAAAAGAAATAGCAGCAAATGAAGGAACAAATATGGAAACAAACAAAGAAACATCAGAGAGCAGACTTATCTTGGGTTTCCCCGTCATATACAGCTTCTAATGGACTTTCACTTGATCTCGAGCGACATCCATTAAATGATCATTACTTTAGCCATCTAACTTATCTCCCACCCTAGTAAGGGCATTTTTGTAATCTCGCACATGGCATAGAGCCTCCCGAATATAAAAAAAAACACAAAAAACGTTATTTTTATGTTTTTTAAAGTTGTTATAGTTTTCTTTTTGAAAAAAATGAAAAATGGCAACAATACTCAACTAAACACGATGTTATGCCTGTTTCTTTTTATAGGTAAACAATAAAAAAAATAAAAGAACAGAACCAAACATGCCTTTAATGTAAGAAGCTATCACAATTTTGTTATAATAGTAAACCAAAGGTTAAGACTAAAAAGTAAAAGTAAGCAAAATTAGCAGTAACTCCGTAGATGCAAGATCGTAACGGACGTTTTGACTTTTGACCACTACACTTGCAATGCATTCTTCTTAGTTGTTGCTAAATAACTAAGGCTATATTTGATTCGGAGTTTATTAATGAAATAAAATATAATATTATTTCATCGTTTATGAAGAGTGGTTATACTTATTCCATTCTAAACAGTAAAAATAAAAAACATTAGATTTGGAGAGTTTAGGATGAAATGTAAAATGATAAATAACTCTACACTATATTACATTATAAACTCTTTATCTAAACAACATTTCACTATATTACATTATGAAGTCTTCCATCCTTCCCAAACAATAATTTTCTAATATTATATCTATTTACATTCTATTCTATTATAAATCATTCCATTTCATTTCATTCTATTAAAAACTTTACGTCTAACCAGACATAATGCAATTGGCTGTTTAGTCCCACTTCTATTTTTCTGTTGCAGTTTTTAGTTTCTATTTTTTGTTTTAAATAAAAATAGAAATATGTCTGGTTGTTAATATCAATAAATTATATTTTTATTACTGATAGTAATTACATATTAGATAAAATTTAAAGATATTATTTTTAATTGATTAAATTTGTTTTAATCTCTTGTATAATATTCTTTGAAAATATCTTAAATTTAATTGTATTAAATTATTAAATAATTAAGAATATATATTTAGTTGATAGTAAATCAAATTATAAAAAAATAAAAATAAAAACTTTTTTTTTAGTTTTCATAAAAGGGAAGAAATCAAAACTAAACAAACAAACTTAAATAAATAAAATTTAAATAAAATTTAAAAACAAAACGAAAAATCGAAAAAGTAAAAGAAACAACAATCGTAAACGACAAGACACATAAAGAAAACAAAGGAGTATATGGGGCCCACCGTAGCCCACCGTCCGTTAAGGCTGACGTTCAAAAGGTTCCTCATGTGGACCCCCCTTTTTATTCGTTTCGGGTCGAAGTCCAAGTGACCAAAAGAGTCCCCCGACACGTGAGCTGCAAGGGCTGGTCTTTCTTCCGCATGGGACCCACGCGGGCATTGACTTACTTATCCACCTTTCAACAGTTGGATGCGTCAGTTACGTAAAATATGGGTCTGTCGGTAAGACTAGCAAATCCCAGTGTTTCACCTCACGGCTTAAATACGAGTTGTTTGTTTCAAAAGAAGGACGAAATAGAGAGGGTGAAAAAAGAAAGGAGAATGAAAGAGGACAAGCAGGAAACCCCAAAAACGTCGTCGAAGGTACAGATTTTCGAAATTTGATAAAAAATTTAATTCCTATGTTTTTGCTTATATATGATTCGATTTTTAATTTCCAGAATCTACGTTTATCGTTTCATCGTCTTGATATCGGATTAGATTAGTTTATGTGAGCGATAATTATTTTCTGTATGTATGGTCTGTATCGGGTGTGTGCTACTTTGTTGTTTGTCTGATAAATTAGGAAAGGCGATTCTGGAGATTGGTGAATTAATCAAACGGTGTTTTTGCATTGGCAATGATTGTTTTTAATAGGAATAGAAAAGATGGGGTTGGGTTTTTAGTGATTTGTAGGCATTCCATTGGGTACAAAAGATGATGTCTTGTGGAGGAGTTTTACTGACTTTATGGTCTTTTTAGCCCCATCTGGCATAGTGGGATTGTTTGTTGAATGAGAAAAATGTTGTCGAGCTGTCATACTGTTGGATTATGCCGGTCTTGTTGCATCTTGATCTTCCCTTTCCCTTTATAGGTAATTTTCTTTTTAGTAAGCTAGTGTTACAGTGACTGATAATATGCATTTGTTATTGTGATAATATGCATTTGTTATTGCCTTAATAAGTTGAATTTGAACTCAAGGATTCAAGGCCAGCACTACGTTCCATCGATACTTATGCTGCACAGTGTAACAGCTGCTGTAAATGGAGGGTCATAGCAACACAAGAAGAGTATGAAGAAATCAGAAGTAAAATTGTAGAAGAGCCCTTTGTTTGCGACCGGAAACCTGATATCACATGCGATGATCCTGCTGACATTGAGTACGATGCTACTCGGACTTGGGTCATTGACCGGCCAGGCCTCCCAAAGACACCTGAAGGTTTTAAGAGGAGCCTTGTACTCAGACGAGATTTCTCCAAAATGGATGCTTACTACATTACTCCAACGGGAAAGAAGTTGAGAACTAGGAATGAAATTGCAGCATTTTTAGAGGCCAACCCCAACTACAAAGATGTGCCCATCTCTCACTTCAGTTTCACTTCTCCAAAGGTTATGGAAGATACTGTTCCAGAGGATGTTGTGAAAAAGGTTGCTGCTAGTGGGAATAGCAACAAAAAGATCAAGGCGTCCAAAGGCTAAGCTGCTTTGTGACTGATGACCGTTGATTGTGTTTATTATATTGGTCTAATCAGGACTTTCGGCAAATTTAAAAAGGTTTTTGTTTATTCAATTTGATATTGCTTTAACTCCTCTCCTAGGAAAGAAAAACATTTTTTACAATTTGGTAAGCCACAATTAGCATCAAACTGCTTATTAACATTACAGATTAGGTTATTAAGTTATCTTCCACGAGCATCAGTTGTATTAGTTAATTAAAATTAGCTTTTCTTGAATGATTTCTCAACTGAAATGTAAGCTGCACAAACATAACCAAGCGGCGCACGACTTGGGATTGATGTGAATTATTAAAATTAAATATTTTGCATTATTTCATGTATCAATTATAATGTAAATCTGCAAAGAGAGCCTTTGAATTGAAATATATTGTAGTGTCACCTGAACCTCCAATTTATCTGATCATGAGCTTTAATGCTCTTAACTGCCGTTACTTAAATATGATTCATTTAGTAAACAAAATATAAATTGAAGCTTCAAGTCCGCAAGTCTTGAGTAGATCACTTTGCATACTGATACAATTGTAATGTAGTACAGAGCTGAACGCACAAGGCTTTTCAGCTTTTCGTTTGCGAGATCTAGAAAGGATCATAAATGTAAACAATCTTCTGCAATTATTACCAGTAAAGAATAGTAGCATGTATAATTACTAAGAATCATATATATATATATATATATATATAGGCAGCACGATTCAAAGCTTCTTTCAGCAAATCTGATGCCTATTTTGCACCATCTAGCCATTAGAGTCGAATCAGAAAAATACGAAACTCATTTAAAAGGTAAGAATAACTTCTAATAAAGGCGAAAAAAGTACACAACTCTAAAGAAAGAATACCAGTAAAAGAGAGGAAGTAGATCTTAAAATAACGGCCAAACATGTTGCATAATTAGTTTTCACATTTTAAAAAAGGATCAATTCTATTTATAACTTCAAAGGAGCTCGAGGGGAGCTTCTGCTTGGGAGGGTAAAGCTATGAGCACCTTCGTTTAAACTTTAATCACCTGATCATCTCTAAGCCACACCATCTCACGTCCAAACGAAATTTTGCTCTGCAGGTAACATAGTAAAGCTCACCATGCAATGCTCTGTATCTACTCATCCTCGCTATCTTCTTCGTATTCAGAAGCAGACTCATCACTTCTTGATCCTATCAAAGTATTCATGTCAAATGAGGGCATTTCCATCTCCTCCATGTCAATAGTATCATACTCCATCCGTTGATTGAACTTTTCATCGGAGCAGTTGAGGAACCATGAAAGAGAGCACTTTAAACGCTTTTCGGCAACTCTCCTATGCCTTGGTTTAATAGTAGACTCCAGACTATAGGTAAAGAATGCTGGGAAAGAAATCAAGTCATCCATAGGTCTTCCCATCTCCTTCTGGAAGTAATCAAAACTACGTTTCATAATGTCAAGGTTCAAAGCAAGTAACTGCGGACACTTCACAATCATCACCCTCGCTTGTTGCAAGGATAACCCACAATCCTTGAGGAAATCCACATGCTTTACAATAGGAGTTATACCAAGGCTGACCACTTGTGGCATCTTCTCAACCATTCTAGCAAAATCCTCCGGACATATGTCAATAACTGAACAAAGCAAATCTCTCTGATGAGAGAGCTTTTCCTTCAGGTCAACTCCTATAATCTCAGGGTATTGTGCTACAATAGAAGGAAGCAACTCTTTCCTTACTTCGAACTCTAATAAGGATTCAATATTTGATTTCACCCTGTCCTCTACTCCAAAACCTAGAATGTGAGGACTCTTCTCGATCAATCTAGCAACGGCTAGTCTGGGGACACCCAAGCTTTCGAGATACTCAACAAAAGGCTTGATCACCCGGCCTACTCGCATCCCTAAAATCTCTGGATATCTGGTCAAAACCCCTCCAATTTCTCTCCTTGCAACTCCAATACCAACCAAATAAGCCACTGATGTGCTCATGGTTCCTTCAAGCTTGAATCCTAGAACTTCTGGGTATCTCTCGAGCACCCTAGCAATATCAGTTGGCTTGATATCCATCCCCTGAAGGTATTTAACTACAGGGTCAAGGTCTACAACAACACTAGCATGGAGTACCTGCGGATACCTCCTTAAGAACTCAGTAAAAGTTGCCTTCCTAACCCCCAATCTTCCCAGATAGTCAAGCACGGGAATCATGTTCTTTTTGACACTACAACCGAGAACAAGTGGATAATTATTAATGTCTTCAATAGTCAGTCCTAATTTGTGAAGAAAATTAACCCGTTCCCTCATAATTTCCACTGTCACAGGAAGTTCCAACCCATCCAGCTCATCAGGAACAATACCAAGTCCCCTTAGAAATTCATAAACCTTGGCACGATTCACTATCTTCTCATTCTGCATTTCCCTCAAGCTAGGATGAACATAAAGAGACGAAGAATCTACATGCTTCCTGCCGGACTTAATATTGTCTGCCCTAGATGAACCCACAGAACTTGACCCCACTGATATCTCAGAAACGGAATATGCAAACCTTGTAATCAATCTATTTCTTCTCGTGAAACTACTTTGAATTCTAATAGCTGAGAAAGAATTCAACTGCAACTTAAGATACATAATTACAGGTATTTCTTGGTGTACAAGCAAGAAACTGGGTCTTGTAATGCCTGCATGACTTCCAATCTGCATACTGCTTCAGCTTGATCAAAGAATCTGCAAAAATACATTCACAATACGCGTTTGCAAGCAACGAAGCAGCTATCTTCTTAGTAAAAAGAAAGCAAGCTTATCAAGAAATGCGCTGTACTCATTACAAATTCACCAATAAGAACACCACACACATTATTGTTAATGGGGAAAGAACGGAAACACTAACCCTCCAGTGAAATTCTGGTCGTTAAATTATTTAAAAACTAGAGCACAATATGAACATCAATGAAATGGTGAATTAAGCTCGTATTTTGGTCTCGGTTTTGATTATAACACAAACAAACAAGGGAAGAATTGGACGCGGCTTCAAGCATCGACTTTTACCTTAGCTTTGAAAGACTGAACTAGTGGGCGAAATCACCGAGACGCAAAACCAGTGGCATTCCAGAGAAGAGCTATAATGGGTCAAGCTCACCGTCGCGTGCGGTTATAGATATTGGGAAATTGGGGAATAAAGATAAACCTTTGGTGTATGCTGTTGGTAGGGTTAATCCTTAATCGTAAAAAAAAAAAAAACCTTTAAAACTGTAATGTAATTTTTAGATTTAACTGTAAAAAGTAACGTTTAATTTTTAATAAAATAATTTAACATTAAATTTAACATTAAATTTACCATCTGGCCAATATCTATTAAACTTCCCAAATCTTACATCCTACAATTTTTAGAAAATGTGAATTGTATTAAAAATTTTATCCCTCGTGTATTAAAATATACCAATTAACTATTAAAATTATTGAAGAAAAAACCACATTTACGGGATTCAGACAAACCAAAGAAAGTCAAGTAATTAAAAAAATAAATCAACATCCTCGTCCACTAAAAATTCCGACAAATATGTACAATTATGTAATAAAATATTAATTTAATATAACTCACTACAGAAATTTAATATAAAGAATATTTTATTAAAAATTAAAAATTAAAAAATTTTAAGTTTTATTTTTAAACTCGGAAATAATATTATAAAATTTAATAAAAATTAAAATTTTAATAATTAATTATTATTTTTATGTAGAAAATATAAAGACTGAAATTTTAGGATTTTAGAAATGTGCCTGTTTTTTTTTTTGAGAAAAAAAATTATGTCTGATTTTTGCGCTGTAGAGGCAAATGCAAACGTTATCATTAGAAGGGTAATCCACGTAGAATGTAACAGGTGGCTGAGTGATGTCTGGTGGGAAGTCGGAGTCTTCTCGATTCTGGACCTTTCTTGTTTATAAGAGGAGCCCAAGCCCTGAAACTTCCAAAATCCAGAGTGACCGGTTTGGTTACTGGGAACCAGAAGGTCATAGGGTCTGGCGGAGAAAGAAAATGATGAGGCCTCCTCTAATTTTAGCTTATTTGTTAAGATTTCTTGTTCTTCCTTCAATAGCAGCCGGAGCCTCCTCTTGCTCTATTAAGGGTAAGTTCTTGTCGTTGTCAAAATTGCTCCTCTTTTTCTTCTATTTCCTTTACCTTTTTCTGTTTTTTCAATTTGATTTTACGGGCGGAAATCTGTAAGTTAATTTAGTTTCGTTGTTATAATATAGCTGATTCTGCTACGATTGCTATAAAGTAACGTTCTAGATTGTGAGAGCTAGGGAGATGCTTGAACTAGCCATGTTGTTACTTGAAAGTTTTGCTGGGAATTTGATATGAACGTTTGTTATGTTTTGACATATTAGGTTTATATTGAGTTGGTTTCTTAGTCTGGTCTAACTTTGGGTGAGAAGATTACAAGTGAAATCCCAACAATCATGCTTCCATGTGATATAATCTGGAAAGAAAATGCTTTCTCTTATATGTAGTGATGGTCATAGTACTTTTTTGTGCTATGCAGGTTTTCCTCTTGTGAGGAATATCAGTGAGCTTCCTCAGGATAATTATGGAAGGCGTGGTTTGTCCCACATAACTGTTGCTGGCTCTGTACTCCATGGTCTGAAGGAGGTGCGCCCATGTTTATGTTTATTGTGACCTATTCTGATCTTGGTTTATATGAATAAGACAGTTGTGCCACATCTTTGAGTGCTACATTGTTTGCTTGGAACCTTAAATGGCTTACCATTCGACTGGTAGCTTGTAACTGTGAAGAAAATACAGCCCAATAGTCGTTGCAGAACCTTGGAGGAAGACCTATATTAGCACTATGTAAACATCTGTTGCAAGTCAGATTTTTGTTATCCTGTGTTGCAAACTGGAATATAGGTGCATTCTATGTCTGTATCTGAAATTGGCACCTGTAGAACTATATTTTTGAAACATGATTAATCCAATGTAAATTATGACTGGCAAGCGGATGCCTTAATAACATATTTCCCTGGATTGAAGGTGGAAGTGTGGCTTCAAACATTTTCTCCAGGTTCAGGCACACCGATTCATAGGCACTCATGTGAGGAGGTTTTCATTGTGCTGAAAGGAAGTGGTACTCTCTTTCTTGCTTCAAGTTCCCATGAGAAGTACCCTGGAAAGCCGCAAGAACACTTCATCTTCCCCAATAGCACATTTCATATACCTGTTAATGATGCTCACCAGGTATGCCTTTCTCATATTATTGCCACAGAACAGATTATGCAATTTATAGTTGTGTTATGGAAAAGCAAAGAATATGGAAGTATAAGCCAAATCTTTGTGTGATAAATAATCATTTTCTGGAAAGTAAACTGAATATTTTATTTCGTGTTTTCTTTTTCAGTAATTGTTTCACAAACTTCAGTCTCACAGATTTTGAAATATCTTCATGTCTACATTTTGGTTCTGCATGTCTTTCAGCCAAAATTTTTTATCTGGGTATTGCATATACAATCTGGTGAAGCATGTTTAGTGCACTTGTTGGACTACTAAATTAATACTGAATGTAATCATGAAGTACATACAGATATCCAATTCTATAATTTGCAGTTGCAGTTTGATGCTTGCGGAAATGCTAAGGTGTTTGAACTCCAATTGTTTAAGTTCTGGGAAAGTGAAGGGTTTTCTGGTTGTAAAATTTCCTCTTTTTGTGCTTACGATTTTATTAGTACCGCATTGATATCCTCTTTATTATTCTTTTCTTCTTCAGTTTTATCCCAGTTCACAAATGGAGATTAAACCAGCCATTTAACCATTCTCTGCTAATTTCTGATTTAAACAGTATCTTGTTGTAGGTCTGGAATTCAAACAGACATGAGGATTTGCAATTACTTGCTATAATATCTCGTCCACCAGTGAAAGTGTATGTAGTCTCTTTTTGTTTTGCACTAGCCATACATGGTATCAATTCATCCATCCATTGATTCTTGCTCTAACCAACAGCATACTGCTCTTCTTATTTCTTTTGTTCTGTTTATCCAATGTAGTTGTACGATGCAACTTGGGCCTTCCTTTGTCTTGGTTGAAATATTGGTTCCTCTTGCATAATCATATGCACAAGTGAAATGTTGAAACGTATAGTTTCTGCTAGTATCTGACTAATTGAATAGGGCTAGTTTCTATTCTAGATTTAGTTCCACTTTTTTCTTAAAGTATTAGGTCATCCTTGATATGAAGTCCTAGGACTCGCGTCGGGTTTAATTATCAAGAGGCAAGATCTTATACTTTATAATTTTGGTTTCTGTTACCAGGTTCATATATGAGGACTGGTTTATGCCCCATATTGCTGCAAAGCTCAGGTTTCCCTATTATTGGGATGAACAATGCCTTCAAGTGCCTGAAAAAGATGAACTTTAGTTTGATACATCTCTGTATATTGCTAACAAAGACGAACCATATCGTGGGATCAAATGATATAGGCCGTGGAAGTGTTTTTCTTTTTTTTTTTTCAGAAACAGGAAGGAAAGACACATAGGATTTTCAGTTTTACAGCAGTTTTGGACTACGAATGAAGCCTTCCTATAGTATCATAGTTCTAAATGATTCAAACTTTAGTTCTACATCATTCTGATTTGGCCTTGGTTCTTCTACATCATCTGTAAAGCGGTGTCCCAAGTTTGATTTGATTAAATCAAATACATGATTTTGACTTGTTTGGCTAATTGAGGACTACCGATATCGGATAATGGATAATTTGTTTGACTAAAAATGTGAGGTCCTTTTGGATTCATAGTTAGTATTTATATATTTTTCCCTGCCCATTATACTATTATATGTAAAACTCTGCATAACTATTTTGTAATCTTTAGTTTTCAATACAAACATCAGAACTTAAGAATAGACAATCCATTTAAGGTTAGCTGGTGGAGTTAAAAAGGGCCCTTAATGATCGGCCATTTCTTTCCAAAATCTAACAATGCAGACCATAAAGGACATTGAGATTTAGATCTTCTGGTAAATACAGCAACCTGCTACCCTAACTTTTTTATAGTACTTCAGAAATTATCCAGGCAGTTCTCATCTTTTCCCGGGTACATTAGAAACTATCCATCCGTCTGACATTGGTATATCAACCAAAAGAATCAGTTTAGTCAAGGTCAAAAACCAGATCCATCACAACTATGGCGATGCAATTCCGACTCCAGCAGCACTCTTAACTTGATGCTCATGTTAACGGCCTCCAGTATCACTTCTAAAGTTGACAGAACACGGATGACATTAACAACAGTAATAACAACAATATTCAGTATAAATTACACTGACAAGTAAGATATACAGCCTTATTCTTAACAAATGATATTAGCGATTTGACAAATACTCTGCCTCCTCTCTGTGATATGTCTTGTGAAATTCTGTTTGACTCGGAACTTTTGTTTTGAATTGTCCACTTGATACTCAGCTATAGTATGTCGGGCTCCAACATATCATGTTTACCATCCAAGTATCAAGCCAACTTAATACTGTTATAGATGATGGAAATGTTTTTGTCTCTTCACTAAACAAGGAGGGACCCTAGGCAATTGTCCCTATTCAAGCTGCAATGTGAACCCATATTTTAGTTTGCAATACTAACTCCTCTTAGGAATAACATGAATTTATTTGAATTGAACTACCACTAATGGATGAATTATTGACATGGTTGCAATTATATTTCTGGAAGGAAGAAACAAAGATCGTAGGGAATATATTTCTTGCGTTAACTTTTTGTTGCCCAGTCGTCGTTGTTAACCATAAGGATGATAATTGCAAAACATGATTGTTCATCTTTTTGTCGAAATGCTTATCATTTGAAAACAAAGTGCAATTGCAACGCCTTCAGTTAGTGATTCAAAAGGCTCTCAATGTTTCGGTGGAAGAAGAAGTGATACCGGGCTCTACACACGACGGAACATGGTTGTGCGCATTTGGCAGGATGATTTTTCTTTTTGAATAATCATCGTTAATATCTTTCCCTACTATAACCATGACTAAAATCTTCTTTCCACTTATCTTTATCAAGCAGAATCTAAAATAGTTTGACTATAAAGATGAAAAAGAATTGAATTAAATGATAGATCACCACATTGCTTTTCCCATGGCCTAGTTGGTTATTTCTCATGTGTCTTATTTTAAACTCTTCCCCTGTCAAATACAGGATTACTTGAGAGATCATTACAACCTGAAAATTTTTATTGTCTACGATGCCAGAAGACCGCACCCTAAGTAAACACATGCACTGTTAAGAAATGCCATTGTGTAGCAATATTTCCATCTTGAATTAGTTAGCTTTTTGTTTCATTTCTGTGAGGCTACTCTATCCCAGTTTTCAGTCTATATAACTACAAGAAAGCAGAAAATATGTTATTGATGAAAATTAACGTTTCCATACTTCTGGCTTCCGACTCGCAACTGTAAGCTAACATCATTTTTGAAAATTAAGAACTTCAGACTGAAATGACAAAAGAACGTGTCACTTGTGAACATGAAGGCAGATCTATAACAAAAATTTTCTGTTCTTTTGGTCCATCATTGGGAGAAGGATTGACGGAAGAAAACATCAAACTACACTTACACAGACAACATCATTTTCCTCGAATAAGAGTATTCTCTAAAAATACACTAAAAAATACATAATGTAAATATGTTTGATTATCAATATCGGACCTGAAGATCCCCCATGACTACCAGACGATGTTGGTAAAGGTTGTTGTTGACTTTCCTCATTCGATGATGCAATTGTTGGGATTTCTGTGAGAAAAACTTTATCTGCCGTTACCACCCTCTTTCTTTTGTTTCTACCAGGTGCCATTATAATGAACTTTTGTAAAACATCAACAATATAAGGCAATTATCTTCTTAACATTCCAAACAACAAAAGCAATTTATTTACAGAAATCGTCATGATCAAGATTTTGAAAATCAACATCCGCAAAAACATAAGTGAAATATTAAAAATATGCATATAGTCATCGTAAATTAACATAAGTAAAACATCAACAACATAAGACAATTATCTTATTAACATCTGAAACAATACAAACAATGAAACTTAGGCATTTATATAAAGCAAAAGTTGTCTCTTTTATGATACCTAATTAATGTGGATAGTGGTACTTTTTGTACACAAGAGTAGTATTGTTTTGATAAGGTAGTAGTATTTTTTATAACAAAATTGATAATTTTTTTGAAAAATAAAGAATTGCATTAGTGGTCACAATGAAGCTTTCTAAGGTTCTTATTAGCTTAACTGTGAATATTAAAGTTTCTAAACTCAATCTTAAATTTGAAGGTAATGTAAGTTTCTAAACAATATCTTTGTCAACTGCTATTGTCAACTTAAACGTTTAGCATCCTTGTCAAAATAATGGCAAAGCAAAGGATTAGTGGAAATGAAAATGAAAGTAGAACATATATAATAAAAACAAATTTTTTTGTCTACATAGGATTTTAAGCTTATCAATAAAGCTTTCTAAGGTTTTCTTCATAGGCTTTCTTCATTTTCTTTAGTTATTCTTAAATGCTCTGAAGTTTCCTTAAACAAAAATAAGCCTAGGAACATTAGTAAAAAGAAGACAAACCATTATTCACTACCTACTTATAGTCCTCTCTTCCTATTAAAAAATTGTTAAATCAAAGTGGAGCCTTTCTTATCTATTTCTTTACAATATAAACAATTTCAATTAGTGAGTGACCATAAGGCCTATAATTGTTGAAGATGACCTTGTTTTTTGCCAAATTGGAAAGGCATTGATCATTAATAGGTCCTATTAAGATTTTTCCTTATGAGCCAACTACCACTTTAATTATTGGTCTATGTGTAAAAGTTTAAGGACATAAACTTTATCAATTTTGATATTATACTATAGTTATTTGTTAGGTATGTTTATTTATATAGAAAACTTTATTTTCATCTTTTATGATGTTTGCAATTATGTTTATACTAAGTTGTTAGTAAGTAAAATCATATAAGAATAAATATGAAGTAATTATATTGTTTCATAAAGCATATGAATTTAATTAAGAAACCGTTAGATAAAAAGATAACGGTTCTAAGAAAGTGAGGAGGACAATCTTTTAATAACTAATTTTTGTAATTATAAAATACTATTTATTTATAATCTATCATAATATTATTATAATAAAATTGATAATTTTTTTGGAAAATAAAGAATTGCATTAGTAGCCACAAGTCAGAATTTTCTAAGGAATAAACCAAAATACAACCTTCATAGGAAGCTCATATTCCATGCTGAGTCAAAATGGCATCAAATTATTTAAAACAAATACATATTAAAGAACAGTACTTGTATTAAGCAATAAGCTTGTCCATAGCTGATAATAAGAAAAAAAACACTTGGCCTCCTTCATTAATAGGTCTCCATCTCATCTTCATGCCTTAAAGGAATGAGAGAGTCGATCCACTTATAAATGCCATCTTCATATATGACAAGCTAGAAATCCAATGAAAACATTCATTTATTATGTATCATTGTAATCCAAGTTGCATTTCCTCTGTAAATCTTTCCAAAACTTATTAGAATCAAGTTAGAAATTTATAACCTCCTTAATCTTTTTCCTATACATTGGAATTAAATCATAAATTACTCAAGCCATCCTAATGAAAGAATCCTTGTCTTTTTTAATGCTAATAAAGTAGAGGTATGTCATTTCTTAAGCTAAAATCAACTAATTCATGTAAGAGTTAAGGCATACAGGCTAATCTGTCTATGAATCACCATGGACATATCTCCCTCTTATATACTCATTTTACTCTACTCCAAAGAAACTCTTTATAAATGAAGCTCAATAATATTTTACAGCAGAAGGGGGATTGAAAATCGATTTAGTTTGAGAGAAACGGAAGGAAGAAATGACAGAGAGGGAGCTAGGGGGAAGGCTACGAGTTTAATTTTTATGTAGGTGGGACGACGTCGTTGTTAGGCAAAGGACATCGTCCCACCTAAATTTTTTTTAACGACGATATATGATAAACATCGCCAATACATTTGGAAAAACTTGAAAAACGACATAGTTATATTATTCTAATCTCCCACGTTTTGCGATGAAACTAGGATTCATCATAAAATGCCATGCTTTGGCCATGAAACACCTATAGTATTGTAAAATGTACAACTTTTTACTGCCAAGTTGTTAAATCGTCTCAAAAATTATTTCCTTTACCTTTTCTAACGGTGGCAATTTTTATCGCCTAAAAGTATAATTTTGCTACGAATTTTAGAAAACATCACCAAAACGCAAACATTATCTTCACTTATTTAATTTTATTAATTAATTAACATATATGAGTTTTTCCTATTACCAATAACAAAATGAAAAATTAATTTTCTTACTTATATATGCAATTATTCTCCATTTGCTTAATTTTTGGGAATGACTAATCTTTAAATATAATTTGTTAGAAATAGTTTTACAATTATATTACAATGTCTTCTTCAATTATTATTATTTATTTTGATTAATTACAATAATTAGAATGTTTAATTTTTCAAATAAGTTTTTTGAAACTATACTAATGAAAATGTATAATTATCTGAAAATTGTAAGTCAATTTTATTTTATTTGATCGGTCAACAATTTAATTCCAAATAGTTTTCAAATGAATAATTTAATTTTTAATTCAAATTATTTTTTATTTGAAATAGAAAAATAAATTTATTAAAAATTATTTATGAACCTGCGGGCTTTAGCGACGAACCGTGTATTAGTCACTACGTCTAACAAATTGTCGACCAAATAGAATAAATCATAGCAAAAACATTAATACTACTTCCAAACAACTACAGCAAACGGTAAACGAAATTGTTTACCTAAACTAGAAAATGAAGTCGTTTTATATTAGGTTTTCAAAGACAAAAACATAAAAGCCTACTCTATTCTTCTTCAAACCGTCAACACTAATCGAAAATCCTCTTGTAGATAACTTGTTTGGGTTTTGTGTTCTGAACATCACCGTCGAAGAATAATTATTCACTGAATTAATATCATTCTTTTGTTCTATTGTGAGTTATTGTGATTATTCTTTTGTCAATTGTGAGTTATTGTGATTATTTACTAAAACCCTTTAGGTTTTTATTGTGAGTTCTTAATTATGCATTTGATGTATAAGTTGTGCTTATGGTTGTGTTTTGAAGATGATTTACCGTCTATCTTTTTTATTTCTTTATGTATGTCTTCCCACCGATGTTTAACGCTTAATCTCATTAAAGCTTTTTTTTGCATTGATGAAATTGTTTCAAGAGTATTTTACTTGTGTTCATTTCGATTAATAGTAATATAGAGACATATAGATAATACTATATTTCTGTACATCAAGAATATATTCATGTCTATTTTACTCTAAATTCTAAATTTTGCATTTGGTACAAATTAAACAATAAATTTTTGAAATTTTAGTAAGGAGTTAAACATATCATCATTTCATTCTAAATCAACTTTGTGCAGAATTTACCTCTTAACATTATTAATCAAGGAATGTCGCTATGGAGACTAGTTCTGGATGGCCCTAATTCATTCCATTGGGAGGAATGTGGAAAAATTGTCTCTACTGAGAAAACCAACATTGCAGAAAAAATCTCCACTTCATATACTAATCATCATTTGCCTTCCATGGTCGATCTTCTGCTTCAAAGTATTTAGTATCATCATAACAACGTCACTTTGCTTATTATGTACACCTCATTTCCTTTTATGAAGCTATTATATATATTCACATTTAATGATTTATACTACATGTTGTTTTAAGCTTCCTTGAGTCTCGAAGATGACATGTATGGCCATGGAGGTGAGAGTGATATCACAACAGTCCGTAAAGGATTAAGGAAATTGGTTGTTTTGGAAAATTTGTCCATTCCACATACTTTGTCTGCTCATTCACGTATGCATGTCACTCCAATTTCAGTTCATTTAACAGTTTACTAGTATGACAATATCTAAGTTCTATGCTGATTTTGTTTTCGGTACTAAATCTAGCGACTCATTCATTTTATCCTCTATAAGTTTAGCTATAGTGGAAAAGTTGTTGCAAGAGGGTGTGAAAAACCCTACATTTGAGGAAACAACTGTTACTGTTCCAATTGACACGTTCGAACATGTAAGGACCCTTCTTGGGAATCCAGACATCGGAGACTCATTTACCTTTACCAACTCTCATGTTACTTGGAATCCAAATAAATAATTATATCATTGTCATTTAGCGAGTCAATCAACTAAACTCAACTTTAAAGTTTATTTATTGTTGTATTTGTAATAATTTGTCAAACAACATATCTACTACTTAATGGTCAAGTTGCGTACTATTGAATGTGGACTGTTATTATTCTGATTCAATGACTGTATAAATTAGGTAACTTCTAATTCAAAGTTCGTACTACTCCATATATCATATTATTATATTGATAAAATTATTTAAAAATTTTATAATTAATTTTTGCAATGTTAGTAAATACTAATGATTAATTAATACTATTATTTAACACTTAAAATTATGTTGTGAGTTTTTTTTGAATAATATATTGTAAACATACGAAACAAATATCCAATAAAACATATCTTAACTATGATAGATTATAAAAATATTAGTTTAATGATTTATGAAAATGTCAATCATTTGGTGACGAATTTTAGAAATCGTCACCAAATGCATACATTCAAGGATATTTTTTAGAATTCGTCACTACATGTGCAATATTTGGTGATAATTTATAAAAATCGTCGCTAACTGCTTGACATTTAGTGACGATAACAAAAAATTGTCGTTGAACGTATAAGCTTTTGCAATCAAATGAAACTTTCGTCATCAAATATTGACCTTCTGGTGATGCTTCAAAATATCGTAGCCAAATATGGAACCTTTGGCAACGATTTTCGACATTCGTCGCCAAATGTTTGATAAGTTATAGTGACATTTTGAACAATCATCCCCATTGCATTATTTAGCGACGAATATCTAAAATCGTCATCCATTGTGCAATATTTACTGACGATTTTTCTTAATCATTAAATATTCAGCATTTGGTGGAGATTTTCTCTAAACGTTACTAAAGGTTTTTCCTTGTGCGACACTTTTTAGTTCCGTCACTAAATGGTAAGTTTTATTGATGAATACTTTTAAACATGGCAATGTGTTGTCTTTTGGCGACAAATTTTGTTTCGTTGCAAAAGAAATTGTCGGGAAAGGGTATATTTGTTATAGTGTAGGAATAGAGGCCGAAAGTGAGAGCTGGAGTTGAATCCGTTGAACTTGAGTAACCATTTGGTTGGGTGATAACAAGCTGAAGTAAAAGGCAAAAGCTAATGTGGGAAGCTTGAGAGGGGCAGGAGACCAACTGCACTACCTCATCCGATCCTTGTATGCTCATTATATTTTTCATCTATTGCTTACTTTCTTGTTTATTTGCTAAACTTATTACTTATTAGCTTAACCGACTAACCGTGGATCTTAACACTAGTGAAAATAAAATAACTAGACTACTACTATAGCAGTGGTAAGTATAGTCCGATCCCACATAAAGTATGTGTAAAGTTTATGAAATGAAATTAACTAGTGTTTAGGTTTAACATGGGGGTTTTGGATTTTGAAATAAGAAAATAAAATGAAACTAGACTAATAAAAACAAATTAAAGAAAGAATGTGAAAATTGATAAAAGTGGGGAATTCAGTAGAGACCCGATTCTTTAGTTCAATCTTGGCCTATACTCTAATTAAACATATTTCATTGATTTGTTGTTCTCAAACCTCTCCTAGCAACTATTAATCGTGGGTTAATAATTAACTCGAGTTTTTCCTTCGATTTTGTTTAATCAAGATATGATCTTTAATTAAACCTAACCACCGAAAATCCTAGGATACGATCTCTAGATTTAATTAGCCAATAGCGTTACAAATTAGAAAAATTGATTAATCAAGGTAAAAACCACATACGATGCGTCATTTAACCTAGGTCATGTTATCTCTAATAATTGCGAATCATTAGTCGCTACACATGAATTTCAACATAACAATTACAGATTATATTGAAATTCTACCAATGAGTTTACAATAAACGATTCAATGAATGCATTAAAATGATCTTTCCACAATACCTAATAAGTTCATACAGAAATAATCAAGGAATAACAAAAATCCAATTATCCATACACAAAACCCAAAAATCCAATTATCCATACACAAAACCCAAATTCATACGCCTAGGATATCACAATCAATTCAATAGGAGAGAAAGAAATAACAAAAATATGAAAGAAATGCTTAAACCGAGTCATCGGCATCGATGTCACCTCCGAACTGATGTCGATACGTTACCCTTCCATAGGTCTCTCCCAAACAAATGTTTCAGCCCCTAATTGATAACCCTACCGAAGACCCCTAGCTGCTCTCCCTTTGTTTATGCGGCAAGCTTCTCTCTATTCTATTTCCCTCACTGTTCACTGATGTGACGAATAAAACATATGTCCACCTTACTGTTCATGTAATTTAAAAGCCCTCCAGCCTTCATATGTGAAACGAAGCTCTTGTCTGCATTTAACGCTGTTGTCTACGTTTTGCTCTAACTTCCAACTGTTGTGTTGCGTTTCATCTCTTGCATTGTCCTCCTGCACTACGTTTTCTTCATCTTACACTGTCATATTTGTCTTTTTTTCTAGCTGTCCATCTTCATTCACTATTCTTTGCATTTTTTTCTTCTTTTAGTTTTCTTCTTGTCTTTTAATTTTCTTCTTCTTACTCCATAAAGACAAGTAAAAATTAATCTTCGAAAAATAGCCAAAATATAAAGCTTTGACTCACTTTTACTTCTTTGCTTCCTAATTGTACCTAAAATCACATATGAGTCAAAGTGAGTATCTTAAGCAATTTCATGTCAATAATCGCTAAATGTTATGGAATAATTTCATAATCAATTAAGCACTTATCAATTTCCCTTACACTTAGCTTTTGACAGTCCTTGGGCAAAATATTAAAATTAAGCTCAAAGACTAAAAAACATTGGCTCATTTCTTATACGTTCCAAGAATATATAATCACAACCAAAGATGAGTGACTTTCAAAAATCATAGTAAGAACTCAACACTCCAAGCTTTTACTCATGATCAATCAACATTCAATACCATCAAAAACTGAGCAATCAATGGTATACTCGAAAAATGTGTTTAACTAAAATATATCTATAGGTACACTCAAGACCATTCATGAACATGTCATTTCTCCACCATTAATGTTCACATGCAAAATCATGGATCAAAGGATTTTTCAAGGTTTTAATGTGGGCAAAGGTAAGGTGAGATGTATTTGGGTTAAGTAGCATGAAAGCCATTAAGCTAGTGAAGCGAAGCAACACTCATCAAAAACCGGGTATCATCAACTATGACAAATGCAATATTTATATTTCATAATCCCATTTAGCTCCTACACATAAACCACATAAAGCATTTACCAATATGAAGGAATCACTCGTACAGTTTATGCCAACAATACATTGAAAGCACAAGAGTGAACCTTCCAAGCCAACATCTACCTCATATTCAACATACTCAAATAACATATTCATTACAACTTTAGGAAGATGCACTAATCATAAATAACTTTGCAAACTCATATGCACTTCCTCCTTGATAAACTTATTTAAACAAAAAAATTTCATTCTTTTTGTTTTCCTTCCTTTCTTTCTTTTTCATTTTCTTTTCTTTTATTTGCTTGTGCTTTTCATTTTTCATTTTTCTTTCGTTCTTTTCCTTTTTTTTTTAACATTACAAGAAACTACATTAACATGAGAATTTCAATGGTAAGACATAACAAAACATCCCACCATTAACCAACTCACACATATGTATGCCCCTATACTTACACTTTTGTACATCCACAAACTCACCAATCACAAATGTTCCACTACCTTTATGGCTTAGGTAGGACATTTGGTTAAGTATAAAGCATGTAATATGGTTAATACAAAGAGAAAGGTATAAAGCTCAAAGGGGGTTAACAAGGGAGAAACCATGTCAATAGGATAGGTTAATTGGCTAATGTAGGATAGGCTGCACTGCATTTCGTCTCCTGCCTCATCCTCCTGCACTACATTTTCTTCCTCTTCCACTGCCGTTTTTTCTATTTTTCTAGTTGTCCATCCTCATTCACTTTTCTTTGCATTTTTTTCTTCTTTTAATTTTCTTTTTGTCTTTTAATTTTCTTCTTCTTACTCCATAAAGCCAAGTAAAAATTAATCTTCAGAAAATGACCAAAATATAGAGTTTCGACTCACTTTAACTTCTTTGCTTCCAAATTATACCTAAATTCACATATGAGCTAAAGTGAATATCTTAAGCAATTTCATGTTAATAATCGCTAAGTGTTATGGAAGAATTTAATAATCAATTAAGCACCTATCACCGACAATTATTTGGTTACTTTTCATAGTTCATTTAGTATTCACTGTTTTATTGCTTTAATTCTTTTTTTGATAGTAACATGGGACTAAAGTATATGGAGATGATGAGTTATGTTTATGCTATGATGAGTTGATCTCTTTTTCTTGAGAATTAATGTAGCAATTTTAGTTGACTATTGAATGGATGTAATAGCATGATCAAACTTTGCATTATTTTGTTATTAAATTAAGAACTAAGAGGAGAAGTTTAATATAGAACAAGAAACTATAGACGCTTAAGTTAAGAATTATAAATATATTAACCTAAGTAGTAATTAGTAGTTAGGTTCCCATAATTAACTCATGTGAAAACTTATCGAATACAAAAGTTAGATTATTTATTTATTTAAGTTAATCTTAAGGCCAAATTGTTAATTTTGGTAAGAAAATTTTCCAATCATTTCCCCTTAATCATGCATAGGAGATTAAATTAGTGAAATTAATTCTTAAGAGTTTTCCACTTTGATTTATACTCATTTTTGCTTCCAATTGATTTAGTTTACTTTTCATGCTAGTTTTTTATTTTCCTTAAAGCTTTAACTCAACAATTGAGATATAATGTTTAAAATTGCATTTATTTAATTTTTTGTTCAGAATTAATTTCACTTCCGTGGGAGACAAGCCTGGGTAATCACTACAACAACCTCTTATAGTTGTGAGTAGGATGGCCTAGCTAATTTTTAGAACTTTTTAGGCATAATAATATACAACCGTGTGTCTTCCAGATCATCTTGAATGCTTCATTTCCTTGGATTCTCTTATCCCATCTTCACCCCAATCTGTCTCCTTCTTGTTCTAGAATGACAATTAAGTTTGAACATTAAAAGAATGGCTAAAAGAATGTGCTTTTAACTCACTTTAGCTCTTACGCTTCCAAATTGTAGCTAAAGCAAAATATTAACCAAAATAATTCAGCTTTTCCAAATCCAAGAGTAGTCCTATTTGAGACTTTAAAAAAATACAATATCATATTTCCGACATCTTTTCGTAACTCAACAGTCCCAACATCATCACAATTTACAATTGAGCTCTGAGGCCTCAAAGCAACAAGCCGTTGATAGTGCATTTCGTTTGAGGTCTCAAGTGGGACGTTGATTTGCTTCCAATGACAAATAACAAAATGTAACTTCCTTAAATATAATATGCTTTGTGGGACAAAATCAAGATACTACAACTTGTTTTTTGAAAACCAAAGTCAAAGGAATCAATATTTAAATCTGAAAGTAGTCCTTTAGATACCTTAACCGAAATAAAAATTTAAACTTCTCACATGTTTCTAAAAGTCAATGATCCAAATATCATTACAGTTTAAAAATGAAATGTAGAATCTCATACCAACAAGGCCTTGGTCTTGCAATTTCTTTAAAATCTCAAAAGGGACATTTCAAGCATGCAATTACTGAAACAATTCTTCCTTAAATATAATATGTGGTTTGGGACAAAATGAAGATAGTTTAACATGCTTTTTGAAAACTAACATCCGAATCCAAGAGTAGTTCCATTTAAGTTCTTAAAATGATGCAACATCATATCAAAGCAACAAACCTTTGATGGTACATTTACACTTCGTTTAAGATCTCAAGTGGGACATTGATTTCCTTCGAAAGACAATTACCAAAAATGGCACTTCCTTAAGTATACGTTTAAGTTTTCTAAAGGAGTAAACCAATATCTAAATCCAAAACTATTCCTTTAGAAAAAATGAAAAATCAAATTCTCACATGCTTTTAAAAGTCAATGGTCCAAGTATCATTACCGTTTAAAAATGAAATGTAGGATCATAAATCAACTAGGCCTTGATCTTGCACTTCCTTTAAAATCTCAAGAGGGACATTTTAAAGCTTTCAATTACTAAAATGACACAACCATAAATACAGTATTCATTTTGGGAAAGAACAAAGATAGTTTAACATATTTTTTGAAAGCAAACATCCAAGTCTAAGAGTATACCTAATTCAAACATTAAACAAAATGCAATATCAGATTTTCAAGATCTTTATGTAACCCAACGGTCCGATCTCAAAGTAACAAGTCGTTGATATTGCATTTTGTTTAAGGTCTCAAGTGGGAGATTTATATACTTCGAAGGATAATTACCAAAATGTCACTTTCTTAAATATGCTATGCTTTGTTGGAAAGAGTGATGAAACTATAGCTTGATTTTTCGAAATAAAAATCAAAGGAATCAATATCTGAATATGAAAGTAGTCCTTTGGAAATCTTAAACGCAATTTAAAATCAAATTTCTTGCTTGGCCAAACATCATTACAGTTTAAAACTGAAACATAAGGTCTCAAACCAACAAGGCCTTAATCTTGCATTTCCTTTAAGGTCTTAAAAAGGACATTTTAAAGCATGCAATTACTTAAATGACATATATCTAATCACTTTGGGGAAAAATAGAGACAGTTTAATGTGCTTTTCGAAAACCATCATCCGGATCTGAAGGTTGTCCAATTTGAGATCTTAAAAATGCAATATCATAATTTCGACGTCGTTCTGTAACTCAATGGTCCCAACATCATTACAATTAAGCATTTGTAAATCTAAGAGTAGCCCCATTTGAGACTTTAAAAAATACAATATCATATTTTCGACATTTTCCGTAACTCAACAGTTCCAACATCATTACAATTTACAATTGAGCTCTGAGGCCTAAAACATCAACCTGTTGATAGTGCATTTCGTCTAAGTTCTCAAGTGGGACGTTGATCTGCTTCGAATGACAAATACCAAAATGGAGCTTCCTTAAATATAATAGGCTTTGTGGGATAAAATCAAGATATTACGGCTTGCTTTTTGAAAACCAAAATCAAAGGAATCAATATTTAAATCTGAAAGTAGTCCTTCATAAACCTTAACCGAAATGAAAATTCAAACTTCTCACATGTTTCTAAAAGTCAATGATCCAGATATCAGTACAGTTTAAAAATGAAATGTAGAATCTCAAACCAACTAGGCCTTGGTCTTGCAATTTCTTTGAAATCTCAAAACAGACATTTAAAGCATGCAATTACTTAAACAATACTTCCTTAAATATAATATGTGCTTTAGGAAAAAATGAAGATAGTTTAATATGCTTTTTGAAAGCTAACATTCGAATTTGAGAGTAGTTCCATTTGAGTTCTTAAAAAGATGCAATATCATACCAAAGCAAAAAATCTTTGATGGTACATTTACATTTCGTTTAAGATCTCAAGTGGGACATTGATGTCCTTTAAAAGACAATTACCAAAAATGGCACTTCCTTAAGTATACGTTTAAGTTTTCTAAAGGTGTAAACCAATATCTAAATCCAAAAGTACTCCATTATAAAACTTAAACGAAATGAAAAATCAAATTCTCACATGCTTTTAAAAGTCGATCATCCAAATATCATTACAGTTTAAAAATGAAATGTAAGATCATAAACCAACTAGGCCTTGATCTTCCACATCGTTTAAAATCTCAAGAGGGACATTTTAATGCATTTAATTACTAAAATGACACATCCATAATTATATTATTCGTTTCTGGAAAAAAACAAAGATAGTTTAACATACTTTTTGAAAACCAATATCCGAGTCTGAGAGTAGACCCAATTAAGACATTAAACAAAATGCAATATCAGCTTTTCAACATCTTTCAGTAACTCAACGGTCCATCATTGATATTGCATTTTGTTTAAGCTCTCAAGTGGGACATTTATATACTTTGAAGGACAATTACCAGAATGTCACTTTCTTAAATATAATATGCTTTGTTCGAAAGAGTCATGAAACTATAGCTTCCTTTTTAGAAACCAAAATCAAAGGAATAAATATCTGAATATGAAAGTAGTCCTTTGGAAATCTTACACGAAAGACAAAATCAAATTTCTTGCATGGTCAAACATCATTACAGTTTAAAACTGAATCATAAAGTCTCAAACCAACACGGCCTTAATCTTGCACTTCCTTTAAGGTCTTAAAAAGGACATTTTAAGGCATGCAATTACTGAAATGACTTATATCTAATCACTTTGGGGCAAAATACAGACAGTTTAATATGCTTTTTGAAAACCATCATTCAGATATGAGAGTTGTCCCACTTAAGACCTTAAAAAATGCAATATCATATTTTCGACATCTTTCTGTAGCTCAACGGCCCCAACATCATGACAATTAAGCTTTTCTGAATTCGAGATTAGTCCCATTTGAGACTTAAGAAAATGCAATATCAAATTTCCAACATCTTTCCGTAACTCAAAAGTCCCATCATCATTACCATTTACAATTGAGCTTTGAGGCCTCAAAGCAACAAGCCGTTGATAGTGCAGTTCTTTTAAGGTCTCAAGTGGGACGATCATTTGCTTCGAATGACAAGTACTAAAATGGAACTTCCTTAAATATAATAGGCTTCGTGGGATAAAATCAAGATACTACAGCTTGCTTTTTGAAAACCAAAATCAAAGAAATCAATATTTAAATCTGAAAGCAGCCCTTCATAAACCTTAACCGAAATGAAAATTCAAACTTCTCACATGTTTATAAAAGTCAATGATCCAAATATCATTATAGTTTAAAAATGAAATGTAGAATCTCAAACCAACTAGGCCTTGGTCTTGCAATTTCTTTAAA
>JAOTAY010000004.1:9593140-9609645 GCA_025629805.1 Erythroxylum baracoense
TGAGTTCGCAAAACTCACCCAAAATTTGCAATTATTTTTCAGGACTCAGAAGAATACCCCGTTAGGCAACGGGAGTACACCTATTGCATGCAAGTGAGGGATAGAGGTCAGGATCAGCTCGCGTCTGCATTATGTCTCTTTATTTTTGCACTGAATTGTATTTTCTGCAAATCATTGTATTCTTGTGTATTTGCGTATTTTATTTGTGTATAACTTTCCAAAAAAAATAAAAAAGAAAAGAAAAGAGGGTTTTGCAAAAGAAATTGATTAAAGTGTAATATGTTTCGTTTGTAAACGAAATATTTCTGAATCAAAGTGGGCCCAAATTTGTGATTATTGATTTGCGCGTATTCGTAAATAAAAAAAAGATTTATACCAACTTTTGATAGTTTAGTGATGTAGCACACCACCTCGCAGGGCACAGACTCGGATATCACCATTGATATCAGGATCGGGTTCAGGTCCAGCGGAAGTGGGGTGTTACAATTAAGGTTATTACAAACCATTAAACAAAACATAAAATACAACATATCTCATTACATAGAAAAACAACTCAAAAACAAACTGAATATTTCTGAAACAAAATACAATCTTCTTGGCTACTGTGGTTATCTTTGTCCCAATCTCAAGTCTTCTTATCAAAACCTGCATAGAGATAAAACCACCATGCTAAGCATATATCTTAGTGGGGAAAAACTAAACAAGATATAAACTGACGACTGTCTCTAACAGTCGTCTAGCATTCACATGTACAGAATTAGATCATATCACCAACAATCTTTAATTGTGTATATTATGGAGCAATCCAAACATTCTATGTCTTAGAACAGAATAGGATTCATCATTACAAAACAAGACATATAAATATCAAAACAGAATGTCATTGCTTCAGAACAGAACACACAAGTCTCAAACAGATCAAAATTGTGCCAAAATAGATCAAAACTTGTATGAAATTAGAATTTATTTTATTTTGTTCTTAAAAAAATATATAGAAGTTATTTGCGATTTAACTCATAATAATTTTCGTATAACATTTGTGATATTCTTTTAACAAGTTTGAGAAGTTCTTATCAAAAATTAAAAAGTTTGTATTCACGAAAAGAATACACAATTCAACCCCCCTTCTTGTGTATTTTGTCTATTATAAGTAATTTCTATATTAACTTGTGATTTACTTCACATATGTGGTTCCAATTTTGCTTTATAGCGGACACAATTGTGGAATGATATATAATTTATTCAATCAAGTATACAAAACCCTTGCATAATAGTTGGAGATTTTAATTATTCCTTAAATTCTAGGGAAGTAGAAGGTGGAGCAAGATATAGAATGTGGTCAAGCCAAAAGATTTTTCAGTTTTATTATTGTATAGAATTGGATTGAACAATTGATGATAGGACTAGAATGTCAAGTATGTTCTAACCTCACCTTTGGAATTTTATTCTTAAATTAATGAGAATTTGATTGTTTATGTTTTATTGGATATTGTTGTGGTTTGATTCTACTATTTCATAATTCGATAATAAACTAAAAAGGTGAATCAAATGAAAAACAATTAAATTGGACTAACTAGAGTTATTTGATTTAAGGATTGAAATAGATCGAGAATTTGTGCAAAGAGAGGTCTTACATAGGTTTTTAATAGTTTATTAGAGAACTTCAGAACTAATTAAAGTTTTGGACATATTGTGAATTAAGAGTTTGCAACGTTCATAATCTGATTAGGGTTTATAATTTAAGATTAATGGTTATAACTCGAGAGAGAGTAATCAACCTTAAGATAGTGTAAAACTAACAATCCAATAATTCATAATCAATTAGGTTAGCATTAAGAATAGGTAAAATCTCCTTTCTCTCAATTGGTAATTTCTTTCGGTTGATTCTTGATTTGATTGATTCTTTCGGTTGAGTGTGTTACAAATTGCGTAATAATTAGTATTTTTTGCTTGATTCTTAATTTGATTGATTGAATTAAATTTTTGTATTAATTTTTTTGCATCTTGAATTTCTGTTGTTTATTTCTGGCCATTGATTTTAGGATTAAATTAGTTCCCTCCTCATGGGATTGACACCTTTGATACTATACTAACTAACTATAATCTTGCAGATTATCGAGGTTTAATAATTAAAATTTACACACAGTCAAACCCCAATTAAGTTTTTGGCGACGTTGCCAGGGAGATGATTAGTTTACTTATTTAGTCTAAGGCATTTTAGTTAGTTTTTAGTTTCTATTATTTCTTTCCATTTCTAAATCTATGCTCTTGCATGAACACAAGAGTTACAAGTAGTTTGAGTTGTGCAGCTGAAACCTTAGTGCTAGATATCACTTGATTAAAATGATCAATTAAGAAAGCTCAGCCGGAAGAAGAAGAAGAAATCGCAAAAGCAATAATGACCGAGAAATTTCAGCAAGATTTGGATCACAGAGTAAACCAAAGATGTCAACAAAGAACTCTTATGGATTTCATGAAACTAGGATTCAATGCGGCTAACCAAGGAGTCGCTAGGCCACTAGTACAAGTAACCTCTTTTGAAATTAATCCAACCATCCTAAACATGCTTCAACATAATGTGCAATTCTATGGACTAATGCATGAAGATCCTAATGTACATATAGTAAATTTCCTTGAAATTTGCGATACCTTTTGGTACCATCAGATGTTGAAGGATACAATCAGAATTAGGCTTTTCCCTTTTACCCTAATTGATAGAGCAGTGGCCTAGTACCACTCCCTCAACCCAGCTAGTGTAATCATTTGGGATCAACTAGTTTGTGTCTTTTTAGACAAGTATTTTCCCTATACCAAGACCACGAAGATTATCAAGGAGATTACTAACTTCCAGCAATGGCAGGGAATCGATCTATGAAAAGTGGGAACGATACAAGGACTTGCAAAAAAAATGCCCACACTATAACTTACCTAAGGAGTGACTTGCAACAAAAATGCCCACACCATAACTTACCTAAGGAGTTCTTATTGTAAACATTCTATAATGGAGTAACTCCACATACGAGAGGCATGATTGAAGGCTTCCTCCTTAGCTACGATAAAAGTCGTGCAACTCAAGTGTGAACTTTATGGACAGATGGACCATAATACGGTAGACTATTTCTTGAAGAAGGATAACGATCTGGAGCAGGAGCTCAATATGGACGAGGAGTGGTAAATAATCCCTACTCTAACATATACAACCCTAGGTGGGAGAATCACCCTAACTTCTTTTTGACGAACAGTACTAGAGGATAATTCAGACCCCAAAGACAACCAGGTGTCTAAATAAATAAACCGAGCTCAATAGAATCTAAGTTGGATAGGATTTTAGATAAAATTGTAGGTATGGAGGATGCATATAAGAGGCTTGAAAGCAAGTTTGAGAAAGTCACTAAGAACCACGCCTCTTCAATACACAATCTGGAGGTCTAAGTAAGTCAACTAGCAGAGGCAATTTCAATTTAGAATGTAGGAACCCTTCTAAGCAATATTAAATCTAACCCAAAGGAATGGATCATGGCCATTTGTCAAACCTAGGAAAAGAAATTCAAACATATGAAAGAAGATGGAGGTAATGGAGAAGGATGAGAAAATATGGAATTCCTTCCAAGTGAGCTTGTAATTAAGCCAATCGAGGAACCTTGACCTAAATTTTTATACCCTATCTTAGCTCAGTGGAAGTCAAATTAAAGTAAGGTGAGGTGGAAGTCTTAGGAGGCTGAATTAAACAATGTTAAGGATATAGCATAATAACTACAAATGAGGCTCACACTAAAGGAATCAATGAAGAATAAGGTTAAAGAGCTCATAGTAGAAGAAAACCCTAATATAGCACAGAAGAAAGAGGATCAAGGGAATTTTACATTCTTTACAGTATAAATAGAGTTAAAATAGTCAAGACATTTGTAGATTTGGGAGTGAGTATTAATATGATGCCCTATACCTTTATTCAAAATTTTGGGTTAGAAAAGTTAGAACACACTACGATGCTAGTCAAGACAGCAGACATAATAGTTCATCGACCGAAGGTTATTATTAAGGATGTGCAAGTATAGATCTATAGATTTACCTTCGCCACAGACTTCCTTGTATTAGATATTAGAGAAGATGTGGAAACCCCTATGGTCATTGGATGACCATTCTTGGCTACTGCTCGCTCAATAATTGATGTTGATGGGGGTGAACTAACTTTGATGGTCGGAGAGCATCAAATAACCTTCACTGTGTTAAAGCATGACAACAGTTCTCCCTTACTTCTAGCTAACATCAAGAAAACCAAACCTTGAGGACGTTGGGAAGATATTGAGGATCTTGGGAATGCATTTAGATATAAATGATCATGGAGGAGAAAATGAAGGAAGGTGAAGTAGAAGGAAAGTGAAACCTAGGGTATGGTAGCTCATGTGCAAATGGTAAGACCGATGACTGTTCTACCATTACACGATTCATTTGAACCACCTTGAGCATAAGAAGAGCATACTACCAACATTAAAAGAAGCGCTACATGAGAGGCAACCCATAGATTATTAATTTCATGTTATTTCCTTTGACGTTTAAATAGTTTGAATTTTGCAGTTAGGTTATTTCATTTCCAAATAAGGTTAAGGAGGCATAGGGCTTTGACATGAGCTAGATGATCGAGGAAGTAAGCAAAAGAGAGGTCAAAGAGCTATAAAAGAGTTAGGAAGTGATCTCGAGAATGTGTACAAGGAAAAAAGAAGAAAAAATTAGAAAATTGGTGTAATTAATATGGCCTGCGGCAGGGTAAAATTGTCCATGCCATTTTTAGCTAAAATTTTTACCAATTTACCCTTCTTTCACCTATATATTCACTTCATACTTCATTTTTTCACTCACTTTTATTTTAACTTTATCTATTTAAATTTAGAACTTCCAAACACTCTTACTTCTCTCCAACCAACTTCTAAATTTTCACTTTATTCCAACTTCCACCTACTTGCAATCCAATATGCTACATGTTAAGCAGTCAGTAAGGCACAATCAATCATTGGGGCTAAATCAAGTCTTGGGCCAAGGCCGAAGGAATAAGGTGGCAGATTTTAGAGCACCCTTCCCAATCTACACAGAGGATGAAGGTATTTGATTTCAATCCCTTAAAGTTAAACAAATAGTAGTCCTAAAATATTTTGATTTTGATACATCTGATAAGTTGGAATTGCAAGATAGGGTAGAGAATTTAGCAAAAAGAATTTAGTGGGCCAAGTTTATACACTTCCAATATCCTATCTACTAGGAGCTCACTCTCTAATTCTTCACTTCCCTTTATTTTGAACCTAGTACCCATAAGAAAATGTAGTTTAGGTTGCGGGGATGAACTTATGAGCTAAACGTTGAAATCATGTGTGATATTTATGGCTTCCTCGCATCTTCCTTTATCAATCAACATGATGATTTATGTGCTTATCGCTATTAGAATGAACTCACTGGGTTAGAATGATTCGATGCTAAGAATACCCACAACAACATTATATGAATCCATGACCACTTATTATTGCGTAAATTCATATGTCAAATGTTTTTTGACAAATTAGAAACTAATAAGTGCTCAACAAAGGAACTTTTTTTGTTGCGGTGCATGAATTACAACATCCCAGTATGCACCTCCACACATGTTCTTAACATTATTGTTGCGACTCTATGTAAGAGGAGCAACAATTTGGGTATGGGGTACTTGATTTTCGCCATTGTTGAGTATTATGGTATGGATTGTAGTGGCCTAACGGTCTACCTCCTTGATTTTCTAAATCACCATCATTTGTAGTGTGCTGAAATCTCCATAACATGGAACTCTGGGACATCAGACAAAAGACTCATGTGAAGATCAGGGCCAATTAGGTGAGTTCTAGAACAGTGCCACCTCAGCAGGCAAAAGAGGACTCGACTAGCAAGGGGTTCGAAGAGGAAGAAAAGACAGAAGAACCTGGTTAGAAGAAAATGCTCGATACAATCACCACCAACACCAAGGTAATTACGATACACTTACGAAGAACCCTAGAAGGATGAGGGAGATGGGCCGCTTATAACGACATCAGAGCCGGGATATACATCATATCCATCGATACTTAGGGGCTCAAGGCGTCCAACTGCAACCTCCGACACCATCATCACTGTGAGACTTAGTTTTTATCCCTTTTCTTTTAAATTTATTCTTTATTTTAGTTTTAGTTTTATTTTATTTTTCTTCCTTCCATGCGTGTTTGTTTGTCTCCTTCTCATATTGAGGATAATGTGTTGCTCAAGTGTGGGGAGGATTGTGTGTTTTACTTTGAGTGTGAATTTTGCATATTGTATGATAATTTGTTTATGTTGTATATTATGAATTGTGTGAATGTGTGAATGACTTAGATGGAATGAAATTGATTTAATTTTGAACATAATCTATTAGGTTGTGAAGAGTCATTAGCTAGCAAAATTAGTGATTTGGGTTATTTGGCTAATATGCAAGTTAATTAGGATTAGTGTTAGTTTATTATCCTATAAATTGTCACATTCATTCATAATTTTAGGTCTTTAGACTAAGTAGCTTTGCTAGTATTTTTTCATAAAAATGAGTAGCTAAAGCAACAAGGTAAGCATTAAATAAAAAATAAATAATAAAAAATAATAATAATATGTTTTTTAATAAATAACTCTTCCACTAGCCTTCGGGTTATGAATAGAGCTAGTAGCCAGTTAAGAACGTGATGTAGCTGAGTAACCGGATCAACATGCATCATAAATGTGTGCCTTCGTGTCAAAAGGATATAATGACATTCTAACCAAGGAACTTAATAAAAACATGACTTAGTCGAGTAACCACATCGACATTTATCACCAATGTTTTCCTCTGTGTAAAAAGACTAAGTCCATGTCCATAAAAAGTAATATAAAATTAAAAAAGGTATTTTCTAATAAAAACCTACTGAACTTATGAATAGCTTAAGTTTTCATGAAAAGTACTTAGGATTAGTTACAAAGTTTGAATGACCAAATAATTATTAATGTGTGTGTACAATTGAAAAGGGTGAATTAACTTGACATTTAAGTTTTGACTAATATGTATATTTAGTCTAAAGTTCCTAAACACAGATGTTGTATGTTAATGATTTAGAACAACTTGAATGATTAGGTTTAAAGTTAAAGTTATTTCATAAAGTTGAAGCCATTTTCTTACTACTACATTGTGTGCTTTGTGTTTTTGTATTTTTATTATTTTATTTGTTTAAGGACAAGCAAACGTTTAAGTGTGGGCATGTTGATAAGTGTATTGCATCATATTTTAGGGTATAGTTTGATATTTGTTTAGTTGTTAATTGAATCATTTAGTATGTGTTTAGGTTAAAATTATGTTAGTTTTTTATGGGTTAGTACAAGTCTTTGAGCTTAAATATTATGTTTTTAAGGTATTTTAATATGTTTGTTAGTGTTTTAGGGTCAACATTGAAGAACAGATGAGTTTCGAAGGCATTTGGGCCAAAACAACGACCCATAATTGTGGCATGTCAGGCCACGATCATGGGCCAAAACACGCAAGAACGTCATGATTGTGGCCTACATGCTGTGATCATAAAAAAAGGTTTAAATTTGAGCCAGATCGTGACCTGCATCGAGCAGATGCCCAGGCACTTAAGAACGCCAAGTTTCAAGGGAGTTTTTGGAACTTTTGGACCCCGAAAAAGTCCTAGGGTTACCCAAAGCACAAAAGGATATAAAAAGAATAAGAAGAGGCAGAGAAACGAGCTTTTGCATTAGCCACCTTGAGAAACCCTAGAGAGAAATCAATGAGAGATAGAGGAAGAGAAGAAGAAAAAGAGAAGAGGAGAAGAAGCTTACTTAAAGTACTTCCTGAATCAGCAGGTTTCCCGACGCTACTGCCTCTCGTCATCCATTTTAGATTGTATTTCCTGTTCTTTTTAGTTTTATTATTGTATAGAGTTGGATTGAACAGTTGATGATAGGATCTAGAATGTCGAGTGCTCGCAAGGTTACGTACGCTAAGTTTTAATATTTATAGCCTTGGTAATTTTCGTAAGCACACGGGTCGTTCGTGTATTACTTAAAATATCGATCCCATGAGGAAAGAAGTCTAGTCTTAAAATCTAAGGTTGTACTAACTACAATAATTCAAAATAAATAAACTAATGCAGAAAATAAATCAATCAAACAATTAATTTCAAGAATTAAATTGAAAAAATATAAACAAATAACAAATCACACAACTCAATCCAAAAAATCAACCTAGAAATTACTAAGTGAGAAAAAGCAGATTTTTTATATGAAATTAATGAAAATCTAACTGATTATGCAATTATCGAATTAATGGGTCTAGACGGTCCTAAGGTAGATTACTCTCTCTCGGGTTATAATCCTTAACCTTAATTGATAATCCCTAATTTAAATTATGGAATTGTAATCTCTCGATTCATAACTGACCCAAAACCTAAATTAGTTCTAAAATTGTCTAATAGCGTACCAGGAACCTATGCTCTATCTATCGTTACACGATTCTATCTGTTTGATTCAATTCTCTACCTATCAAATTACCTAACTCTCATTAGCTTAATTTGATTATTTTCACTCGGCTCACCCTCTCAGTTTATTGCCGAATTATTACAAACAAATATTAAATCACAATTAAATCAATAAAAAGACAATATGTTGGCCTCTGAAAGTTTTTCATTGAATTAAGCATGATAGTTTATGGAATAAGCATGGAATTTGAATTTTTGCCTTAGAATTATAAGGTCATGATAGAATTATTACCGAAGTTAATTAATTATTTTAGTGTTAGTAGGATTTTATTACATTGGTTAATTTGATTAAAGTAGTAAGAATGTATAAGGGCAATTTTGGCATGCCACTTAAGGCTAAAAGACAAAAAGCATTAAAGGAAGGGCAAAGATGACTTTTAGCACTCATTAAGGGTAAAATGGGAAGAGGAAAAATTTTGTCTTGCTTTTAGGAAGGAGAAAAACGTGAATAAGGGAGAGAAAAAAGAAAACAACGAAAAAGAAGAGAGAAAGGAGAGAGAGAGTTGTTTTTTTTGGAAGAAGGAAGAAGACAAGCTCAATTTCATCTTTTCTTAGTCTTCAAAAGAGATTTTGAGGTTGTTCAAGAAGAGAAAATGAAAGAGGAAGAGAAGAGCTTTCATTTGAGCCAAAAATCTCATTATTTGGTGAAGATTCAAGGTAAGAGCAATTTTAATCCTTTGGATTTTTGGAAAGATTTTGGTTCATGAAGCTTAAAAAGTGCATGGGTTTAAGAATTCTATAATCAATTTTTAGTGAATATGTTTGTTGGGTTCTCAATTTGGATTCCTATTGAATTGGGATTTTGTCAATATTGAAGGAAATCAAGAGGAGAGGCAAGCGGGGCAAGAAGAGAAGCATTTTAAAGCAAGTTTCTAAGCAAGGAATTCAAGGTGGGTAATGTATTTATAATTATTGTGTAATTGGGCAAATTCTTGCCTACGTGTGTGTATGTTGATTTGCTTGCATTTGAATTGCTTGAAATTGAAATTGATGTGAATGTTTGAAAATGTATGGATTAAATTATGATTATGTTATGCCTTGAAAAAGGTTATGATATTTGTATAAAAAGGAAAGAAGAAAAAAGTAAAAGAAGCATGAGATTATGGATTGTGATTGCTTGTATTGAGCATAAAAACTATTTTTGATTGGGCAAGAGAGGAACTCCTTTCGTTAGTCACGTGCACGTTGACCTATAGCCTTCTCCCGGCTGCCCACTTGAGGCCACGAGATCCTGAGAAATCGAACTCGTTTTGTTCACAGTGTAAACTTCAGTTTATCTGTTCCGTTCCACGGAACTCTTGAGCCATTTGTTTGTGCATTGCATCTTTGAATTGTCAAGTATGACGCATTTGAGTGTTGTGTTTAATGGCTAAAATCTATGAATTGTGATATGAGTTTTGAACTAAATTGTTTAATGCTTGAATTTGCTAGCTATACATTTGCATATGCTTGAATTGTGGTCAATTACCGATGGCTATAAAGGCATTAGCCACTGAGTTGTGTAGCTCAACCCATCGTTTTTCTACTTCTCAGGTGTAGAATGAAACAGTTAGCAATCCTTGTAAGGCATCAGAAACTTCAAGATAGTTAGAGACTTTTGTATTAAGTTAGTGAACGTTTTGGATAGCTATATAGGCATATCAAACATGAGCATCCTTTGTATTTTTGTTTTAAGTTAGTGATGTGTATGTTGATATGTAAGTAAAGCTTGTTCCAATATTTACTTTGCTTAGCAATGAGAATGAGAATTTGAGGATTTGTTGTTGTGTATGATGATGTTATTTTACAGTTTGAGAATTTGAGGATTTGCTTGCAAAATTGTTGTTTATTTTAGAATAGCATGTTAGAGATTGGAAAGGTTGTATAGGATTAATTTTTAGGTGAGATTCAAGAGTTTAACAATAGTACTTAGTAGTTGAATAGATATGAAGAGATATTGCATTTTTGCAAGCTTTCATAGGTGTAAAAATCGTGTTCTGAAATCAAAGGAAAAACTATATCGATTTTGGTAGAATTAGCCATAGTGGTCTTCATAAAATTGTAGCTTATCTTTCTAGCTTTCCAACGATATAAAGTATGAAATTTTTGGATATTGGAGTAGAGAGTTATGCTCTTTACAAGTTAGTGATGTTGCATAGGGTGAATATTGGACATTTGTATAGACTTTTTCTTTGCTTGAGTCAATAGAAAATGAGTTGTATGGTGTTTGAAAAGGGGAAGAATTATTGTGATAAGTTAGAGATGAAATGGAGGTGAAAATGAAGAGGAAAATAAGTTAGAAATGATAAATATGCATAAGAGGGGTCATAGGTAACTTGTAGGAGTTGGAAATCTAGAATTTGACCCGTAAAGGTCCGTTGGGCAAACCTTCTTAGGTATTCCAACATTTCAGCTCAGTTCATGTCCATTTGGAGGGACATATGTCTGCTAAATGGACATTTTCGGGATAGTTATGAAAATATGAAAATTTTGACCCTTTAGATGGCTAAATCTCTCTTCGGGTCTTTATAAAGTTGTAGAACTTAAAGTCCTCTTTGAAACCGTACTTGAATGGTCTTAATCCAACATCCCTAGTGAAAGTTATGCTTTTTGTCCCGAATAATGTACATTTTATATGTTGTGGACTTATTATTGCTTATCTATGATACATTTAGGCTTGAATGGAGCTTAAAATGTACTTATTTTATTATGGAAGTAAGAGATAAATTGAATGATATATTAGGGTGACGTTTGAGGATATGATCATAATTATGGATATTGGGATGATATAAGAGCCCTATACAGTGCTGCGCTCAAGATCCCATAGAAATAACTTTATAGGATAATACGTCCACGTCTTTAGATATTATAGATAGTTGGGCTCTAGAAACGGGGTCCAACATCTTGTGGTATCAGAGCCCTAGGCTTTTCCTAGGCTTAAAATGCTTAATGGTATGAATTGTTATGCTGTGTGATAGATTGGTTGCATTGTAAATTGATTGATTGCATTAAGTGACATGCATATCATGCATACATGTAGGAAATAGGATTAAATCGAAATGTAAGCTAATCGTTAGTGGTTTAATTAAAGGAGTAAGATGCTACCTCGTGGAAAGACACGGGGAGTTTTGCAAGGATCAATTACACCTTATTCTCCGCTAAGAGAGAGAGAATTGATGAGTCTGTAGCCCCAGGAAATGCTGAGGCTTCTATATGGCAAGGTAGTGAGCCCATTCGATCATAGACAAGGGAGTCTCCTAGTCCGTAGGAGCAAGTGCCGACGCCATTGGATCTGAGGATGTTCCAGGTATTTGTCCAGGCCATGGGCCAGATGCCACAAACTTCTACTTCGGCCCCAACTAAAAAGGAGAAGCAATTTGACAAGCTGAGGAAGTATGGAGCAATGGATTTCTATGGGACAACAGATCCAGAAGAAGCTGAGACTTGGTTAAGAAAGATCGAGAGGATATTGGATCAGATGGATTGTGAGGATGATGAGAAAGTTGTGTACGCTGCAAGCTTGCTACAGGGAAATGCTCTGCATTAGTCGGAGAGTGTGCCGAGAAGTCAGTTGAAATCATCAGTGCTCGCATGGAAAGATTTCTCAGTTGTGTACAAGAAGAAGTATTTGTCTGAAGTGTATATCCAATAGAAGCAGAGGGAATTTCTGAGTCTTACACAAAAGGAGATGACAGTTAACGAGTATGAGCACCGGTTTACACAGTTGTCCAGATATGTAGCTGAGATGATGATGAGTGAGGTGGCTAAGTGCCGTAGATTTCAATCGGAATTGTATTTGGTCATCAGAGAAAAGGTAATGGCTCAGAACTTTTGTGATTTCCAGCAGCTAGTTGAAGCAGTGCTAAGGGTTAAGAATGTGGAGAACATCAAGAGTGCTGTGAATAGAAAAAGAAAGGGAAGAGAACAGTTCAAGAAGGGAGGTGGTACTCCTGTGTTAGAAAGGAGTGCCATGACTTTCCCTATGTAGTCTGAGGAGAGGAGCAGCAGTGCAAGTAGATTTAGGCAATTGAGAACCGTTTTTCAACAGGCCTCAATGGCTGGAGGCAGCAGAAGGAGAGGGGGAGATCAGTTGTCCATCCCCAAATGTGATCACTGCGGGAAACTCCATAGAGGGGAGTGCTACCGATTGACAGAAGGTTGCTTCAATTGTGGGTAAAAAGGACACATGGCTAGAGAGTGCCTGCAGTATGCAAGACAGGAGAAAACTCAAATGTAAGCTTCAAAGAGGGCTGAGACTAGGGGACATAAGACAACAACTGAAGTG
Source organism: Erythroxylum baracoense (assembly GCA_025629805.1). NCBI lineage: Eukaryota > Viridiplantae > Streptophyta > Magnoliopsida > Malpighiales > Erythroxylaceae > Erythroxylum > Erythroxylum baracoense. Next base: position 9,605,936 of record JAOTAY010000004.1, read on the forward strand.
GGCAGTTTTGATGTGACCAAGAAGGTGAACCCTCTAGGAAGACTGAGGGGGCAAGCACTAGCTAGAGTATTTGCAATGACATGGGAAGACGTAGAACTCGCTCCAGAAGTTATAACTAGTACGGTTACATTATTTGATGATAATGTCGTTGTTTTAATTGATCCGGGTTCTACTCATTCGTTTATTTCATCAAGTAGAACTGTGTATGGTAGAGAACTGAGCCCATTGGATACTCCTTTGATGGTCAGTACTCCAATCGGCCAGTATATTATTATTAGTCAAGTCTATAGAGATTATGAAGTACGTATTAGTGGGGAACACTTAGTGGTGGATCTAATGCCGTTGATATTGGGCATTGATACGTTAGAAAAGTATAACGCCCATTTAGATTGCAAACAAAAGATAGTGAAGTTCGAATTGGATGAAGGTAGAATGGTAGTGTTTATGGGAGACAGGAAAGCAAACCTGTCTAGAATTATTACGGCTCTGATAGCAGAGAAGATGATAAGGAAAGGGTGTGAAGCATTTTTGGCCTAAGTGGTAGACACGAAGGCAGATAGAGGAAAGTTAGAAGATATTCCTGTAGTCATGGAATTCCAAGATGTCTTTCCAGAGGAATTACCAAGACTACCACCCATTAGGGAAATTAAGTTTCCCATTGAACTTTTTCCTGGTACTGCACCAATATTGATTTCACCTTATAGAATGGCTCCAGCAGAATTAAAGGAGCTTAAGGAGCAATTGGAAGAGTTGTTGGAGAAGGGGTACATTAGGCCTAGCTCTTTACTTTCGGGAGCTCCGATCCTTTTTGTGAAGAAGAAAGACGAATCGTTAAGAATGTGTGTGGACTACCGGAAGCTTAATCATATCACTATCAAGAATAGATATCCGCTTTCATGCATAGATGATTTGTTTGACTAATTGCAAGGGACAAGGGACTTTTCTAAGATAGATTTAAGATCAGGTTATCACCAATTGAGGATAAAGGAGTCTAATGTGTCAAAGACTACTTTTAGAACACGGTATGGGCATTTCGAGTTCTTAGTTATGCTTTTTGGATTAACGAATGCCCCTATAGCCTTTATGGACTTAATTGATAGAGTCTTCAACCCTTTCTTAGACCGATTTGTTGTAGTATTTATTGATGACATATTGGTTTATTCCAAGAGTGACAACGAGCATGAGGAACATTTGAGGACTGCTTTAAAGACGTTGAGGAAGGAAGAGTTATATGCCAAATTCTACAAATGTGAATTTTAGCTAAAGAAAGTGGCATTTCTTGGACACGTGATTTCAGAACAAGGAGTACATGTGGATCCGAGGAAGATAGAAGCGGTTGTGAAATGGGAAGCACCTAAAAATGTAGCTGAAGTGAGAAGTTTCTTGGGCTTAGCCGAGTATTACAGAAGGTTTATGAAGGGCTTTTCTATGATAGCAGCTCCACTTTCCAAATTGACAAGGAAGAATTAGAAGTTTGCGTGGACAGAGGAGTGCCAGAATAGTTTTGAGGAATTGAAGAATAGGCCCACAACTGCACCAATTTTGACTTTGCCTTCTAGTAGTGGTGGATACGTAATGTAGTGATGCCTTGAGGAGGGATCAGGGTGTGTGTTGATGAAAAGAGATAAAGTGATTGCCTATGTTTCAAGGCAATTGAAACTTTATGAGATGAATTATCCTACGCATGACTTGGAGTTAGCTGTTATAATCTTCGCGTTGAAAATATAGAGATACTATTTATATGGAGTCACCACTAGAGTGTTTACAGACCACAAGAGTCTTAAGTATCTGATGAGCCACAAATAGTTGAATTTGAGACAGAGAAGATGGTTAGAGCTACTAAAAGATTATGACTTGATGATAGAATATCATTTAGGGAAAGCTAATGTAGTAGCAGATGCACTGAGTAGAAAATCAACTATAGCACATATGGAGACAGTGTATCTTCCTTTGTTAAAGGAATTAGCCAAACTTAGGGTGACATTGAGACAAGTTGAATCGGGTTATGTATTGGCTAATTTTAGAGTAAGTCTAGTATTGAATGAGAAGATTAAGGAACTACAGAAGCATGATGAGCATTTGAGCAAGCTTAGAGAAGAGGTTAAAAATGGTAAACCTTCTAAAATAGAGGTAAGGGAAGATGGATTGATGGTAGTAGGTAACAGACTGTGTATTCCTGATATGCAGGAATTGAAAGACGAGATTCTTGATGAGGCACACAATGTGCCTTATGCGATGCACCTAGGAAGTACGAGAATGCATAGAGATCTAAAAGAACACTTTTGGTGGAAAGGAATGAAGAAAGATTTTGCAGAGTATGTTAAAAGATGCTTAGTGTGTCAGCAAGTTAAAGTAGAACATCAAGCACCTATCGGTAAGCTTAAACCTTTGTCGATTCCTGAATGGAAATGGGAGAAGATTACGATGGATTTCTTGATGGGATTGCCAAGAAATAGCAAGAAGCATGATGCAATATGGGTGATTGTTGATAGGTTAACTAAGTCAGCACATTTCTTGCCAATAAAACAGACGGATTCTTTGAATGCTTTGACCAAGAAATATATGGATGAGATAATCAGGCTTCGCTGGATTCCGAGTTCTATAGTCTCGGATAGAGATCCCAGGTTCACCTCCAGATTTTGGGAAAGCTTACATGAGACGTTAGGAACTAAGTTGCACTTTAATATAGCTTTCCGTCCACATACTGATGGATAATCGAAGAGAACAATCCAGACTTTGGAGGCCATGTTGAGAGCTTGTGTTATGGATTTCAAAGGCTCATGGGATGATCATCTGTTGTTAATTGAATTCGCCTATAATAATTCCTATCACTCAGGAATCCAAAATGGTACCTTATGAAGCTTTGTATAGTAGGAGGTATAGAACTTCTATTTGTTGGGATGAGGAAGGTGAAAGGAGGCTTTTAGGGCTTGAATTGGTGCAAGTCACAGTTGATAAGATTAAATTAGTGAAAGACAGACTTAAAGAAGCTCAAGATAGGACGAAAAGTTATACGGATGCACATAGAAGGGAGATGGAATTTGAAGTTGGAGATAAAGTGTTTCTTAGAGCTTCTCCATGTAAAGGGGTTTTGAGGTTTAGTAAGAAGGGCAAGCTTAGTCCGAGATATATAGGCCCTTATGAGATCATTGAAAAGATTGGGCCTTTAGCATATAAGTTAGCCTTGCCACCGGAATTGTCTAAGATTCACAATGTCTTCCATGTATCGATATTAAGGAAGTACCAATCAGATCCTTCACACATATTTCAATCATTAGAGGTCCAATTAAGGGAGGATTTGACGTATGAGGAGCAACCAGTGGAGATCTTAGATTCGAAGGAAAAGATTTTGAGAAACAAGGTTGTGAAGCTGGTTAATGTCTTATGAAAGAATCATTCGACAGAAGAGGCAATATGGGAGCCTTTGGAAGCAATAAAGTAAAAGTATCCACATCTGGTCCTAGACTCAGATAAGAATTTCGAGGACGAAATTCTTTTAGGGGGGAGAATTGTTAGACCCTAAAATTTTTCTTTTCTTTTATTTATTTGTTTATTTGTTCATTGATTTATTCTATTTATTTTCTTAGAATTTAGTGATTTTAGCAAGTATGAATAGAAGTTAGGGTTATTAAGTGGAGATGTTAGAATTAGTTAGTGTATTAGACATAAGGGACAAAAGAAGGGGTAAAATAGGAAGGACAAGTTAAATG
>JAOTAY010000004.1:9620261-9630682 GCA_025629805.1 Erythroxylum baracoense
CAAATGTTATATAATGTAAATACAAGGATATGAATAGTAATGGTACAATGTAAGTAAGTTTATTTTGTGAATATAATAAGGAGATTTGACCATTTTGAATACTTATGTTATGTGTGATGCTATAATAAGTTAATGTGATTGTTCTAACGTGTTATTCTCATAGGGTATGTTCTCAAACATCCTCTAGATGTTTGGGCATATACTCTATGGAAGTAATATGTTTCATAATGGCTACAAAGTTATATCATTATACTACAACATTGCAATTCTACTTCACAATGGAACCATCCAGAATGTTGCTAAGATACTTTACAATGGATCCAACTAGAATGTACACAAATAAACAAAATGAAACCAACCAAAATCTATGAAAAATTATATTAAACAAATATGACCAAGTACATTCTCATACATTAATTAGTATCATATTTGACAATTATGCACCTAAAAGATATTGGATCCAACCAAAATTCTCTAGAAACTAACTAATGCACAACTAATTATCATTTACACTTTGTTGACTTCTAATTTAAATATTAATTGGTTGTTGGTTTGAATTTATAACAACCCTTTGTTTGAAGCTCACACTTGTAATTATTGTAATATGGTATTTGGGGCTCCCTTCGTCCTCAACCCTTTTGGTTGAAATGATAGTTGAAAAATGTTTGGATAAACTAATCCAAATGTTCTCTTTCTCCTTAATGTTGAAGCTGTTATAGATGATTATCAAAAACAAGGTTAAAACAAGAAATTATTCATGCAACCAATACATATAAGAAGAATAATATGCATAAATAATAATATAAGACAACCAACTTCAAAAGGTTGTCTATTAGAAATTGAAGAATACAGTTGAGTAAAAATTATTGTTGTTGTTGAATCTTCATTAGGCCTAATTGATTGTTCCAATATTGACATATCATCAATTAGTAGTTAATGAAAAACATATAAATTACAAATTTATGTTAAATAACAAACCTTAACTCCATTTTAACTGGAAGAAAATGGATCAGATTTACAACTTCTCTTGTTATAACCACTTTTCCACTTTTGCTGCAAAACTAGAATTGCTTCTTTTATGATATCCTATGAGGATTCTTCACTCATTTTAGATCATCTCTATCTTTTTGCCTCTTCTTCTTAGGCCAATTAGGCATAACTCTTTCCAAAGGTGGTAACTCTTTATAGGTATTTGGTGACTAGATTTTTTTTGCTTTCTAATTAGTTGCAAGATATTCTTATAAACTTTCATGAACCTCCCTCTATGATAACACTCATCCAAATATGCCTCTGATTATTTTTTGGAATGGAAAATGACACTAATCGTATAACTGTAAAGATGTTTATAAAATTCTCATGCCCTACAATTACAAGTTGCTCCCTCCCCAGTTGTGCAACATATATGTCATCTCCATTAGTCACTTCATACTTCCTGTCCTCATTCTAAATAACTCTCCATCTCATTGTATTCAATTTATTCTTATTCAATTTTTTCATCACCTTAGGTGTTATATCACCCTTCCCTCTCTTAGCTTGATCCCTAAGGTCAAAATGCATCTTCATTATCGTGGTTCTAATAGTCTCCAATATGTTAGTGATAGGGCTATCTTTGACCATTAAAATCTAAGAGTTAAATATCTCGCTCATGTTGTTATCCACAATTGGAAATTTGGAATAAATGCTTTGGAAAGCCATACTCCATATTTCCTTCATATATTCAAGTAAGTCCTGTACATATCCTGATGCAAGTTGGTTTAATTTGATGAGTCTGTCATTAAATTCTTATGGGTATGTTGCCTAGGCATAATTCAATATGCTTTCCTAAGATCCTTTCCCTTTCATTTCTCCACCAAGTTGTGATATATATGCCTTGTACACATCCTATCTATAGGAAAGGGCAATATATCCATTCCTGGCCCGTATGAGTCCCTACAAATTAAGAACAACCAGTTAAAAGTGTTCATATATGCAAATGTGTATAAATAAATTTTAGATGGATGAATTACCTTTTACATATCAGGAATCATTATTATTCCTTCACCATCTCCAAGCTCTAAGTCAATGGTTAATTGCTCTATAAACCATGTCTAATTCTTAGTATTTTGCAAAGTGATTAAATTAATTTAACCTTATCCTTTTGTTAATTAACCCCATAATGTAACCTTTCTAGCTAACTACAGATATCTATTACCAATAATACTAAATTAGAAATGAAGGTATTTTTAGGATTAAACTTATTATTTTGGATATACACAAGCATCAAAGTTATATAAGGTTATACATAAGAATATTTTCCTTTTAAATCTCTCACTACAAAAAATAATACAATATGTGACTTTTTATCAATAAAACGTCGCGAATTGTGAAGACTTTTTGTGACGTTTAAAAAACGTCACAAAAAGTTTGAATTTTTTGTGACGTTTTATGAAAACGTTGCATATTTGTAACACTTTATGTGATGTTTTATCAATTAAACGTCACGAAATAGAAACCACAGTGTTTTGTTGAATAAAACGTCGCTGTTGGTGTAGTTTCACAATATAATATTATATCCTAAATCGCTTTGTATTCTTGTCTTATTCCCGCCCATTCTGCTACTACAAAAAATTCAATAAAGAGCCAAAAATCCTTTAAATTTTGATCTCGAGAGAGCATAAGAAACTCTGTTCTTCTTCTTTAATGTCGTCGAGTGCCAAGTATGAGGTGCGTATAACTAAAAAGTATTTAATTTTAACCTATTTAATATTTATATTTATACACAAACTCACTCTCTTAGTCTTTTCTTTTCAATTCCTTACCCCATCAAGTTAAGTTCATCAAGCGCAAAGTCTAATATCTATATATATTATATATATATATATATATTCATGGTGATTTTGTACGCAGTGGTGACCAGGGGAACGATGGTTTTGCCTGAGTTCAGTGCCGTCACCAGGAACATCAGGGCGATCTCTCGGCTGATCCTCAGGAAACTTCCATCGGAAGCTAATTCGAGGCTATGCTTCTCTCAGGATAGATATATATTTCACATACTCAGATCTGACGACCTCACTTTCCTCTGTATCGCCAACGACACCTTCGGTAGTACGTTATGATCCTCCCTTGCTTCTGCCTTGTATTGTTGTTTTTAATTTAGTGGTTGATTACTAGAATTCTGCTTCTGAGTCTTAGAACTTTGGTGGAGTTGTGGACAGTTTAATCGATTAAAGAGAGATGCTGATGGTTTTTTGGTCTCTGATTTTAACTCATTTCGTCATGCCATTGCAATTGAGAATCAGTTCGAGGCTTTATTGAGATTTCCTTGTTCTCTGATCTGATTGATTTGTTTTAATTTCATTTGATGGATATTAATTTCATGTGATGGATATTAATTACGAACGCGGTGGTGATATTGTTGGAAATGTTGAGGGAGGAGGCGACAAGAGAGAATTACGTGACGACGTTGTGGACACTGAGTCGTGGGAGCCTGAGGTTTATGAGTTTGGCTAAAAAGGTGAGAGCAGCGGAGGTGTTGAGAATGGTGGAGGAGAGAGGACAAGAAAGAGCAAGAGAGAGAGATAAGAAAATGTTGCAGATGTTGAGGGGGAAGGATGATGAGGAGGAGGAGGTTGATTAGGAGGGTCTTCTCGGATCGAACAGGTTCCATCGGACCCAGCGCCAGCGAAATGGGCATGGTCGGAATTCTAGTAATTTATGACCTTGGTTGTATAATCCTCGTAAAGACAGCGGATGTGTAAATTAATGATGTAATGATTAAAGTTTTGGGTCGTGTAGATAATAAAGGAAGGGTTATTTGTTTAGTTGTTAAGAGTTAGTTACAGGATTAACAGTTTGTATTAGTTTCCTAAGATTTGAATCTTTAACTTTATGCATAGTTGGATGTATAAATGTAAACAGAATTTGCATAAGGGAATAAAAACGTTTATGTAATTCAGCCTCTGTTCTACTTCTGTTGTGTATTCTATACTTCTCTTAACGATGGCTCTGCCCTTGGCCACTAATATAGATGATGGTAGTTACACAGCAAGCAACCTTAAACTATCACTTTCCACTGTGAAGACTCAATTAACTTTGAAGCTTTTGATCCCAGTTCGATTCCTTTTACCATTGGTTCTTTTACCTTGCCAAGGGTAAAAGACAGTTCCAAAAATGTCGCGGAATGCTTTCTGCGACGTTTTAAAAACGTCACAGAATGTGACTTTCTTCGACGTTTCCAGAAAGTGTCACAGAATGTGACTTTCCATGACATTTCCAGAAAATGTCTCAGAAAGACCAATCTTTCAGTGACATTTTTAAAAGCGTCAAAGAATGTCAGTGTTTTCTGTGACTTTTTTTAGAAAACGTCACAAAATCCTTTTGCCTACATCACATTTCATGATGTTTTTTGTGACATTTTTTAAAACGTTGCAAATGGTATTATGTGACGTTTTTTAAACGTCACAAATTGTATTGTTTTCTTGTAGTGTCTCTTCTTGAAAAAAGAAGGAAAAAGAAGCATCATTGCTTGAATAGTGATGTGTGATTGGTTGATGAGGTGGAAATATTAAAGAAGTTGATTCTAACAAGGAATCAGTACCATTTAGGTGTTGATAGTTGATCAGGGTCCTAGATGCTCAATTTTCCTCTTCCATCCTCTCAATAAGTGCTAAATTTTCCTCATCGCCTCTCTTAACAACAAAAGTGTTCTTTATCAATGACCATCCCCTTGTAAAGGTACTTAAGTTCTTACTTACTGAGATGTGTAGGTCAAGAAAGAAGACACTAAAGTGGCTGTCAATCCTTTCAAGATATGGTTGCAAATAACCCAATATGTAATCCTTAAAATTTCATAAATGTGTAGTACTGTATATTTATTCATTTATTCACAGGAAAAGCAAAGGGAAACTCCAAAATGAAAAACTTAGTGGTGGATGCATTATGGTAAAATACATTAATAAAATAAGCTTATAAACTCAAGGGTTAGAAGAAGGAGGATCAAACTATATTTAAGATGTTTTTTTTTGTTTGGTTTATACAATTTGGAAGATGCATGGACACTCTATTTTAAGGGTTCTAACACCAACAAACAATTATAAAATTGATAATTATGACAAAAAAATTCCTAAAGGATTATACTTCTATTAATTTTAGATAGTGATATAGTATTTTATGAAGTCCTAAACCAATATTAAAAATTAAAAACTTAACAATGAATTGACATAAATTGATTTGTTATAATTTTCCTTAAACTTTGTTTCATTCTCATAATACCTACATTTCTAAACTAGAAGAGCTATGAGCTTAAACTATGGGACTGTATAGCAATCCCCTATTATAATTTCACATAAATAAGTTCAAAATAGAAATTGATAATGTATTTTCTTTTAATAACATGTGAACTTGCAATTGTTACTTTTCGATATATTTGCACGCATACATTTTCTAGTAAATGCTTCTACTTTTTTAAACCATAGTGGTAATTTGTAATCCGTTAAATATATTGTAAATTGTTAAAGAAAGAATTTGTTTAATAATAGAGTTTAATCATAACATTATTTCTTTTTACATATTGAAAAACATGGCTTAAAAATGAAGACAATACAAGAGTTGGACAAACCTATAAGATGAATAATTATAAACTAATGCACAAAGTGAAAATGTTGGACCACTATTCTTTAGTTTTGTAGTATGAAATATGAGAGACCACAAGGGGGAGCACCTTCCTCCACTTTCTTTGCCTATAGAGACAAGAATTTTAGCCTTATAAACACTAAATATTCTTTATTCTTAAGCAAGAACAACAAATACTAAACAAATAAAAAGAAGTGAGATTATTATACTTAGAGTGGAGAACGAAGCCACGATCAGAGTGGAGAATGAAGATGCTAGAAAATCACTAAAAACTAACAAAGATAGAAGGAGAAGAAGTAAGAAGAATAAATGATTATTAGGGAGTTACTGCAATTGTAGAAAATATAGGAAGCTTGAATGTTTTAGGGATTTACTCAAATTTGGGATAAAAGATGCAATCGAGGTTAGTTAATCAAAAAATGAGGGAAATCATGTTTAGGGGAAAATAGGTTTTTGGGTTTTAAATTTTTTCCAATTAATTAAAACATTAATTAGTTTCAAAATATGAAATTAATTTTTTTTCTTACATGTGGCAACTGACTTTATCTAACATGCCCGGGAGGTCCAACTTAACAAGGACATAATGTGTATTTGACAGAGGTAAGATAAAGTGAGCATTTTTTAAGCTACTTGCTCCATTTTGGAAATGTTAGGAGGTGAACTGATATTAGAGATAATGGCAGGCGCCATCTTAGAATTTTTTTCCAAACATTAAGAGACAAATTAGACCTTTTTCCTATAAAGTTCTTAAAATGTTACAATATATTATAATAAAACTTCAAGTAATAAGAATAAATATACGTCCATAAACATAACAACTTGGATTGTCAATTAAGCTTGGGCCTAGCTTACCTAGGCTTGGCCTAAAGTCAATGACGTAGCTTAAATTGATTGGGCTTCAAATTGGATTTGAATTTTTTAAAACTTTTTTTAGGAATCTAATTACACTTGGGCTATATAACCCAATTAGACTGAATCCCTTACATATATAAAAACCTAACCCTAATTATTATCCTCCTCTTCTTCTTTCATCTCTCAAGTTCCATTGCTTGCCTAGCCATTTACTGCAATGCTCCTCCACTTCTCCTTTTTCCTTCCTCAAGCTTTAATCTTTAAAGCTACTTTATGGATTTCTTTATTTTGTACAATTTTTGTACCAAAAAATATAAAAATCGATGCATTATTGAGTCTTAGCGATTTGGTTTAAGAGATTAAAAAATTTGGGACAAATTACATATATGGCTAGGAGATATAATTTTTCTCCTTTTTTCTTTCTCTTTTAATTCTTTATTTAAGTTGGATAATAAATGAGCTTTAGAACTCCGTTTACGTTATTGTGAATATATCGTTGTTGAGTTTTGGCAATTTGGAGAGACCTAGAAATGATGCAATCCCACAATAAAGAGAAGGGGATGGATAATGGATCGAGTCAATTTTAGGCTAAGCTTTAAGTGGGCTTTAGGTCCTTTAGAGTTTACCAGGCTTTAAGAAGCCCAAAGCTCAGTCAAGCTTAAGCTTGAGCAGCATGAGCTAGGTCTAATAGAGTTTTAGGCCAAGCTTAGTCACACATTAAGAAGCTTGAGTCGACAATGACCCGACCTAACCTAGGTTATTGCCATGCCTAATTAGAATAAGAATTCATAACGAGGAACATAATAAAGTAAAAATGAAGCCTAAAAGAAATATGCTTACACTTAAAAGTTTTATATTTATATTATATTTGTATAATTTAACATTTTGCATTAAATACAAGTGGAATAACAAGAAAAGAGAAAAATTGAAACTTCATTTCATGACATATTCACTTTACAAAGTCCTCATTATTAAAGGAAGTCTCATTATGACCACCATTTAAGTTCAGTACACCAAATAACATGTCAACTCTTTCCTATCTAAGATTATCTTCCAAGTCATTCTCATTTATGAAACTTGATTCCCTAGAACTCAATATGTTAAAAGATCGAGGCAAATTGGATCCATAAAACTACATGTTCTATTAAGAGTCCTAGTAAACAATAAATTTAAATTATTAATAAATTATATTGAACTTAATAATAACAATAATATAAAATTTTCAAAGCTTCAAATTGTACTAGACAAATATTAGATCATTTAATCTCTTATATTCTATTTTTTAAAAAATGAATCAATTTAATATACTCCAAATCCTTTCACATCCATTCACACTCACATGTTGACTAAGAGTTTGAATTGCAAACTTTTACAATTTTGAAACACCACTTTTGAATTAATCCTACCAAGACATTATAGGATAATAAAAGCAATCTTGTAAAAATGAAGTGATGATTAATTTTAAACAAGTAAGAAAAGTGAAGAAATGTATAATTCGATTAAGTTTGTCTCTTTGACATATTGTAATGAGCATTTTAAAATCTCCACATGCATTATTGTAAGCCTCTATTTTTGACCTAAGGAGCTCTAACATCATCTCATACGAAACAATTATCATGATAATTAACAACATGCCTTATTAACTTTAACTTTCTTTGTGAAACTTAGTTTAAAATAGACATTTGGATTTGAAAATGCCCCCATCAACAAATAATGAAGACTATACATGTCTTTCTCATTTTTCATTAATGATTACAAGATAAGGTGTGAATAAAAAAGCCTTATTTTTTATATTGGTTTGATTGCTTCCTTTACCCTCTTTATGGTATTATAAAAGTAAACTATTATTTCCTTTTCATCATTATTAGTAAGATGAAGTACTCTCACTAAAGGCTCACAAACTCAAATGAATAATTGATATTACGATCAAAATTCATGTCTTCAAGTATAATATTAGAAATCTCGATTTTAGCATTAGACTTGACATATCAAGATATAATTCATTTATCACTTATAAACATTTGTCTCAACTCCTTTTTCATTTGAACAAAATACTGAAGTGATAAAATTTAATTAAAAATCTTGTAATGGCAGGATAAAATAAATTCTTATCATTTGTAAAATATTTTCTTATCAAATTCATCTTACATGATTATAACTTAGTGACTGTTCTTGCCTCGTGCACAGTTCCACTCAATGACATGAAATTATTTAATATCTTCTATATTTTTCAGCATTAAGCTAATACAATGTGCATCGTAAAGAGTCAAATAAAAAAATTATATATGCCTTGTAATCTTTTATTAGCTGCATCATAAGCATCATCATTATTAGTGATAAAATGTATACTATTTTTAGGTTCAACTTCATTTACAACTTCACAAAGAATCTCTAACAGAGTATAAAAATTCCTTACAAGGCTACTTTAAAAAACATTGTCGCCTTAGCATAATAAACTAAAAAATTTGTAACGAGCTCCTCTTTTTTATTTGTCCAACCATCAGACATGATTGAACACCTATAAGTTGGCTGATTTTTTTCACTTTTTATTTTACTAATGGAGTTGCTCAAAAGATTATCTTTGTAGTCAATAATTGAAAGGACTTTATATCCTAGGCCATAATAGGCTAGTACTAATAAGACTAGGTAGTATTAAATGACACACCTATATTACACCACTACTAATAATTGTCATGCTCATATTATAAGCTACTTCTTTGTATTGTAATGCATTACAAAGTGAAGGTTAAGCTCCATGAGTTGTTCATGGAGAAAAAAGTTAGAAAATATCTTATTCTTTTTCTTATATTAGTTATAACAATTCCTTCTTATTGGTAGGAGTATTAGCTTCAGTATTATCAGTATCATCCTTATCGCTGCAAAATGAATTTTCGGTTCCAATTTCATAGTTCAGGCTTTCTTTCTTTCTTATTCTAATACTCTTCAAGTTAAGTTACATTTGTTATTTTATATTATAGCCAACCTTCTTGCAAGACTCTATATCACCTTTGATCCCAACTAAATGTTTCTTTAACTTGGTGATTCTCCACCTTTCAAATGTTTGTTTCAATACAAACAAAGATTATTATCTTTATACTTGGAACCAATCTCACAAAAGTTTAAGATGGATTATTGAATCTTTTTTAAAAAGGTAAAATTATTAGGAGTGTTTAAGTTTTTCTACATTTATTTGTAAAAATAAATGCAGTTAAATAATTATCATAAACTTTAAATTCATTTGTCATTATACTAACTGAAATCATTCATTACTCATAGTCAAGTCATGAAAACAATATAGGTATGTACAAAAGGGAATTGAAGAAAAGCTATCGCAAAATATGTATTTATTCAACCTAAAATAACATTGAAGCACACCCTAAATTCTAAGAGCATAAAACGAAAAAATTGAACTTTAAAGTCTAAGAGCATTAAACGAAAAAATTGATCATAGACCATGTAAGAATTATTTAGTAGATAACAAAGATTATAGAAAAGTAAACAATGCAAATAAGAATATTATGAATACAAATTGTAATTTAATCTAGTTGGTGCTACATATAATCCAAGCACAAAACTTGAATGTAAATGCAGGAATTAGAACGAATAAGGTATCCGATAGTGTTAATTATAGTAAATTAATAAACAATCTATACAAGAGACAGTTGCTTCTTAATCTTAAAATATTTGCACAAATAGCTAGCCAGGCTAATGAAGATATTTAGAGCATATACACATTATAGTCTTTTTCTCTAGATTTTTTTGTCCATATTCTTGCATTGTAGGTTAGATATAAATGGTTTCAGAAGATATTATTGTTAAAATATTTAAATGGCCTATGTGACTTATAGTTTGAGTCCCATTTAAAGAACCCAAGATGATGGTTATTGGGTATTAAATATAGGGATCTCAAATGGGTCAATGACCCTTTCCCTCTCTCTTTTAAAATGAACCAACATGAT
>JAOTAY010000004.1:9639136-9652380 GCA_025629805.1 Erythroxylum baracoense
ATAATTTTATTATAAAATAAAATATAGTTAAAATTAATAAAAGTGCTTTTTATTTTTATGTTGCCAAACAGTCTACTATATGAAGCTCTTTTTAAAAAGCTATTTTTTTAATTGACAGTCAAACAGTCAACTGACTTTTTAAAAAAGCTCTTCTAAAAAAAGCTCTACTGACAAAAACTCTATTGACAAAAGCTCTACTGATATAAGCTCAATCAAACAAAGTGTGTCTGTCCATGTGGGATAACATTGAGATGTAACTTTTCTCATTCTTTTATGAAAATTTTAATTTCTCAAAAGAAGTTGGTGACCGACAACAATGGGCTTATAATCCTTTGCATCAATTTGGGCTTCCCTGTGGACTTCTTGCCACTTTCTTCGTGCGCACTTCACACCCTGCGCATTGTAGTAGCAAAATTCTCCTCAATTCTCACAAAGACCCAACCATTACTCAACATCTTCTCGCCAATGGATTTCTTCAAGTCTGTCTTCTCCGACGAACCCGAATCACCCACATCCGGACCTGATCCAACTTCAACCGATGACCCGGATTTTCCCTCCAGAGATCCGAACCCTAAAACAACCGACGATGGTCACGGTGGTGGGTGGAGTTTTGGAGGTCTCATCAGAACTCTAACAACCAAATCCGAATCCGTCATCGATACGTATCGACGCGATCTCAAGGAATTCGGGTCGGGTCTAAGGAAGGAGATCGAGGTAGCCCACGGATCGCTGGAAAACGTAGGACACGCAATCGACGAGCTTGGAACATCTGTGTTGAAAGGAACGGCCCAGATCATATCTCATGGCAAGGAAGCAATTCTAAGCCTAGATCAGGAATCGGATTCTTCTGATAACAACAATGCCGATAGAAGTATTGGTCAATTGAATTCAAAACGTTACAGTCGTTTCGATGCTCAGGTGCATGCGATTCAGGGGGATGTGAGCACGTACTGTGAGGAGCCGGAGGATTTGGAGGAGTATAAGAAGTGGAAATTAGGGTTTGTGTTGGAGAAGAAGAGGGAAGACAGCAAGAGCTTGATTGAAGGGAATGGTGCGATGGAGAGTGTCTACACAAGGGTTGTGCCTAACAGCGTTGATGAGGAGACATTTTGGTGTAGGTATTATTATAGGGTTTATAAGCTCAAGCAAGCTGAGGACTTGAGAGCTAATCTGGTGAAACGAGCGATTTCGGAGGAAGAGGAGGACTTGAGTTGGGATGTTGATGATGAGGAGGAGGAGGAGAAAGAGGATGTAAAAGATGAGAAATCTTTGGTGGAAATTGCGAGTTCAAGTCGCGAGAATGCTTCGAAAGATTCGAATTTTGAGGAAACAAACCAAACTAAGGCAATGACTGATCGGGAATCCGAGCCAAGTGTGAAGAGTTCTGAAATGGTTAGTGGAGAGTCTGAGACCAGTAGTGGTGACAATGTAGTTAGTGAGCAGGTGGAGTTGGAGAAGAGTAAGGAAGAGAGTGCGTTGAAGTCTGATGAGAAAGCTGGGTTGGAAGTGAAAGGTGATAACGGAGAGTCTTGTAAAGATAGTGAATTTTCTGTGGTGTCAAGTCATCAATCAATGGCAGAGGAGGAAGATCTTGGATGGGATGAGATTGAGGACCTTAGCAGTATAGACGAGAAGAGAACAACGGGTCAAAGTGGCAGTCCAAGCAAGATTGATTTGCAAAAGCGCCTAAGCGTTGCAGAAGAAGATGAGGATTTGAGTTGGGATATTGAAGACGATGATGAGCCAGCTAAAGCTTAAAGCTGAGCTTGCTCTCTAGTGTTATGTTTATTGCTCGACTCACTTGATCAGTGTATTGGATTGTCACTTTTCCTCCGTTATAGGTGTCTGCGTTAGTTACTTAGTGCTACAGATATTGGGTAGCGGGGATTTTCATTTTGTTTTCGTTTTACATACGAACCTACCTCTTGAAGTGCAAATATTATTTCTCTGTTGCTTGATTAATGCTGTAATAACATGCTTTCTGTTGATTTATGCGTCAAAAAACTTTGAATTTATATATTTTGTTGTTTACCTGCGTAGCTTCTAGTATGCTTTTTTAACTTCTGCTGGAGAAAATAAATGCCTGTCAGAATAGGATGTGACTAGGGGCTTAGGAGGATGTTCCCCACTGGGATCTGCCTATGGTTTGATCAGCTATCTTATTCTGCCTAAGCATAGATTTTAGTTACAAAGGGCATGCGCGAAATAATGAGCGTTCTTGTGACATACCTGAACAAAATCAAACGAGGAGCAAAGTGGTTGTCAGAACTAGAGTTGGGCTTACTGAGTAAAATCTGAAAATGATGGCTGTTGGTTTTTCTTTTCGGTCCTTGGAAGAGATATGTTATCTAATGGAACGTGTCTCAAGGTTACTATCTACAAGCTGAATCTGATACCTTCAAGGCTCTCAATGTCTAATTCCTGGCAAGCAGATCACATGTTAATTGATGTAGCAAATCATGGCACTCTTGGATTCTGATGTAAAAACACCATGTCATGGTTGTTCTAGACAAAGCAGAATATACATGTTGGCTTGGAATATTCATTCTTCCAAATTTTTATCACAATGAAAGATGCTTGAGGACAAAGAGACCATATGCGATTCTTATTGTTCCTAACAGACATTCAACTGAAGAACTTCAGTTATAAAAATCTCAACTTTCTGGGAAACATTTAAATCTACAATCCAAGAAGTCTTAAGGAGCAAATGGAGAACGTTAAACTATTACGAATGCCTTCATCTTAGCTCTGTTTTCAACCTCATAGCTTCCTTGACTAAACTATACTAATTGCTATCACATTTTATTGGGAAATAAATGAATTCACACAACTTAAGGCATGTAAAAAAGAAAAAATAAGAGTAAATTCTGAAATTTCATTCTTCTATCCCCAATTTACACAAATTTGTTATATAAATAGATCCAGTAAAAGAAATCAACTTCTTATTCTTTTCTATCAATTTTATTAATATTTTTGGTATTTTGAGTTTCTTGTTAAAGATCTTTATGCTTTAAGAAAAATTTTAAATTAATTCTTTTGTTAAGTTATGATGTCACTGCCAAATGATATGGCAATTTTTAATTTGAACATATGATATTTTACGCGAACTTATATATATACGGAGATAGTTAAAATTAGTAAACTATATATACTAATTATGATATGCATCGAATAATATAAATAAAATGAAAAGTTTATCATCTTATTTAGTAGTATTATCATAAAAATTAAAAATTAAATGAAAAACTTAATTTATCACTATATTAAATTAATAAATATATTATTAAAAATTATTATTTATGATATTTTAATATAATATATCAATAAATCAATCTGTTTGATATGTACTGCTTATATCAATTTTAGAACTGAATGTAAAGATACTTATTTACTACTTTCATAAATATTTTCTAAGCTTGAAAATTCATATCAGATGTAATCCCTATCCTTCTCATTTGACCTCTTCTAATGTTAACTCTTAGGAAGCACAAAGGATGCTCTCTTTTCAACTTTAATGTACCTAAATAGATTTCGGAAAATGGTGTATGCATTGTTTTAGTTGCAGGGTTTCAGCATAGTTATTTCAAGGTAATAAAGAAGATCATGCACAGTGATTTTTCAAGAAACATGGAACTCCAACAATCAGGAAAAAGGAAGCAGCAGGTCCTAAACCAGTTATAGTATAATTTTCCAAAAAAATTGTAAGATCATGCACACTGATTTTTCAAGAAACATGGAACCCCAACAATCAGGAAAAAAGGAAGCAGCAGGTCCTAAACCAGTTATAGTATAATTTTCCAAAAAAAAAAAGAAAAGAGAGAAAAAACAGTTGTAGTATATAATGATAATCATTTCATAGACAAATTATAAGATGAATAACAAGCAGACTTATGACTTTATCGTTATACTGCAGATTCACAGAAAGAAAAAGAAAAAGAAATTGTCACTCACAAAATCACAACACCAAACACAATCCTTATTCCTTCAATTCATTGTCATGCAAATTTGAGGAGCCATCTTCTCCCAGTACATATGGATCTTGTTCTTTACTTAAAAGAGTTGTACTTGCCAACACCGATGCTTGAGGTAGTTCTGAGCTTTTTCTTAGCACGGTTTATGTATTCTGAGAACTTATCTTTCCCAGGAGCGTTACTATCTTTCCCTGATGCATTGACATGATGTTCTGGGCCATTATGATCCTCTCCTGATGCATTGCATCCATCCCCAACATTCGACGTAGTCCTGAGCTTCATCTTAGCTCGATTAATGAAGTCTGTAAATTTATCTTCAATGTGGATCCCTGTTTTCTTACCTTCTTGTTTCCTGACATGGGATGGTTCCATGTTGGAATTGGCTATGTTTCTCCCGTGTCCAGAACTTCTGCTAACAGTAACTGTTGCCTCAGGATATTTATTTGAAGCAACTGTTTTGCTGTTGTGTTGGGTGGCAGCTAATTTTGGCTCCTCAGTAGCAGGAGGCTGGATGGAGTAGTCGAAGTTGATGGGAACAATTTCAGCTTCATCGCTGTTTCTAAGGGTGTTGTGAACTTGATCCTGTTGCATGGTGTTGGTTTGTTTGAACTCTGGTTTGGACTGGGTATCAATAGCTTTCACGGGAGGAGTTGGTGAAGCTGTGTGTGTTGAGATGCTACGAATTGCTCTGACAGCAGGAGAGACGTTGATTGCTTTGTAGAGTTTTCGACAGGCATCCTTTGGGCAACTATTGCCCTTCTTTTCCATGATGTGAATGAAAAAGCGGAAAGTTTTAGAATCAGTTCGTGTCTGCGTGAGATATGAAAGGAAATTGTGCAAGCCAATTGCATCTTGTAAATGAGCAGAAGAAGTTGAGTTTTATATTGCTAGAATTGGAAGACGGACGACAAAGTGTGGCATCCACCAAAACTTTCCCCATAGTCACAATATAATACGAATATAAGCTAACCTGGTGATTGTTGCGTGAATACCTATCGTAATTGGCAGAAAACCTATTGTAGTTGTTGCGTGAATACCTCGTGAATCGTGATTGCTTGCGACTAAAGGTAGCAACTTTCCAAAATTTTCAAAAGGATGTGATGGTTTGGGATCGTATTCCTATTCTTTTTTGTTTTATCTTTTTGATATCCTGAAAGGCACAGCATAGAACTAGAGTGAAAGAGGCTTGGACTCACTGGCTTTTCAACAAGACGATGTAGAAAGTTGCGGTTGCATAGATGGAGACTCCAGTGAGCAACACTAGAGACAGACATGTTCGTTTAGCTGTATACACGCGTAAGGGTCCCATCTCCCAGTGCTTGTATGCGTTGGTGAGTATATGTCAAGAGTTTTTAGCAATCTTGACGTAATCCCAAGCGAATCAGATTCAGGATGATAGTTGAATTAAGGTGTTACGAAACCTGGCCGCTGGAAAATCTCCTTTCTTGATACCCTGCATAGATGCCCTCATTTGAGTTTTGGAAACTCAATAATTTTCCGTGTGACAGCCAAGATTTTGACAATGAAAGATTCAGATTAATGTGTTGAGTTTATATCTACACAACTGTTTGCCTTGCCTGATAAGGAGTTATTTGCAGATATGCTTTGGTATTTATGGTATTTGTAATGTCTAATTTTGTATTTAATTTAGTGTGGTTGACATTTATATTTTTTTCTCAAGTCTAAAAAAAAGGAAAAAGTTATTATTATATCATCGTCCCCTCCACAAGAAAGAGAATAATGTATTGGAGACAAAATGGAAGGTAAGCAACAAGCATATTAAAATAAATATGAATATGATGTTAAGTTAATTTGATTTAAAACTTGAATTTGTAGGTTGAGGATGATCTTATCGCTGATAATATAGGTTAGCAAAGTTGTAACATAAGTAACAAGATATAAAATTCATACGAATTTAAAATAAATTACTAAAGTTTGGTTATAAAGTTTAAATGTATTTTGATGATAACTACATCATATGAGTATCTTTAGAGTTGTCAAATGTGATATTACTCAGAGAAAGTGTACGAATTGTCACATAACCTAACTCTTTAGCAGCTGAAGTGGACTACAGATATGAGATTTGGTAAAGTCGAAGAGATGGAGAGGATTAGGGTAAAGATCAGACCTTTGCTACTAGTTAGGTCTTTACTTTGATCTATAAGAGCTTTTGTTAAAAATTAGAGAGGATTAAGCGGAGGAGATTTGTAGGAATAGTGGGGGTTTTAAACAAAAAAAAAAAGTACTCATAAAATTTGGTAAGGCTAAGATGTTGAAACTTCAGGAGGAGTACAAAGTCAATGATGACCAAATAGTGATTAAGTGTGTACATGAGAAAGTTAGGGATATGTGAACAGAGGAAAGTCTTTGGCAAAAATTCTTCTTTTTATGTTAGTTTTGTTTTTATACTCAAGCATCAACTATGATATCAACATGCAGCTAGTCGATACTATAGTCGATGATGATAACTGCGAGCAAATTGGACAAAGATATTTCATCCCAAACCATCTTTGTAAGTACACTTGCAGATTCTATCAAACACCTTGCACGGTTGGATGTGTAGCTATATTAATTGATGGTGAATTAAGCTTCCAATAATTTAAAATTATCAATAAATATTTAGACATGTACTAAGTGTATAATTCATAATACATTATTGTAACTTTTATTTTTTTGCAAATATTTTGCCTATAAAGGCTACATATGAATCATATTTTAAGTGGGGCATGATGAAAAGGATTATATTTGTTAGAGAAGTGCTCTAAAGGCAATCACCTTTAACACTTATTGTACAAATAATTTTATAATTAATAAAGGAATTTTCATTATTTCGATGTTCATATGTTTATGGATTTAGTGTTGATCTTAAGTTGATTTAATGAAGTCCTTGATACAAAATATAACATAGAGGAAATCATGATGAGATCATGATAATGAGATTCCTATCATGTGTAATTATGTTAGCATTTAAACTTTCCCTAGTCATAGGATTACTGAGATAGGATATCATTAATCCAGATAGACTAGCGCATGTTATACTCTTTGATTAGATCAAGCAATAGATCTTATAAGCTGTAGACATAAGTTGTTTAGAGTTAACATGTGGATGCTTACTAAGGGTAGTAAGTACATTAGATTGACCTACTATGAGACAATCATATGGATATTCTATTCCAGTTTCAATGATAGTCTTATCATAGCAATAGTGCAAGTATCCTTTGACTTGAGGTGCTCAAAGATATCTCATATATTGATCCTAGGTTTTGACTCCATTTATTGGTGCCTTTCAAAGGTCACTCATAAGGTGGTGATTAGGTACAGCTTGAGGTATTCTTAGGTAATTGAGTAGCCAATAAAGGATTCACCACTCCTGATAGAAAGAGATGATAACTAAGGCCTCTTGTCAGGGTCATTACTTATATCTAGCCAGAGCAGATATATGTCATGAAGAGAGTCTTCAATGATACTTAGAGTAATGAGATCCTCAGGACAAGATCTACTATCACTTGGACTAGATGTGACGTAGTCAATCTAGTGGAGTTAACACTTTTACCATACTCTGAACTAAGTGGGCTATAGATGGTGAAAGAACAAATTACATGGCAACATTGCACATGGAAGGGCTCGTAGTCAAACCACTGACTTTTCGGTCAATTGGGGGTTATGACGTGTTGCTAGACACCATTATTGATTTACTTAAATTAAGTTTTTAATTCAAGTAATCATGGTAGAAAACGTTGCATGGAATGGATTAGAAACAAGTGTTGTTGGCCTCCATTAATGCATCTTATTCATCGTCATTAACTTCCCATAACTTCCATCAATGCATGCTATTCATAGTCATTAACTTCCCATAACTTCCATTGATGCGTGTTATTCATGACCATTAACTTCCCATAACTTTCCATTAGTGATGGGGTTATGGAAGGCCAAATGGTGCAAACAATTGAGAGGATTTTTGTGCATCTTGTGTAAGACATAAAAATGAAAAAGGTAGTTTTTTTTCTTACACACACATTTTTTCTGTCTAACTCTCTCAAAGTTCTTGTCTTTGCTAGCACAAAAAAAGAATTCTACCCATCTCCTAATGAGGTTTCATCCTTCTATCTTCATGTGGACTTTCATTAAAGATGTTCTGCATTGATTATTGTGGTTTACGATAACCCAACATAGAGAAGATTAAAAAACAAAGGAGATCATCAGAAAGGCATGTAAACATCTTACATTTTATGTTTTTTATTTTTCTATATCTATGCATGACTAGATCTGGTTTATGAGGTTCCGTTTTATTTCCCTTGCGTATATTTGATATATATTATGTATGAGATGCATATCGAAACCTAACATATGGTAATGTCTAGGGGGTGTCTGTCATTAACAGTGGGTTGTGTTATGTCTATCAGTATATCCTGTGAGTCACCCTCTGCACGTATGGAGTATATATTGTGTTAATACTATTACGAGTAAGCGATGTAGAACTAGCTCCGTAACCACTGATTTAATTATATGTAATGTCAGCACCGTTATGGATAATCGATGCAAAACTAGCTCTATGATAATTGGTATATAGTGGTTAACCTAGTACAGGTAAGCGATGCAGAATCAGCTTCGTTACTAGAGGTTAGTTGCTCGCTCAAGGTTACACACGCTAAGTTTTACTATTTATAACCTTGGTAATTACTGCAAGTGGACAGGTCGTTCTCATAATATCTAAGGTGTCAATCCCACGAGGAAGAGAACTAGTCCTAAAATCTAAAGGCAGCTAATTAAACAACTAATGCAGAAATTAAATCAATCAATAATCAAATATGAGAAATTAAAGTGCCAAAGAGTAATGAAAATAGCAATATCACAGCCCAACCCAAAAGTGACCTAGAAATTACCAAGGGAGAAAAAGGGGATTTTAATTCGAAACTAAGAAAACCTAACCAATTATGCAATTATTGAATTAACGGATCTAGGCGGTCTTAGGGCGAATTACTCCCTCTCGAGTTATAAATCTTAACCCTAATTAGTAATCCCTAATTCAAATTATGGGAATTGCACTCTCTCGATCCACAATTGGTCCAAAACTTAAATTAGTTCTAAAATTTCCTATCAACCTACTTAGAATCTATGCCCGATCTCTCGTTATATGACTTTACCAGCTTGACTCAATTATTTACCTATCGATTCACCTAACTCTCATTAGCCCAAATTGATGATTTTTACTCGGCTTACCCTCTCAATTTGTTGCTGAATTATTAAGAATAGAATTGAAATCACAATCAACTCAATAAGAAAACACAATCGAATAAATTTTATTAATCTCAGGAGTCAAAATCCGAAGGTGAGTATAAATGTAAACTCAACAATCAGCACAACGAATCTCAACACCTATTTCAATTCTATACATAAATAAAATTGAAATAAATGGAAATACTGTCAGGAATGGAATCTCATAAGCAGCGACAACACCACTTGTTCCGAGAAGTACTTTGCCTCTAGCACGTCTTCGTGTCTCTCTTCCTTCGTCTCCTTCCTAAATCTCTTGATCTCTCTCTAGTTCTTTCTCAGATTTGACAGAATCTCGCTCTTTTGTATGACTCTCTAAGCTCTCTCTAGACTCCTGGTGGCTGTCACATCATGTTCTATTTATTCTGTGGAAGCCCTAGGTCAAAGTTGGGGTCAAAACTGTCCAAAAAATCTCACGAAAATTGAGATTTCTATCAGCCCAACGTAGGGCACGATTATGGCCCAATGTGCACGATCGTAACCTGACTTGACTCTCTCTGTCACGATCGTGGCCTGCCATACACGATCGTAGCCTACCATGCACGATCGTGGCCTATGGGTTTGGGCCGAAACTTCTCCAATCTTCGTCGTTCTTCCTCGTTTAACTTGAAACACTAACAAATGCATCACGACACCTCAAAAATATAACATTTAAGCTCAAAGACTTAATCTAACCCATTAAAAACACTGAAACACAAACTAACATAATTACACCCTAAATGCACGCACACCACTCAAATTCACACTAAATAAATAGCAATTTCAACACTAAAACACATTCAATTACACAACTATCAACATCCCCATACTTAAAAGCTTGCTTGTCCTCAAGCAAACAAAGCAACAAAACTCATAAAAACATATAACACACAATGCAATAACGAGGCAATGGCTCTGACTTCATGAAATAAATTTAATCTAGAACACAATCCTTCAATTATGTGAAACCATTAATGAACAAAACATGTGTCTAGGGGCTTGAATCAAATATACAATTTAATCGAGACGTAAGTGTTAATTTATTTACCTTTTTTAATTGTACACACAAATTAATAATTTTTCGGTCCCTCAGACTTTGTAACCATTCCTAAGTACATTTTTTATGAAAATTCAAGCATATTACAAGCTCGGTAGGTTTTATTAGAAAATATTTTTTTCCCAGACTTAGACTTTTACTCAGAGGCAAACATTTGTGATGAATATTGATCCGGTTACTTAACTAAGTCATTTAATTAAACAGCTTAGTTGAAACGTCATTATAGCCTTTTTACGCGAAGGCACACATTTGTGATATGTGTCGATCCAGTTACTCAGCTCATCACGCTTTCAACTGGCTACTTGCTCTACTCATAACCTAAAAGTTAGCGAAATAGTAATTTATTAAACAAAATATTTTTTATTACCTACCTTGCTGCTTTTGGCTATTCGTTTTCATTAAAAAAAATGCTAGTTAAGCTACCTAACCTAAAAGACCTCACATTATGAATGAATGTGACAATTTAGAGGGTGCTAAATTTACACTAAGTCCTAATTAGGTTGTATAGTAATCCAAAGGCCCCTTAATTCACTGATTTCGCAGATTAATGATCATTCAAAACCTAATAGACTATGTCCAAAATTAAATAAATTTCACTCATTCTAAGCCATTGACACATTCACACACTTCATAAAATGTAACCAAATACTATCATACAACATGCAAAATCACATTCCCAAAATAAAACACACAATCCCTCCCCACACTTGAACAACACATTGTCCTCAATATGAGAAGGAGGTACACACAAGCATATAAACAAAGGGGAAAGAAAAAAATTAAAGGAACAAAAAATAGATAAAATGAACAATAAAAATTAAATAAATAAAAATAAAAATAACAATAAACACAAAATAGAACTGAAGGCTAATTTGGGAACGAAAAATTAATTTGGGTTAGACAAAAATCTCAAGGGGATAGAGGTGGTGACGGTGTCAGAGGTGAGAGTTCGCATGCCTCGCTCACATTTTATTGAAACTAATCTAACTATCCCTAACTTTTTCAAACAAAATCTAAATTTGTTGGTTTTAGGTCCTTAGCTTGACCTTTCGTCTAGGAAGGCATTTTCAATCGTTTGGATACAAGGAAATCACTTCCTTATCTTTGGGAATTATTCCTCCAAGATATAGCTTACACCGATGCCCATTAACCTTAAAAGTCTCCTTGTTAGCATTTTCTAATTTGAGAGCCCCATGATTAAAGACTTGAATAACTGTAAATGGTCCACTCCATCTAGACTTCAACTTTCCTGGAAATAGCTTTAATCGGGAATTACATAATAGAACAGTGTCTCCTACTTTGAATTCCTTTTGCTTGAGACGAGCATCGGGCCATTTCTTAACTTTTTCCTTGTAAAGTTTGGTGTTTTCATAAGCATTGAAAGGAAATTCTTCAAGCTCGACCAGTTGTAAAAGTCTCTTTCTACTGGCTTGCCTCCAGTCAAAATTTAATGCTTTAATCGCCCAGTATGCTCTATGTTCTAATTCGACTGGCAAATGACAAGCTTTCCCATACACGAGTCTGTAAGGAGTTGTTCCAATGGGTATTTTAAATGCTATCCTATAGGCCCATAAAGCATCATCTAACTTGGCTTCCCAAACTTTCCAAGAATTGTTCACTATCTTCTCCAGGATTCATTTTAGCTCTCAGTTAACACCTTCCACTTAGCCACTAGTTTGCGGATGGTAAGGTGTAGCAACTTAGTGGTGCACTCTGTATCTTCTTAGAACAGCATCAAAAGATCTGCTACAAAAATGTGCACCTCCATCACTTATTATTATACGTGGCACTCCAAACTGGTTAAATAGCCATTTAATGAACTGTTGCACAACCTTCCCATCATTGGTTGGAGATGCTATCGCTTCAGCCTAACACAAAACATAATCAACTCCCACTAGAATGTACATGTTCCCCATTGACGATGGCAATGGACCCATAAAATCAATGCCCCAGACATCAAAGACCTCTACGTCTTGAATATTAGACAACGACATTTCGTCCCTCTTGGATACCTATCATTTGACATCGATTGCATTATGCCACATAAATCTATGCATCCTTAAATAACTACGACCAGTAAAATCCACTCTCTAGTATTCGAGCTGCCACTTTGTTGGCCCCGTAATGCGCAGTATACTGCCCTTCATGACATTGCTTAAGGATGTCTAACATCTTCTCGTCTGGAACACAATGTCGCATTAATCCATCTGCACAGGCTCTATATAAGGTTAGCTCATCCCATATGTATCGATTACAGTCATGCAAAAATTCTTCCTCTATTGGTACAAGAGATCTAATGGGAATTTACCACTGGCAACATAATTAGTGATATCTACAAACCACAAAGTGGTTAAGCTCTTGAGCAACATCAGAGTTTCATCACAGAAATTTTCGTTAATGTCCTTACTTGGCCTGCATTCCCCTCCCTCAATTCTAGATAAGTGGTCTACAACCACATTCTCTGCTCCCTTTTTATCTCTCAACTCCAAATCAAGTTCTTACAAAAGTAACATCCATCTAATGAGCCTTGGTTTTTCACCCTTCTTGTTGAAAAGGTATGCTAGTGCCGCGTGATTGGTGAATACAATTACCTGAAGTAAATCACACGTTAGTATAGACTTTATGTTTAAGAAACTAAACACACAAGAAGGGGGGTTGAATGGTGTATCCTTCTTTTTGAATATAAAATCTTGAAAAGAAATTCTCTTTCTTGTTAAAAGAGTATCACAAGGTTTATATGAAAATTATTACTTAGTTAAATCACAAATTACTTCTATATGATTTTTTAACAACAAAATAAAATGAAGTAAAGAGTAGAGAATAGACACTGCGATTTTTATACTGGTTCACCCCAAACTGTGGGCTATGTCCAGTCCTCAGAGTTCATCTGAGTGTTTCACTATTCTCCAAACAATTACAAGTATTCTTTCTTCCCTTCCAGAGCCTCTTCAGGTCTCTTACAA
>JAOTAY010000004.1:9668927-9704697 GCA_025629805.1 Erythroxylum baracoense
AATTCTTCTTCTTCTCCTCTCTTCTCCTTTCTTTTAATTAAAAACAAAGTGTTTTTAATGTTTTATGGTGGGATGCATGACCACACAAGGAGAAGGGTTTAGATTTTGACTCTTCTTTGATCAATCATGGTGAATTTACCTTTTTGCCCTTAGTTTATGTGAAATTACCAATATACCCTTCAAACTCTTCCTAATTTTACAACTAAGCCTTTATGTACATCAACCTTTCCAATTATGCTTTCTAAGTGTCTAATAAGTCTATAAATCATGTCTAATAACCTCTAAGGCATTACAACATATTTAATTCTGCCACCATGGCCATATCCATCCAGTGGACTCAGTTTTACACATTTAGAAGCTTATATGTCAGAAATCTCCAAGATTTGGCATACCAATGAACTCTAAGTTCATGTAAGGGCATATAACATTATATATCACTGACATATATATCACTGACATATATACCAAAAAGACTCAAATACATTTTTGAACTCATATACAATCATGTATATATCCATATATAGTAGTATCTCTAAGTACATACCAATACAAAAGGGCTCGGAATATCCGACGTTACCAAAAAGGCTATGTAGGAGATAAAGGGTACTTTTTTTCCATCTAATTATGTCCAAAACTAATATTAATTTATCTATTCAATTAAGGTAAGCAAGAAACTATTTAAAAAAATAAAATGAGTTAGAAACATGCTCAGTACACCAACCATCAATACAATTCATAATTTGGTTAATTTAAAAAAATGAATCAAAAAGTGATCCTTTGAAATTAGATTAATTCATATGAACAACAAGATTTAATAATTGATTTTATTAAAGGATATGAAAATTTATACATAAGTAATGCAAGTTTGATTAAAGAGTTAAGAATAATTAACGTGTTTTATAATTAGGCAAAAGATCATGTTATCTTAAGCATGAACAACTCATTTGAATATCTCAAAATTCATTAGCCTAAAAAATTCAAACTCATGCAATTTTGGACCTAATAAGATGAAATTTAAAGTTTACAAATCTTAAAGTAACTTCTAATTGAATCAAACAAATACTAACTTCATTAAAATTTCTAAAATTTTATGTCAAGTTCGGATATTCTTAATTTAAAAATAATAATATGATAGCATACATAAAGTACACATATTTCATATTAATTCCCAATGTTTTTATTAATAAAATGTTTGTAATTATGGATTATAATCATATATTTTGTGTTTTGTGAATTAGATTGGAGATTTGGATAAAATAAGATTAGAGATGGAGTTTAACGAAGAAGGAACAAAGATGTAAAGTTTGAAAAAGAATAAAAGCCTACAAAAAATTTTCCAAAAGTGGTCTAAACATAAGACATGACCATGCCTTATTCGATATGGTAGCTTTAGTAAATAAATGTGATTAAATAGATAAAGTACCTTTAGAATTAGTTAGTTTAGTTATTTTTACCCCTTCTTTTGCTCATTTAGTTCTGATTAGGTAGGATTTGTTTTGATAGGATAATCCTATTGGAAGTAGATTTGATTTTTGTCTTATATTTTACCCTTTATTTTTAGGAAGATTAGATAGGGTTTGAAAATATATAGAAGATGGAGGTGTAGGAGAAGCCATGCATCTCCTCTTCTCTTAGTTTGTTTTTATTTTTTGCACTCTTTATTTTTTTCTTTCACGTTGTCTTGAAGAGTTATATACAAGTAAACTCTCTTTTTCTAGCCAAAGGTAAATTGAAGTTTGATCCTTTAAGAGTTATGAGATCTTATTTACTCTTTTATTCTTTAGTGTTTATATATCTTCTAAGATTATTAACATTATTGTTTTGTCTAATTGCTAAAAAAACTATTGTTCAATTATCAAAATAATATATTGATAATTGGAAAAATTAAATCTGTAATTGTTTGATTATTCTAATGTTTAATGCTAAAATAATAAGTTTCAATATAGGGTATTTAACTCATGTTATGTGGATATATAATTTATTCTAAATAAACTGAGCTTGTGTGTTAATTGGCTAGAATTAATGGTCTCTAGTTTCTAGCGTTATCAATCGATTAAATCCTAAGAGCTTGTTTAAGGTTGATTATTGATAAAAGAGTTCATAAAAGGGCATATTTTGGTTAACGAGGAAGTAAAAAGAGATAGATTATTAGAGCTTGTTAAGAACTGTAACTAGTTTATTAAGGAATATGAGGTTTATTTCTGCATAAATAATCAATTCAAAAAATTAAAACTGAAATTATACCTTGGGCTAGATATTTGTTGTTTATTTGATTTCACTAAACTACGTTCTTGATTTTTTTCTTTTTTTCTTTTCAATTTCCATATTAAAACCTCACTCTCTTTATTTTGTTTTGTTAATTTAGAAAAGGAGGCAAGCTTTACTAGTCCCTGTGGAATTGACTATGCTCATCGATATATACAATTCATTTGGGATTAGGATATGATTATATTTGTTAGATTTGACACTTAGCAAATTTTGGTACTATTACTAAGGATTTATGTCAAAGAAAATTTATTTCTCTTATGCAAATTCTTATGTAGGTGAACTTCAATATGATATTGAGATCAAGAAAATAGTTAGGAGATTAAGGAAGGAAATCAAATAAGCTAAGTAAGCATCTTCCTCTTTATCTCCTGTATAAGAACCAGTATTTGATTTGATAGAATCCTCCAGTGATTCTAAAGTTAAAGCGACCACGACTAATCAAAAGAAAAAACTTAAGAAAATTAGCAATGCTAGATTTAACTCAACAACCTTTTTGTATAAAATATCCAAAACTGAATGTAAGTTTTGAGCTTAATTCTAGTCTAATTCATTTGTTGCCTACCTTTTATGGCCTTGAGAATGAAGACCCTCATAAGAACTTGAAGGATATTTATCTTATATGCTCAAATATAAAATTGTGAGGTGTATCCAAGGAGAAAATTAAGCTATATGCTTTCCACTCTCACTAAGTGAAAGCTTAAGATTGGCTATTTTATTTTCCTCCTAGGTCCATCTATATGGAAAAATATGGTGAAATTGTTATTTGATAAATTCTTCCCTACCTTAAGAGTTGCTAGCGTAAAAAGTAAAATATGTGGGAAAAAGAAAAATTATGTTAAGAGCCTTCATTAATATTAAGAAAGATTAAAGAAATTATATGCAAGCTACCCTCAGTATAGGATTTCTGAGTAACTCCTCATCCAATAATTTTATGAAGCATTGTTACAATGGAAAGGACGATGATGGATACAGCTAGGAAGGTGTCATAGTGAATAAATCTCCTTAAATCGTTAGATATTTGATCTCCACCTTAGCTTCAAATTCTCAATAATTTTGCTTTAAATAAGATTCATATTTAAGATGAGTGAATTAAGTAATTGTGTCTAATCTTGAAAAATAAATTTTTAATTTAACCTTTCTCATTCAACAGATGGTTATGGGAAAGATGCAGGATTTATACTACTCTTAACCACCCAATTAATATGTGTGTGACACTTCAAGATGATAACCAAAATCATACAATGTAGTTGAAGATTTCCATGCCCACCATAAAAGAAATATAATCCTTACTCCAACACTTATAACCCAGGATGAAAGGATTACAACAACTTCAATTATGGAGCAAAGTCATTAAATTTCTATAATTTTCAAATTTGCTTACTTAGTCCACCACAATAACCCACCTTAAAACTAGATATGTCTCTTGAACATATGATTAAAGCATTGAGCACTTACTCATAAAAATTTCAATAGGAAACAAAATCAAGCATTCAAATTTATAAAAAGGATCAAATTCCTCAACTGCCTTTGTATCCTATTCTCAATCCAAAATAAAATGCAAGTGTAATCACATTATGAAGTAGGAAAGAGTTAGGTCACGCCTTAGAGGGGGAAAAAAAGAAGTGATAACTCCTCAACAACAATATGATCATTCCAAGATGGTCAATGAGGTCAAGAGCAATAGTGACTAACATTCCCTTCCTTAAAAGATTTTCTAAATCTAAAAATGAAAAGGAGGAGAAAGAAATTCTTGATACTTTTCACAAGTTAAAGGTAGATGTTGATTTGGTATATAATGAACTAGTTGAGAGGCCTGAAATCATGAGTATAAAAAAGAAAAAACTATCTTCCAAACTCAAAGATGCTCAGAAGAATTGAGATGCATGCATGAGTGAGAATTAAAAAATAATAATTGTATAGGATCAAAGCATCTAAGAGCATGGCCATTATTGATAATCATGACTTTAATGCATTAAAGTATAAGAATGAAGCATTAAAAAAGGAGGTTGATGCCCTCAGGGACTTATTGTTCAAGTTTAAAAAAGGAAGTGAAAAATTCAAAAACATGTTAAGAGCATAAAAGAATTTAAATAATATACATGGAATTGGGTATAGCTATAGGAGGGTTTCTAATAATAAAACTACTTTTCTTAAAAGAAAGCACTTATATAGTGAAGAACCATTGCCTAGAATGATAATGAGTGTGGAGCATCCACATATAGGCATACACATATCCATTAGGGCTCACTTTAAGATTAGACGTCATCTTTCATGTATGGCTCACAATCTAAGCCTATAACTCAACACTTTCAAAGAAAGAATAGGTATAAATTCTATGCATGTAATCTCACTCATACCTTATTAGGCCTTATACTAAGCAAAATATTATGACACATGTTTACATTTCTTATAAGTATCAATACAATGAAAGAAATATTCCTTATACATACAATTATTACCCAAAAAGAACATTCCATTCATTTATTGAAAAGGAAATCTCCATCACTCATATACACATAAAAGAATGATGAATGCATTCATGCACTAAAACTATAAGGTTCATCATCATACCACTAACTCACATTACTCATATAACATGGTATGTTACTTTTATGGTAAATAAGGGCATAAAACAAAGGTTAGGATCTAAACCTTTGAAAGTGTGGGTTGAAAAAGAAGAAGGAGACTATTTATCAAAGATTTCAGGGTACCCAAAACAAAGTGACAAATTTATTTTACAAAACAGGAACAAAAGGTACATGAATAGTGAGGGCTTAACGCATATTTTTTCTTGGTTTTCTCAGAAAGCATATAGAATGTTCAATCAGAAGTTTTTCTTTTAAAGAGTTTATACATATTGTTTTCAATCTAGCCACCTTACCTTTAAGAAAGTCATAAATATTTTGCAGGATATGGAGAAATTAGACCTTAAAGAATAACCTCCAAGCTTTTCAAAAGAGCCAATTGTTAAACCAAGTAAGAGATGAGAAGAATGAAATGCTTCTAATGGTTTGAAAATTCATGAAGATTCATCATTCTAATCATATCATAGGTAAAGTTTAGCAAAAGGTAATTATTAGAGCATGTATCAAATATTTTTCACGTATTCTTTTTATACGTCAAATTGAGTCTAAATATTTAGTCATGAATATTTAATTTACACTATGGATAAGGAACTGAACATTTTTAAGTATAGTGTTGACCTTAGTTCTTAGACTTAGAGATCATATGTAAAATATGGATATTGAGTTAGAATTCATTGATACATAACATAAATTGCCTATTATTTTTACTAAACCTACTGAGGATAGATTTTGCACAATTATATAAGAATTGGGTATGATGTAATCTATGTTTGAAAAATGACTCTTTTGATTTTTTTGTTTCATTACCTTAATTGATTTTCCCATGATTTATTATTTTTTAACTTTTTAATTTGATTTCTAAGGCTAATTTTAAAGCTATCAACACAAACTGGTTAACGAATACCTCTATGTAGTCAACAAGTGTCCTAAAAAATACACCCCTTGCTTTTTAGTGAGTTTTCTAATTATTTGGCCGCTTATTTGGTAGATCACATAGTCGCATTGATCAACCAACTTCCTCTTATGATCGACCAATGTTCTTCTATATGAGAATGATTTCTTTTTAATGAATTTGTTAAGAGAGTGATTGATTAAGTTGGTCGATCAACGTCCTTCATTAGTTAACTAATACTTTTTAGCCAATCTTCATGAACTAAAACATGTAGTAAGTTTGTAATAGGTTTAGTCAATAATATTGGTTGACCATCATAAGTCAATAGTCGACCAATATACTAGAATGGTCGACCAATATATCGCCTTTAAAAGTAGAAGTTCATCCTTTCTCTCTTCTTCACCACAACTTCCTCTCTCTGTTATTCTCCTTTCTAAATCAAAATCAATAACAAAGGTTCTTTTTCTCCCATTGGTAATTAGCAACTGAGAACCGTCCTTCTCACACTCTTTTCTCCTTACTTCATCAATTTAAATTATCTCTGTTGAACCAAGGGAGGTTCTAGTTAATGTTTTGATGATAAAAAACATAAACCCTACTAATTAATTTGTTATCTTGATGAAAACCCTTATAAAAACAAATTGAAATCATGCACAACTCAATAAGATACTTCAAGAAGTTGACAAGGTAAAGATCAAGTCAAGAACAAAATAAAATCAAGGTATATCAAGGTCATTTTATATTTTGTAATATTAATTGTAATTTCACTTTATTAGTTTGATAATCTTAAAGGTTCATTGTGTATAAGCATTTCATCTTACTTTATTACATAAGTCTTTTCATTCATTAAGAGGTATTAAAGATTTGTTTTAAGAAAAAAGCCTCTTATTCTTTCAAAACTATTTGGATACTTTTGGAAGTTAATTTAAATACAATTGCATTAAACAAATAAATTTGAGTATTTGAAGGTGTTAAAATCAAGTTTTTGGAGGGATCAGTTGACCTATATAGATTAATGGTTAACCAATATAGGTTAAAATTGACAAATTTGATATACTGAGAGCTTGTAGTAATATTAGTTCATATACTGGTTGACCAATGTCTCAATGGCCATTGAATATATGCATCAACAACTAATGAATATGTGCATCAACGGTTAGTGAATATGTGCATCAACTATTAGTTTTTGGCTCCAACAACTAGTAGGGATTTTGAAACCCTATAAATACATATTTTCTTATTAGTTACTGCATCAAGAAGCATTTGTGTGTCTTTTACACATATTTCTAAAAGTTTTCAAATCATTTAAGCATTCATATCTCATTTTGAATGAGTGAGTTTTTTCAATATTATTCCATTAGGGTTATTATTTATTGTATTTTAGAGTGCTCTAAATGACATTAATCTTCCTATTCACCTTAGAAGAAGATTTTAAAAGGGTTCATAGTTGCTCAGAAAAGAGTATACAAATGTTGTTCTTGGCTTTGTAAGAAGAATTACAATAGAATTCCAAACAAAAAAGTCCTAGGAGTAGATATAAGCAAAGTTTGTTTGTCAAATAACTATAATCGATTCGTATCTTCTCTTTGATATCCTTTTTAAATTATTGTTCAATTGTTTGATTGGTTTATTTTATGTAATTTATTCACCCTTACTTATATTGATTCTTGTTAATTAAGTACATTGATTAGAAAATTTTATTAAATTTTATAAACACCCACTTTACCCCCCATGGGTACCTTTAAAAACTAACGATAATTGAAGAAGATTAGTTCTCTCAAATGAAGCTCCATCATTCTTAGGTATATCTCTTCCTTTTTGATGAAATTTAAGCTATTTCCTCAGAACTAGCAAGTTCCCATACATCCATAAGCCCAAGCTTTATCATCATACAAACTCAATTCATCTAACATCTTTTAATATAAACCTTAATTTATCTATTTTGGGGATTTTTAGAAATGCTTGTATTTTTCTTCAAATTATTAATCAATTAGAGTTATTTACATGCTTATGAATCCATTTATGTTTTTAATTTCAAGAGATGCTCTTTAGATTGAATCAAGTTATTTTTTAGAGTGAGTTAAGGTTTTAAAATTGAGGATTTTTCAATTTTTACGTGTCCTTAGTGAAAGGACCCATCCCGGAGTTCCCCTTTTGGAGTCTGAGTTGAGCCCTCCCGATAACCCCACAGTAGCCCTCCAATTGAAATCTAACTCAACTGAAGGGTTCCTACAAAGCCAAGCCATTCAATTATTAAAAACCTTTTATACTTAAACTTTTACAAGCGCGGAAAATAGTGGAAATTTTTTTTTCAAAACTTTTTATTAAAAATTTTGGCAGCATAACGACTACTTTTCTAAGATTCCCAAATCTCAAAAACTTGTATAACACATTTTAAAACACTTCTATATTCGCACAAAATTTTCAACTACAAATTATGGACTTCAAGTCCACTCACAAGCAACCCTAAACAAATAATTCTCAACATTTTAAAAACATTATTAAGGATCAAAGCCCTCGTAGTTCATTAAGAAAAGATATTTACAATTCCACTAATATTCACAAGATCACACTTTTGAACTATTTCTAAAATAACTTAAAACATATCACATATATAAAGAAAATAACACAAACACAGCAGCACCCGACGAGAAAATTAATCTTGAGGCAAAGTCTCAATTACTGCAACACCCATACACATACCTAGGGCGGTTTGTTTAAAAACATAAAAATAAAGTGAACTAAATGAGCTTAGTGAGTGTAATCAATTTACAAGAAAATTGACCTTTTCGTAATAATGTAACTACAATATTCCATATAATCATAAAGCTTATGGTAAAACATTTTCCATTACAATTTATTTGTGCATCATCAAATCTGGTAATAACATAACATTTCGTAAAATACAATTTCAAATTTTCTAAAAGAATATTCCAAAATGCTTTTCGACATTAAACTCATAATATATAAGTTTCCATTTTCCTTTTTCCTTTTTCCAAACAATAAACAGTGTGGTAGCAATAAGTTTTTTAAAAACTTTTATACTGAAAATAAGCAACCATTAAAATTGGTACCATATGGTACCTCTCAAATCACTTTTAAAATAAATAATGGTAGCATTATTACTGTCATGAATTTTCTTACTCAACATAGCCCACCACTAGTTCCTTTAATATACGGTATACTAGGCATGAAGTCACGAAGTTGGTTCTGCATCGCTTACCCACAACTGGTTAACAACTATTTACGGAGTTGGCTCCATATCACTTACCTATAATAAGTTCATCGCTATAAATCGGTAGTTACAGAGCTAGTTCTACATCGTTTACCCGTAACAAGTCAAGGAACTGGTTCTACATCGCTTACCCGTGACTGGTTAACCAATATTTATGGAGCTGGTTCTACATTGCTTACCCGTAATAGGTTAACTGTTATAAATATATCAATATAATAACATGTATAAAGCCTAGTGGTGTACCATAAGCAAAAGCAACTCTTACATTTACGACTCATCTTATTTTCTAAATCAAGTATGTGAAGATTCATAAGTGAATTATTTCAATGTACTCCCAATCATATAACTTTCAAATTAAAACTCATATATTGCCAAAGCATACACTTATGCTAGAAATATTCACTTGTAATATATCATTTGTTTAAAACTCAGTATAAATATTCATTTCATGATCAAATGAAAACTATGTGCATAAACTCAATTTAAAGAATACTCATATGTCATTAATTCTTTTTCAAAGAATTTAGTCACATAAATCAATTAAAATACACTCACAGTTTTGCACACTTATCACCAAGCACACTCATGCGTTCGGTAACTCTCCTTTACCTACACAAAATGCATTTTGCTTAGGCATTTATTTCCAAATTAGGAAATAAGGCATTAAAACTATATATGCATTTATTTAACCGAATTCGGGATTTGTATCTAATCGTATAACACACATGCTAATCATATTTCTGCTTACTTCCATAAGCTAACCTATTGGTCACTGTTTTCAAATCTAACTTCAAAAGTCACTTAAATACCATATTTTATCCATTCTAACTTACCAATTCCTTTCAAACACAATCTCACCCAATTTAATTCACCATATCATAATCATGCATGATGAGTCACGGTTATGACCCATGTCCAGAATCCATACCTCCACTTGTTCCTTAATTTTCATATAGTAAACGTTCAAATTAGGTTTTGTGGTCTCCTAGACATTTGTTCCCCTATGTCTTTAGTTTCTATATCATCAAAAACATGTCATTTCAACTTCTAAATCATGAAAAATGTACCAAATATCACAGGCTGTTTCAACACAAGGGTAGTATCAAGTTACCACTTTCGATTTCAAATTTCAATACCATTCATCCCGAAATAGGTCTAGGTCCCTTCTAGAGATTTTTTGTAATATGTCTTAGGTTTCATCTCCAATTAAAATCACTCAATTTGGAGTTCTTTAGGCCGAGTTATGGCTAAAACATTGGGACTAGTTCAAGTTAACCTAAGACAAAATCTCACTACACATTCCTCTCTTGTCATATTCAACTAATTCTATGCAAAGAAACATCAAAGTAATGCAAAGACAACATTGATATTAAACATATCCATCTCACTCAATAAAACCCATAAAAATTAGAAATTTAAGCTAGGAAAATTACCACTTTTTTCTCCAATCTTTTGAGTATTTGATGAATACTTCAAGATTTCTCCAAATCACCTTCAATTCCGTCAAAAATGGCTACACTATTCTTCCTCTCTCGTTGGCCGATTTTCATCCTTGGCCTCTCTTCTTTTCCCTTTCTTTTTTTGTCTCTCACATTACTCTCTCATCACTCTGATGTTTATGTTGAAAGAAAGAGGCAAAATGTCTTAAGTTTTGCTTTTTATACTCATTTCATGGATTACACATGTCACCTTCCTATTTGTCATCACTATTGACTCATCAAACACAGGTCATCATCTCATTGGTCATCTCTAACGAATATAAATCTACTAATATTATGTAAAAAGACCAAATTACCCTTAATTAGTACAAAAAGACCAAATTGCCTTTAATACATTTAATTGACCAACTAACCGAATTAAATCCCGAAAACATTCTACAACTGTCTTATTTTCAAATTAGCCATGAAATAATCTAATTAAGGTCAATACTTATTGATTGGATGCTTTTAAAAATTTTGAATGGGTTTAAAATCATTAATACCCATTATTTTCCAAAAAGGGCATTTTAGTCCAATAATTTCGGATGACCCTATTCAAACAACCACCATTTTGACCAGTTCTAGTTCCTATGGACTCCAATCCTAATTCTGGAGTTTTTCATCATATTTTGAAATTATTCGGTAACTTTTCATTTGCCCGATAGAATTTTCGGATTGAATCCAAAAATCACTAAACGTCACTGAAATCGTCTTAATTTCATTCAAAAGTATCACCTAAATCTCCAAAGCACATTTCGCGGCTTTTAAAGCTCATTTGGACTCATTTTGTAGCTTTTCAGAGTTTCGAAAATTTGTCAAGAAATTTCTAGTCAAATTCAGAATCATCTCTGGTCTATTTGTAATCTCTGTTATAATCTCAATAATACATTTAAATGCTTAAATTACTCAAGTACACCATAAATAGAGCATACTCCATAAAATGCATGTATAACACATTACACAGTACAATAATCGAATTAGGATATTACACTTGGTTATTATTTAATTAAATGTTCATCAATGAAATTGAAGGTGAGGTGTTTCAACTCTCAATTCCATTGGATTGTGCTGAATTTTTTTCTAAATTTAAGTTTTTGATAATTTTTATTAATGTAACTTGAGAATTTTCAATATTACTCCATTTTGTGCATTCTTCTATGAAATTAATGACTTTTTATTTCAATTAAGAAAACTTTTGAGTTACTCATACATTCAATTTCATTGCAAATTATCATTCCATAATCCAATTGACTAAAGTTTTTGATATTTTTTATTGATGTAATTTGAGAATTTTCAAAATCACTCCATTATGTGCATTCTTCTATGAAATTAATGACTTTGTATTTCAATTAAGAAAACTTTTGAGCTAGTCATACATTCAATTTCATTGCAACTTATCATTCCATAATCCAATTAAGTAAAGTTTTTGATATCTTTTATTAATGTAATTTAAGAATTTTCAAATTTACTCCATGATGTGCATTCTTCTATGAAATTAATGAATTTGTATTTCAACGAAGAAAACTTTTGAGCTACTCATACATTCAATTTCATTGCAACTTATCATTCCATAATCCATTGAGTAATTTGAATTTAGACATTCTTAAAGAAATTATTCCTTTTTTAATTGGGCACAATACTAGGTCACATTCATCAAATTAAGCCTATTATATTTCTTAATTTTGATTTCATAATCAACATACACCTTCCTGTAAATAAACTTAACATTTTTATCATATTTTGCATTTCTTAACTTTAATACTAATCAATTCAACATATTTCATTGTGTATCTTACATTATTCTTTGAGATTGCTCACTTCCTGTTCTGATGGTTGAGAAAATGAAGTTAGTGGGACTGAATTTACAGAAGAGTTTTTCTCCTACAGGTGATTGTGCACCAATGGTGCATATATTCTTTTAAAATCCTTCTTAGTTACCTCTTTAACTCATTGTCTTGTTCCTTTCCTCTACTCTCATAACAAGAACTAAAGGGAACCATAATCCTATCCCTAGGACTCTCGCTCTAGGTAGAGCTAATCACACAACTTCTAGGATTTAGAGGACTTAAGAGAGATCCCAACTCCACCTCTTATGCCTCCTCCCACTAATAAGGATGAGTATTTTGATACCAACTCTCCTCAATTTCATTATTATGTTTCTATACAGTTATATGAAAAAACATGTTTCCTCTTCTGTTAGTCTAAAACAACTCAAAGTATATAGTCTTGTCCAATTTTTCATTGGTTAAAGATAGGAATTCCTTTTTACAAAAACATGTCATATAAGCCCAACTAATGATAGGTTATTTTATAATGATATGTTCCTTAAAGTGATTCAAGGTGACAACTACATCTTCT
Source organism: Erythroxylum baracoense (assembly GCA_025629805.1). Classification (NCBI taxonomy): domain Eukaryota; kingdom Viridiplantae; phylum Streptophyta; class Magnoliopsida; order Malpighiales; family Erythroxylaceae; genus Erythroxylum; species Erythroxylum baracoense. Next base: position 9,681,744 of record JAOTAY010000004.1, read on the forward strand.
CTCAAATATATAGTGTTGATATTTAAATCACTTATGGTCTTATAAATGAAATCTTAAGCATCCTCGTTCATGAATCCAGCCTATCATAGTTGTTGTACCCAATACAATATCTGACCTTATTTTGTTATTAATAGGGTTTAAATAATATTTAAATTAGGAAATTATGAAGAGGTCACTAAAAAACCCAAAAATGTTCATAGCCTTAATATTGTTTCTCAATTTCATCATTTATTCATTAAGTATAACTTTTTTTTACTAGTGGTCACTTTACTTTCCTATGCCATAATGACTTTTGGCTCCTTTCCACCCTTATGATAGGAGAGCATATTAATCTTTTTCTCTTGATTTTACTTAATATGGTGCATTTCCATCAAACAAAGAAAAATACATAAAACATTCCTTATCCACTGATTGTTAACCCCATCTTCCAGCATTTTCACATTTGTCTAGTTCGTAATGAAAGTGAATTTGATTTCTTTTTTTATTTTGTTACTCTTAATCGTATATGTCACCAATTGGTTAATATTCAACTGAATTGGCCACATCAGTTGTAATAACTGCGACTTCAATAGCATTCTCCAGTATATGAGTCTTCCTTATATGACAATGGTCTCGATAAGCCTATCTTGAGTCACACCATTGAGCTCCTTGTAAATGATGCGGCCACTACCTCAAGGATACATCGTAGGTCTCCACTGATGCTTTATTTGGAAGATATTAAGTATTAGTTGATCATATTGCGAGGCAAACTTGACTCCTTTTAAGACATCATGATGCATCAACTTTATGATTTTTATAGCTTAATTGAGCCTCAAATTCATCCTCTAGATAATTTATTTTTTATGTTTCTAAAAAAGGGCAAAGTAATTTTATGATATTAGATTCAGAGGAAGGGTGATTGTTGTACATATGAAAATTTTGTTTTTGAAATCTCTTTTGTGTTTGACTTGTTATTGTATACACTTACTTGAAATTGATGATATTTTTTGTTATTGATATTGATTTATGTCTTATGTATTAATTAACGAGGAGCTATTCATTATCTTGATATGGATAGTTACTTATTTGCTTAATCTTATTATTGATCTCTAATAATAAAATATTTTTATCATAAAAAAGGGAGACATTATTGAACCAAGGCAGGTTCCAATTAATGTTTTGATAAGAAGAAAAGATAAATCATATAAATGAGTTTGTTGTCTTAATAAGAAACCTCATAAGAACAATATGAGATAATGTATAACTTAAGAAGATACTTCGTGATAATAATAGAAAAGATGAAGTTTACAACTTACAAAGTGAAGATCAAGTCAAGCAAAAAAGATGATCAAAACATATCAAGGTCATTTTATAATTTTTAATATTAATTGTAATCTCATTTTATTATTTTAGTAATCTTAAAGGCTCACCATGCATAAATATTTCATATCACTCTATTGTTCGAGCCTTTTCATTCATAAAAAGGTATTAAAGTTTTTGTTTTAATCTAAAAGACTCTTAATCTTAAAAATTTAGGGAATATTTTGGATGTTATTTAATCATAATTGCAAGAAACAAATCAAGTGAGCATTTAAAAGTTGTTAAAATAATGTTTTTAAGGAGATTGATTGAGAAATATAGGCTATTGGTCAACCAATGTAAATTGAAAATGTAATATGTGATTTATTGCTTCATTGGTTGACCAATGTAATTGTGTGGTCGAAAAATTTCTCTCCAAGGGACTCATTAATTAACCAATATGCTTGAACAATCAAACAATGTCTCAATGGATAGTGAATATTTCCATTCAATGCATAATGGTTGACTAATATGCTATACTAATCTCCTAATGATTTACAACTACCCATTGTAACGACTATTTTTTACCTACAACAACCATTTTTTAGCTACTATAAATACATGTTGTCTTATTATTTCTTGCATCAAGAAGCATTTGGGTGTCTTTTACACATTTACCTAAATGTTTTCCATTTGAAAATTCATTTCCTCATTTGGGGTGAGTAGGCCTTTTTGATATTATCAAAGTGATAAAGCGAGTAATTTTGAGTTATAAGTTTCCATTGGGTTTCTTATTTTATTTGAGAGTATTCTAAGTAACATTGAGGTTCCTTTTTACCTCAGGAAAAGATTGTATAAGGGCTTCTCTTTGCCAAATAAAGATTGTACAAAAGTTATTATTCATCCCAAATAAAGAATTATAGTGGAAATCTAAGTAGAGTATTAGAAGCAAATGTAGGTAAGGATTATTTGTCAAACCATTATAAATTGGTTTACATCTCTCTTTCCTTACTCTTTTACCTTATTACTTAAGAGGATTGTTCAATTTTATATTTTACTTCATACTGTTATCCTTTATAAATTATGATCATTATCATATTAAGTTAGCAACTTTTAGTTAAAAATTTATAAACACCTAATTTATCCCCTCATCTTGGGTGCAATTAAGGACTAACAAGAATAATAATCTTTATCTATATAATTATAAACAAACCAATTAACTAATAAACTGGTCAAACTAGAAATTTAATCTTTGTTAAAGCATAAACAAAACTTTTTGATCTTCTTCCACCATCGCAACCTCTTCAACTCTTTTTTATCTTACCACTAGCTTCCTATTTCCTATTGCCACGCCAAGAATTCATGGATGAAGTCGAGAAATCTAACTCTAACTTCTAAATGAAGATGATTGCTACCTAAGAAGTCATATTTGCATATTGAAACACAAATAAGATCATCATTATCTAGAAAGACACAAACATATTCGAGTTGTCTTTAACTTGTTGCTAAATGTAATGTTATGGCTCCTTTTCCATCCTTAGTATTGACAAGCTATGATTAGACCAACTCTAATACATCATCAAAATCGAGGACCAACACCAAAATGGAGAAAAAATTAGCTCCAATCCACCGGCTATTTTTCCTCCATTTTGAAGAGAAGCTACAGTGCCACACCAAATTTGGTGTGACACTATAGCATTTCTCCATTATTGTTCATGTTTCTTTTTTTTTCAACTTTCCAGCTCTTTTTTTCTTTTTTATTTTTTCTTTCTTCCTTTTTCATTTTTCATTCTTTTTTAATTCTTTCTTTTTTTATTTTGTTATTTAAACAATATGTTCATTATGTGTTTATTTAAGTAATTCTAACTTTATATTAACATAAAAATGTAATAACAATAATATTGTGAATAAAAATGTACACAAAAAAGTAAAGTTAGGTTAATTTTATAAAGTAATTTTAATAATAAAAAATGATAAGTAAAAAAGAATATACTGAGAATTTTTTTTTGTGTGAAAAATAGAGTTGTAGGTTAGAGTGAAAGTACTGTAACATCTCCAAATAGAGAAAACTCTGCTTCATTTTGGAGGAACGGGTTGGAGATGCCCTTATCTCCAAGAAATAGAAACAAGTTATTTAGTCCAAAGGGATTAACTTCTTTATACAATAATTTTGCTATGCATTTTAGCCAATATAAGTGGAGTCCGCTTATATGAATTCATTATATCTAAAATCACAATTCACTATAAAAGCATAAATAAAATCTTGATCTAACCATTTACAACAATAGTATGAAGTGGAGATTCGTAATTATAATTAGTTTGAAGAAAAAGAGATGAGTCTATCTCAAGCATAGCTTTTTGCAATGTCCAAATCACCAAGTTGCATAGTAATAAAGAGTTTAATCTCTTGTGTTTTTTTGGCATTCGACCCCATCGAGGTGTAAGAGCAAATAATATTATAACTTTGTTATGATTTAGTTTCAAGTTGAAATTCCTCTGAAGCTAGTCATTTTCATTGATCATATGCTTGTAATAAAGTTTTCAACTTTTGGGAGGGAAATAATCTATTAATTCTTATTGCATTCTTATTCTTTCCCTTTATCTATTTAATTTTAGTAATAGCTACTTAGATATAAACAGTAGGAACTTTTTGCACTTCATTTCTATACTTTTACCTTGCCTTTGTGTTCCTAAATCTCCTCCATTGTTTTTGTTTCTCATTTAGAGTTCCTATTATATAGTTACGAAGAATATATTTGAAATCAGTTGCAATAGTTTAACCTATATATAATGTAGAACATTGTGTTTCTTGAGATCCAATGTGAACTTTAATATGTATTATATAGTCTATTGTTATAGTTCTTCGTGAATGTTTCATCTTGTTTAGTGGCAATCCATTGCTCTTCTACACATTATTGACATAATTGTTGAATGCCTATTTAGTACTACAATTTAATTGTTTGATATGTAATTCTAGTATTACGTGAATGCCAATAATTCTTTAACCTCTTAGCAACAAATTTTGTCATAATCATATCCACAACAGTGCAATAAATTGATCGTTTTGTTTGGAGAGTACAATGTGAATTCCTATTCTTATATTTAATTTTAGTTTGAATTATTAAATTTATCATCAATTAATTATACATTGATAAATATTTTGTATATTATTTTTACTTCAATTAAGTATTTCATTTTTATTTACTCTTATAAATTTTACTTTCGATTTATTATATACCGCTTTTATAACCGTCGTTAAAATTTTAAACTTTAAATCTCTTTTCTTACTGATTTAATTTTTTATTTAATTTTAAGACATTGAATACAATTATAAATACAATGAAAATCAATTAAAAAATGCTTTTAAACTTATATTGCAAATCGAAAATGAGAACTCATAATGACAATCTAACAAATAATAAACTAATTAACGTAATATGACAAGTAATAAAAGAAACAAAATTCCTCTATAAGTGATTGACACACTTTATAAAAACTTTAAACATATTGTTCCTTAATCATATTAATTATCATTTTAACCATCGCTTAATCATAAAACATTAAAAGCACAAACTAAAACTTTTACCAACCAAAAAAGAGTTGCTTTTTAAATTATCACAACATGAGCACAAGATGTAGATATTATAGTGAAAAAAGCTAATCAATGTTTTAAAAACCAAATAAGTTTGATTGATTTAATAACAAAAATCTTAAATTTACCAATTTTTTATTCAATATTTTACTTTTTGGTTTAATTTAGATTAATAATTTTTTAAGTTAAAAATCCACTAGTTTATTTATTAATCGACTAGTTTTTATAAATTAAAATAAACCAACTAATTTTACAATTTTTTAATCATTTTTTAACTCTTCATTTTTATTTAATCTTTAATTAATTTCGTGACAACAATTGAACATTTTAACCTTTAAACTATCTTACCGGTTAACTTTTGTCCCAATTTTTAGAACATTAATGTTAAATTTGTTATATTATTTCTGTTTTAGCCAATTATAAATAGTTCGTAAAAATTCTATCACTTGTAATTCTGAAGGGTGCTTGTTAATATGACTGAATTGGGATAGAAATTTATGCGAAGGTATACATAAAATGAGGAAGAAGGAAAAGGTCGATAACTGTAACCATAAAGTTATGTACAAAGTCGTTGTCCGGATCAGATTGATTTAGATACACAGCCAAATTCCCACTCACGCAAGTATCCTCATCCAACATCTCTGCACACCTAAAAGCGAACTTGTGTATCAATTTAGAAAGAAAAACTCCTCAATGGCGGAAAGTCTTCACCACTTGCTCTATCCGTCTTCGGCAAAGAGGACAGTTTGTCAATTGTGATGAACAAGTGGTACAGCAGCACATGTGAGCACACCTTAAATCAATCATAAGTGAAAACCACATCAAACACTTTTTTTGAGCACCTGTAATAGGCTACTGTATTAAGAGAAATAAATTTGGTTGCATGAATTCATTTATAGCCATGTGGAGTTCTGAACTAGAGCTTAATACAAATGAATATCCACGTACTCTTTCAAGCTACCATCGATAGTAGTAGGAAGACAGATGCCATAACTTTTTTATAAACGATAAACCTTACTTCAAAGCATATGTAGGCGATACATTTCAAATCACGGTACCCAAATAAGGAAGGAAGGAAGGAAGCGTTTGAAAGCAAAGTTAAATGCTGTAATAGAGAGAATTTCACATGAGCCACTGATTCTGATGAACTATAGGCTTCCCACTTCAATAAACTATTATAAATTCAATAAACTATTATAATCAGGTAGAGTACCAAGTAGGCAGATCAAAGATTGAAGCAAAAATGTCCTAACAATGAACGGGTTCCAGCTAGTTAGATCACAACGCCAGTCCACTGATACAGCATAACGTTAAGCAAAAACCTTCCAAAGTACATTACATCTTGCAACTTGGATAAAATCTTCTCTCTAGTGAATGCTCACATCTGAGCCTCAACTCTATAGTTATAACTTCCTATAAAGTTTCAATTGGTAGTTTTTGAGAAACTAATAGCATTCAACAGATGAAACTTCACTTCAGCCTCATATAAGACACTTTTTTATTGAACTCTCGAGATATCAAGAGCACTCTAAGGACTCATGGTTAGGAAAAGATATCCTACTCTTATGATTTTGTAACGTTATAATAGAAAAGGAAAGCTTGTCTACTTACGGAAGGAAAACAGCATTGTATTCATGCTCAAGGCATATCACGCATAGATCTGGAACAGGACGCTCTTTCTTAGCATTATCTGATCCATTATCAGCTTGACCATTTGATGCTGCAAACAAGGGCAAACCTCTAATACCTCAAAAAAGTAAATTTTCTGCAAAAACAATAATGTCACGTTTTTTACCTTCATGATCTTGTTCTGACCTCTTCGCAGCAGCAGCAAGTACCCTGCAATAAAGCACTCCTTAAATCCATCTCGTTATAACAGAAAAGGTCATAATGGCAAGACAAGCCCGTTAAATAATTGCGCTTTAATCATAGACTTAACAACACCAAACAAGGTAAAACCTCAAAGTTTAGGGACTTTGTAAGGTTTAGACTTCTACAAGAAGAAAAGATATGATACCACTGGAGAACTGGTAAGTCCTAATTTAAATAACCTAATTTTAAAAAACTTTCATCAGTTTTTCACTGGAAGAGTGACCTTCAAAAAGCTTACTGACAAGTAAGACTACTTCTCCTCTCTGTTCTCTTTCTTCTCAGTTCTGGGACTTCTCGAACGTCCAAGAAAGGTACAGCAGTGAACACTTAGACATCACAACATTATCTTAAGGATTCTCATAAGCAATAATTAATTATCAATTATCCTTAGAAATTCGTTTCAACACGCATATTTGACAACCACACCTACAATCATAGAATTCATCAGTACAAACCTATTTTGCAGTTCCCGGCGACGCTTTCTCTCCATGATATAATGTATAGCATGTTTGGCAATAAAGAATATACCAAAAACTGTCAAGCCCATTGAGGCACACTTGTACCACCTGCATATAAATTCCATTATTCGTGAACTGCTGCAATAGAAGAACTGATTTTGAATTTATGGATGACTGCATATATCCAACCTTGCCCACTTCCCCAAATTTCCAATGAGTTCGTCAAGAGTCTTGGGAGATACATAAAAAGGTCCTTTGTGAGGACGCTGAATCCGAACTGTTCCAATGTCATCTTTGACAGCCTGTAAACAAAATGAAGAAGCAAAATAGCTTCAAGTGGATAAGTGAAAATTACGATACAGTATACATTCAAAGACGTCAACTATCTGGGGCAAGGGAACAACGTCCTGCCAGGATAGGACGTTCTTCTAATGATCAACATTGCCCTCACAAAAAGTAAAAGAAGGCTGGGGAAACTGAAGTAGATGAATGCTCCTCATAGATGAATCAAATCACCAATGATTGGTTCAAGTAATTTACCAACGAAGGAAAAATGATTAGGCTAGAAGGTGTAAAACTTGGAAACATTATGCTAAATCAAGGAATTATTGAAAAAGGGCTTCAAGACTAATCAAAGTTGAAAATGACCAAATTAGGAGTAGAGCTGATGCCAAGATTATTGTTAAACAAATGAAAACTGTCATCATTCAAGTTAACATACCTCGCCTACAACAGTCAATGAAGTACCAGTCGGGAGCACCCTTTCGATTCGCTTGACTCCAAGCATCTGAAATTATACTTACAGTTGAACAAGCTTAAACAAAAGTTTTTAGTAATGTTGACTGAAGAAACAACCAAAAAGACATACCTTGAGTCCTTGAAGATAGTCCAATGTTCCACGTACAAGCGATCGCCCTGACTCCTCAAAAACTTCACTTGCAACAGTGAACGAAAAGCCTGAAGCACCTCGTGCCCCCACAACATATACTCGATCAGTCTCATCATCCTGATAATTATTTTCAAAAACTCCATAACAGGGATTTCTCATTCAACCATGATCCCAACAAAAAAACATAAATATTTAAGATGAAATTTCTTAAGAAATGCAAGGAGAAAGTACAATATCAACCAAAGAGTTGCACTTTGAACAAAGACAAATGAACAGAGATTATCACTCACCAAATACCACGGGACTTCTTTACTCATTGACAGCATTAAGGCCGAATCTTGAATCCACGATCCAGCATCATTGTGCTTCAGGAAATGCTGTTCCGCCTGAAGAGAAATTAGTAAAATAAATTCAAATGTTAATTTGGGAAGGGGGATGCAAATAAAACGCTACACTCAATAAATTGTTATTACCGTCTCTTCTACAATAACACCTCTGAGACCACTATACTCGCAACTAATTGGAGTATCTGAGCCAACTCTTCCGGAAATTGCAACAACCAATGGCAAGAATTTCCTTTCAATATCAAGTAGCTTTGCTAAAACAGAGAGAACAGAAAATTCATCGTTTAGAAAACACATAATCACATGCATAAGTAGAAATTAGATTAGCTAGTTTCTATCTGTTCAAAATTATCCATCACAAGAACTGGTTTTTCTTTTTCCATATTTCTAATAAGTGAGAGGACTCATCATCAGCATAATGTGTAAAAGGATCCGAGTTTGGACAGCAAATGGATATTGCCCAGTTCACTGAAAAAATACGGTCAATGATGAAGAAAGCCAAGGCAGATGAAGCCTAAATAAGTGTCTAAGCTGAACTCAATCAGAAAGGTTTCCAAGCTGCTATGGTCCTGAAGATAATGTTACAGATCTATAGAACAGTATCTGTCACAGAATTTACGCAGATAAAGCCTAAATTATATGTAATCATCATTCTAGAGAACCAAAAAAGAAAGCCCGAGACAAAGTAAGCGCATTCTATCCACCAACACGCAAAAGGAAATACTGAAGTGAAGTCGTTCAAGATCCCCAAGCCACAAGGGAAAAAAATGAACATTAAGAACCTCCGCATACCTAAATCTTTCAACTGATTAACTCTGGACACCGATTTAAGAATCTCTGCATCCCTGCAACACCAAGAAACGCACATCAGCACACACCCATCCATTAAACTCTTCAATTTTATCAAATTTAACACATTTTTAATAAATTATCCAAAGAGCAAAAAGGAAAAGACCTGCCACTACTCCTTCCGAGCAAATACAAAGCAGCTGCACTGAGGCAGCAACTAAGTCCACCCCAGGGAATCATCTCCGGTAACGCTCAGTTAAATATGACAACCGCTAATCAGGAATTCTCACTTTACTGCCATAACTTGTATTACTCGTCCATAACCAATACAACAAGGGAACACATGCAAATCGGAAACATTTTAAACCCAATGCAGGACTAAGTGAAACCGAGATTAAAGACACGAGCTTTAACGAAACTAATGAAAAAAAAGGGTACAGTTAGGATCTGCGACAAAGAAACTGACTTGAGGAGGGAGAGTAAAAATTCTCTGATCGAAGAAAGTTTAGAGAGAAAGAGAGAATCTGGTGCGAGGAGTGAAGCGGAGGGACACAAAGGCTAACTTCGAGAGAGTAGAAGAGAAAAGGAATGTTCTTGTGCTTTTATCTATTTTGGATGGAGAAAGATCCAAAGCCAATTAATTTTTATATTCTAAATTTAAATTGCTCATTATCACAAAAGAACATATTGTTTTTCCTTTATCTATTTGTTCCCCTGGAAAATCATCAATTTTAATTAAAAATTATTAGGAACTTATCTTCTTCACGGCAAATAATGGGATTTGCGGATAAAGTCGGATGTGTTTGAGTTTGAGGTTAAATGAAAAATAAAATGCCTAACTGGTGGCATTTTCACGCTTGTTATCTGGATTGCACACAGTCGAAAAAGGCCTGAAGAACAGAGGTAGCAGCATTTTACTGAGTTCCAACTTCCTACCAAAGCCTGAATATTTCAACTTATTAATTCACCATGAATCTCTTCAACTTGGATTTGACTTGCCAAAGAATGCTGTTTTATTTTTCTTACTGGGAGGATTATGTCATTGCAATTTCTGCTAGTATTTGTTCTGAAACAACTTTGTTAGCTGCTTCTGTATAATGGTTCCCATCCCAATTTACGTATTCAGCAGTACTGTTGCAAGGTCTTCCTGTAATTTTGCTCCCATTCAGTATCTTGGTTTCTCCACAAGCAACCCTATTGTCGAAATTCAATGGCGGTCCTCCATGACCACAGCAAGCTGCCAATGGCTGTTTGAAACCTGAAAATCATTGTTCATCAGAAAAATTAAAGAAGACAACAGGAACTTTCTGAAGATCAGGGATAATTACCGTATGAAGAGAAATTTGAGATTAGATTCCACTTCACTGAAAATATGTCAACGTAAGTAACGTTAACATCAGCAAATTGATCCCGGAAGTTGACGCAAAGATCACGTAATTGTGTATTGAAAAGCCCTGCAGCGCGGTTGTGTGAACCAACACAACCAAGCTGGTCCAGCTTTGATTCATTTTTCCCAAAAGTTGCAATGATCCTCGGCAAGCAGCCAAATGGTCCTGTATTGTGAATCCAGAAATTCCTGGCACCTTCACCGTATAATCTCTGCCGAAATTTGAAACAGGAAAGAGCAATTAGAGTTTATAATCTAAGATATTGTTACAATCATCATCTTCAAAAACAAATAAATAACAACCTTAATTCCAATCTCAAATTCTGACAAAATTTTTGGGATAGAGTCCAGTACTTGTTCCTCTGATTTAAAATAGAATGCACCATCAAGGTCATTCTGACCCATGTCAAACATGTAAAGGCCCTGCTTGAAATAGTTTTCTAAAGGGAGATGCTTCTGAAGTTTTGTCCCTAGAATCAATCCCAAGTCAGTTACTTCTGTTAAACATATCATGATCATCTTTAGGTAATAATCATCTAACTCATGAAGGGATATCTGGTCTTTACCATTTGTTAGTAATTCAAGAACCCGAGCCTTAAACCTGATGAACTGAGCCACCTGAATCCCAAACGAAAATGGGGTTCTTGGAGCTGTACTTGGCAGTATGGTAGATCCTCCAGCAGCAAAATTACAACCTCTTCGGAAGCTAGGTGCACCAACAGAATCTAGGTAGGGGTTCAGGAATGGTAGGTCCATTGCATTCACTGCAACATCAATATCGTCAGATGACTGGCAAGGACTATCAGCAACTAAGTTTACTATTTCATAGACAAACTAGTGTACTTCGCTTTATGAGTTTTGAACTAAAAAAAGTATAGAAGAAGAAAAGATGAGCTCTCTTTAAAGCTGATATAAATGTAAGATGATTCGATACGTAACTCAGAAAATCAATGAGCAAACGGCCGTTGCAAAACCGTCCAGATGGTTTTTGAAAGTAGTTTTGCCCATTAGGAGGTCCTACAGGAAAAGCAACACCAGCAACTAGACCACCAGTGTCTGAATTCGAGTCACCGAAGTTGAACACCGCAGGGTAGGTGAAGTTGAAGGCGCTACAAGTAGGCAGGGACGTGGAAATGGCTGCAACTACGAAGATCATGAACATTTTTCCAATAGAAGATACTTTAAGAACAATGAACAGCGAACAAAGAAATTCATGAGGGCTAAGAGAAAGTATCTGGTCCTTGAACAAAGTCCCACAGGTGCCTGGAAAACAAAGAAGGGAGCTTTTAAGTGAAATGAGAGTGCTTTACTTGGAATAAGGCAACGAAGGAACAGATGTCATGGTAGGTCTGTGGGTTTTTTTTTTTTTCCGGTGGCTTTTATTGCTAAACAGTTTGCAATGAAAAAGGAAAAGGGAATGGTAGTGAACAGGGTCAACGGTTCATGTCACCAAAGTCTAGAAGATTGAGTTTCTGGAATCGAATCTCGAGTGAGTAAATAATGAATAATATAACCGGTAAAAATGGAATGGAACTCGGAACATGGCACAATTTGAGAAGGAAAGATAATAAAAAGTAAAGGCTTCAAATCCTCCAAGTACGTGCAGAAAGTTCACCGAAATTAACATTAAATATCATTGTTCAAGGGTCAAGGAACCGCAGATTCGGATCTCTGTCACAAGAGGTGTTCTTGCTTGACATGAACATCAGCAGCGGTCACATAAATGACCAAATCTTTGGACTTGAACTTGTTTCTAAGGAATTTGTCGCGCTAGTATTATTGTGAACTCCAATTGTTTTTGCAGATGTAGTTATCAACAAACTGAAGCCTTTTCTTTGTCCTCTGACAGACTAGAACCTAAGCTAATTCCAATACCAAACCAAGCTGAGACTCTTTGTACTTGTCATAACTTTTCTGTGCTGAAGTTCTATTAAATAATACAAGTTCAAGTTGACAGCAGAAATTTAATCACAGATGCTGAAAAGCAACTCTGTTTCTGTGAAACAAAAGGGCAAGCAACAACTTTCTCGAATTACAATTAACTTAAAACATGGCTAGTTGTTACTATTTCGTACACTTCTGAACCTCAAAGAGACACGAGTTACATTCTCGAAGCCCTGAGAACAACTTCTGTAAACATGTTAATACAGCATTAACCATAAACTTCATTCTTGTCCTTTTCATTTCATTCCCAGAATTCCCAGTCAAACCTGAACTGTTCAACTTATTAAAACACTATACATTTAGCAATGATGATAACAAGTCCATGAAGCTAGAACTACCGTATTACTTTTGGGGGTAAATAGAAAGGGATTTGAACTTGGTAAATAATGGCTTCTTTATTGCAAGGAATGTATCAAAGTAATTTCCTGTTAGTATTTGCTTTGTAACAAACTGATTTGCCGCTTCTGTGTAATGATTGCCATCCCAATTAATGTATTCAGCAGTATTGTTACAAGGATTTGCTGTCACCTTGGTCCCATTCAGTACCTTGGTTACCCCACAAGCAATCCGATTATCGAAATTCAATGGCGGTCCACCATATCCACAGCAAGAAGCCAATGGTTGTTTGAAACCTGAATGATTGTAAATTAGAACTTGCCAATTACAGGGGAAACAAAGAAACTTTGCAGGATAAATACCATATGTTGAAAAGTTTGAGATGAGATTCCACTTTATTGAAAAAATGTCGACATAAGTTACATTAGCATCAGGACAATGGTCCAGGAATTTGGTGCAAAGATCATGTAATTGTGTGTTGAAAAGCCTAGCAGCACGGTTGTGCGAATCAACACAAACAAGCTGGTCCAGCTTTGATTCATTTTTCCCAAAAGTTGCAATGATCCTAGGCAAGCAACCAAGTGGTCCTGTATTATGAATCCAAAAATTCCTGGCTCCTTCACTGTATAATCTCTGCAGAATTTTCGCGCAGGACAGAGCCCTTCGTGTTTATAAGAAAATATTATAATAATAATAACAATGAACAAGGAGATAAACACCTTAATTCCAGTCTCAAATTCTGACAAAATTGTTGGAAGAAAAGCCAGCACTTGGTCTTCCGATTTTGAATAAAATGCACCATCGAGATCATTCTGACCAATATCGAACACGTAAAGACCTTGTTCGAAATAGGCTTCTAAGGGAAGGTACTTCTCATGTTTTCTATCTGAAACCAATCTCAAGGTATCAGTTGCTTCTTCTACAAATATCATTTCGATATCTAGGCGGCATCTTAGTCCATGAAAACACGACTATTGTTACCTTTTGTGATTAGTTCAAGAACTCGAGCCTTGAACCTGGCGAACTGAGCCACTTGTATCCCAAACGAAAAAGGACTTACTGCAGCTGCACTTGCTGGAAGTATCGTAGATCCTCCAGTTGCAAAGTTACAACCTTTCTGAAAACTTGGGGCACCAACAGAATCCAAATACGGATTCAAGAATGGTAGGTCCAATGCATTCACTATAAGACCAATATGGTTAGAATTAGATGATCGAAAACGACATGCAACAAGCAACCGAGTGTGCTGTAGTTGAGAAGCAGTTTAGTGCTGAAACAAGTTTTTCACGGAATACTGTGATTAGCTTTCTTACTGACAGATAAGACACCTAACTCAGAAAATCAATGATCAAACGGCCATTGCAAAACCGACCGGACGGCTTCAGAAAATATGTTTCCCCATTTGGAGGTCCTAGAGGAAAAGCAACACCAGCAACCACGCCACCGGTGTCAGAGTTTGAGTCACCGAAGTTAAAAACCGCAGGATAGTTGAACTCCAAAGAGCTGATAGAAGGCAAAAACGTGAAGATTACAGAAAGTGAGAGAATAGCAAACAGCTTTAGAAGAGTGACAGGTTTAAGAGCCATGAACAATTAACGAAGAAGCTTAGGAAGGGCCAAGAAAAAGGATCAGATGGGTATAAACAAAGTCGCGGAATTGGCAGGAAAGCAGAAGACAGAAACTTTGTCGTAAAATGTGGGTTCCCTGCCACACTTGCAGATTCGGAGTAAAGAAATAGTTGATGCCATACGTTGCTTTTCTACATGGTATAGGTTGTCTAAAACGTTCATTGGAATTCACGTTAAAAATCATTGTCAAGGAGCACAATATGATGAACACTTAGAATCGTGTATTTACTAATAGCCATATGCTACGTAACGTTAAGGATGTCAATGGGCCAAGTCGGATCGGATTCGAGTCAAGGCTTCAATAATAGCAAAGCGCTAGTAGCTGTTTATATTTTTTTAATTAAAAAAATACAAAACGATATCGTTTTGGACAAAACGATGCCATTTTATCGAATTACGGGTTGGGTTAGACTGGCCGGTGGCTCACCTATAATCTGCTAAATTCGACCTAAAATTAGACCGAACTAAATCGAGTCGGGCTAAAATTACCATTCCTACCAAGAATGAGTTAAAATCAAGATATCCGCGACCTTCTTTCTTTGAGACGAGAGTTCTGAATCACTAGCTTTAAGTTTCAACGTCTTTTCAAAAGACATAGGTCGTATTATTTTAGTAGGATATCACACAACTAAATGCTAAAACTCATCATTTACTAACAATATTTTAGAAACTATATTTTTAGACTTTTTTTTTAAGGTGTCACTTCAATATTTTATAAAACAATACTATTTAGAGTGTAATAAGAATGTTTTTACTAACATTAAAGTGTAAAATAATATAAAAAATAACAATAGAAATTTAGATAAATCAAAGCGTAAATCACTTTAAAGCGTAAAACGATAGAAATTTAGATCAATAGGTAAATATTGATAATGATAAATGCTTGAATAACTAAATAAACAATTATTATTATTATAAAATTTGAAGAAAATAAGAATTGAGAAACTTACTAGAGAATAAGAGTAATGAAATAGAGAAAAATCGAAAAAATTAATTTATTTCTCTTATAATGTATACCAAAATAAACTATTTAATGTCTCGTGAGGAGGTGGTAGTTATAATTAAATAATTCTTTTGTTTTATATATTAGGTAATTTTATCAATTAAGACATACATTCTATATAAGCAGTTCATAATGTTTTATAGGCTCAGAATAAAGTAAAAAGAAGAGCCCTAATAAATCAATAATATACAAATATGTAAACTTTAAAAGAATATTGTATTATTAAAATTTAATGTCAATACATAAGCGACTCAAATTATAAGCTTACATACTCAACAAAATATTAAATGATCATAACAACAATTGGAGATATCTTGCAAATATCAACATCAATAAAATTACTAAAAATAGTAACATTAATAACAAAATAGTAGTAGTCGCAACTGAACAACAATATTTGATTGCAAAACACTAAGAGAATTGCACTAACAAGCACACAAATGATCATGTAAAATAATTTTTTCGTGCATTTCTAGATACCAAATCATTAATAATAATATTAAGATCAATATATCGTTATTAATATTAATAAAATATTATATTAATAAAATATGTCGTTGATATTAATAAAATATTATATTAATCAATATAAAATAAAAATTAGCATATATATCTCTAACAAATTGGTCTCAAATTTTTTTAAGGATTAATGTATATGTGTTTATATTTATCATCCTTTAACTTCTAGTTTTTTTCTAATTAACTCCTTGACGACATTCCTTAATACTTCTTAGATCAAATTCCTTTTGTGCAATATTTACGTGAAATATTCATTATAAATGCAAATACATCTTTAGAGATAACTTTTTTTTAATCTTAATGTTATCTTAGATGTTCTTAAGGATCTTAACCTATATATGGATCTCAAATGAAGGATTCTCATCCATTCGTGGTACACCCTCTCCTGAAAATGATTGCTTTTGTAACGTCTTATTATTTAAGATAAGGTTAAAATAGTGTGTATAAGAGGTTACTGAGAAAATAGGAAGTATAATTCATACTTATGTATAATGTGGCATACATATACATGAGAATATTGATTTTTGCACATTAATATGGTTGTACATGCATTCATTGACATTCTCTGGGTAGAAGTGATTTTTAATGTGATTAAAAATGTGAATTGTGAATTATTTGTCTTGAAAATTGAATTGGTGTTTATTAGAATTGATTTCGCATTTTTGGTGACATTTCGAACATTTCAAAAATTTCTGAAAATTTGGGATATTTTTGGACTAGAAAAAATGGCTAGTGGTAAGACTAATTACGACATGAAAAATTAGGATGACTAAGCTCAAATTTGAGTGACATTTGGCCTAATGAAATGAGTGACAATTGAATTAAGAATTAATTGACAAATGGGCTAATTATGGAGTGACAAATGGACCAATTATTATGTGACAAGTGGACAAATCTTGAAGTGACATGTGGATTGATTAAAGGGTGACAAATGGCAGCATAATTATTGAACAATTGGCTAGCATGCCTTAAGACATATGGTGAGTTCACAAGTTGACACCTAGCATGATGATGTAGCGAATTCCAGCAACAAAGTTTCTGTTGTTTCCCTCGCTTTTCTCCACCGAAATTGCTCCAACTTTAATGTTGGGCAGTTCATAATGTTTTATAGGCTTAGGATAAAGTAAAAAGAAAGGCTCTAATGAATTGATAATATACAAATATGTAAATTTTAAAAGAGTATTTTATTATTAAAATTTAATATCAATACATAAGTGACTCAAATCATAAGCTCACATACTCAACAAAATACTAAATGATCATAACAACAATTGGAGATATGTTGCAAATATCAACATCAATAAAATTACTAAAAATAGTAATAGTAATAACAAAATAGTAGTAGTCGCAACTGAACAACAATATTTGATTGCAAAACACTTAGAGAATTGTACTAATAAGCACATAGATGATCATAAAAAACAATTTCTTCATACATTTCTAGATGTCAAATCGTTAATAATAGTGTCAAGATCAATATATCGTTATTAATATTAATAAAATATGTCGTTGATATTAATAAAATATTATATTAATCAATATAAAATAAAAATTAGCATATATATCTCTATCAAATTGATCTCAAAATTTCTTTTTTTAAAGGATTAATGTATATGTGTGTATATTTATCATCTTTTAACCTCCAGTTTTATTCTAATTATCTCCTTGACGACATTCCTTAATACTTCTTAGATCAAATTCCTCTTGTGCAATATTTACATGAAATATTCATTATAAATGCAAATACATCTTTAGAGACAACTTTTTTTTAATCTTAATGTTATCTTAGATGTTCGTAAGGATCTTAACCTATATATGGATCTCAAATGAAGTATTCTCATCCATTCTTGGTACACCCTCTCCAGAAAATGATTGCTTTACTTGAGTTGCTTCTTTTGGAGCATTAATTTTATAATGCATTTTCTATTTCTTTGATAGTTAATATACGTAAATTTAAAAATAAATGTACACAAAATTTCAAAATGATTAAAGTACATGTATATATATGTATTAATTTTACAAAACTATTTATTTATATATTTAGAATTATTAAATATATAAAATAGTGTTGTATAATCATATTTAATGTGCAAAATTTCAAAATGATTAAAGTTTAATATTTATAAATTTATCTTGAATTTGTAAACAAATAATTATTATATTAAAGATATCGGTAATTTGATATATATTTTTAAAATAGAATTTAGTTTTGTAAGAATTTGTCACACGTGAACTGGTGATATTAGAACAAAAATCAAAGCCCAAAATTATGTTTTTGTCATTTAGGTCCAGCCCAGATCCTGAACCTTGAATCAATTTTTTCAACTGGACCAAAAGCTCTTATCTAAAACCCTCACTAAACCCAACCCTTTTAGAAGCATAGAACTGTTAAACCCTACAACGCCACTCGCTCTCCAGTCTCTAGCCTCTCCTGTCTCTGATTTAGACATGCTTCTCGCATCATCAACTTCAAATCTTCAATAGATTCGGTGGCCCTAAGAAACCCTAATTTAAGACGACTTAATCAATCATCCTCCCAGATAGCCTGTTACTGTCGGGGATCGTTCGCTAGTCCTCTGTCAATATCAAATTGTGTCTTTGAAAATGTCACAACTTCTGTTTCCGTTGGACCTTGGTGGAGATCTATGGCCACATTCACTCGAACGTAGGTTCATCTTCTCTTATATGATGAGGGTTTTGTTCTTTTGCCTTTTTAATGTCTCGTGTTTTGAAAGATTGCTTTTTGGTTCAAGTGATAGTTAAAGTCATACCCATTCTTTACATGATTAAAGTAGGAATCATTTTCGTAACTTCCATTTTGGAGGAATGTGTTGAAATAATTTGGTTTAGTGAGTAATTGAGTTATAAAAGTTGGACCTTTCCAAGCATCTTAGGTTCTGTTTCCCCTGAGGGTGATAGAAAAACTATCTTATCTAATTATATGTTTTTTATGCCAGTAAACCTTATGTAAATGTGGGTACAATTGGGCATGTGGATCATGGAAAGACTACACTTACTGCTGCAATAACAAAGGTTTGACTTGTTTATTTGGCATTTATTTATACTTGGTATACTCCAATCATGTATTACTGTATTCGTTTAATTGTTTGAGACCTTGAATGGTGGTTTGGAGGTCCTAGCAGATGAAGGTAAAGCCAAGGTTGTTGCCTTTGATGAAATTGACAAAGCACCTGAAGAGAAAAAGAGGGGAATAATAATTACAACGGTTGGGATGTTGCTCCTCATATTTGTTCTGTTTTATATATATGTGTATGATAGTTCCCATCCACCTTGTCCATTTTTATGAACAAATTGCTGGTTCAAACAACATGTAGGCCCACGTGGAGTACGAAACTGGTAAACGTCACTATGCTCATGTTGATTGCCCTGGACATGCAGATTACGTGAAAGTAAGCTTTTCCATTACTCTTTTAAAAGTGATGAACTTCTGGATTCTTTGGCAACATACTGTTCCTTTTCTAATTTGAATAATAATTTAAAATATAGAAAGAAGTATTCCAGAAATATGTTGCGGTAATGACACTGCTGTGAGTATAATATTATCTCATGCCTTTTTAATTCATGATATAATTTATTATAATCTACTTGCATAACTGCATATAGATGCACATAGAGGCATATTTAAAACTTGATGCAGCAATTGACTAAGTAAATTAAAAGGTGTGTTCTGGTCGACCTAACATCAAGTCATATTGATATCTCAACTTGAAAATCATTTGATTAGTTATCTTACAAATGTATTATGTGCTAATGTTTCTAAAAAGTTTACTCTATAACCAGAATATGATAACTAGAGCAGCCTAGATGGATGGTGGTATTCTAGTTGTATCAGCTCCTGATGGTCCCATGCCACAGACCAAGGAACATATTTTACATGCTCGTCAGGTGGATATCTCACCCATAAAGTTTGTAACTTTATCAGTATCTTATTTCCTTTACTTTTGGACCTGTTGTCAAAATTACTTTTCTAAATGCGATTAACAGGTAGGCGTACCATCACTTGTGTGTTTCTTGAATAAAGTTGACGCAGTTGATGATCCAGAGTTATTAGAGCTTGTGGAAATGGAGTTTCGTGGTAGGCAGTCTTTTAAGGTTACTCTATTAACAGGAACTGGTTCTTGTCTTTTATTTCATTTGTTCAATACAAGTTCTTCACTCAAATATTTATGGCCGAACTACTTAGCTTCTACCAATTTCCTGGGGATGAAATTCCTATTGTCCGTAGATTAGCGTTGTCTGCCTTATAGGGAACAAATGATGAAACTGGCAGGAAGGCTATTCTAAAGTTGATTGATGCTGTGGATAAGTACATTCCTGACCTAGTGCACCAACTTGACAGGCCTTTTCTCATGCCTATAGAAGATGTCTTCACAATTCAGGTAAAGAAGACACATGCTGCTGATATAACCATTCTTTACCAGTAAACTTCACTTAACAAAGAAGTTTCTTCACTTTTCTCTCTCTTTTCTCCCACTTCAGTTTTCTGCATTGTTTTGAGATAGTGTTACTTTTTTATTTTGAACGGAGACCCATCCCTTATTCGATCCCATCCCTTATTCTGTGCTAGGAAAGAAATACCTTTGGTTCTGCCACATGGATGTAGCTAATTCCTTATTTGGCTGTTATGTTCTTGTCACTGCAGAAGAAGTAGGGATATTCTATTGGAAGATGGGAATTTTCTGTTCATCATAGCTAGTCTCTTTTGCTCTTATCTTCATATCTGCATAAATTCTTTGGGTAATATGATTTAAAAAGGTTGGTTTTATACTAGAGTTAATTGAGCTTCGGTATGTTAATGCTTCTATTTGTTGAAGGGGGGTGGAACAGTTGCAACTGGTCGTGTTAAACAAGGGACTATAAAAGTTGGTGAAGAAGTTGAAATTTTGGGGTTAATGTCGGTAAGGTCATGAAACTGAGTCCCTTTTCTAATTTTCGTAGGTTTTATTACATTGGAACTGCTATGATATTGCTCACTTATATATGAGGTTCCTTGAGCTTATTATTCACTTTGTAAGCCATTTTAATGAGATCATTGCTGATAGTTGACTGGGGAATTCTGTTAGTAATTTGCCTTTTCATGCAGGGTGCTCCTTTGAAAACTATAGTAACTAGGATTGAGATGTTCAAGAAAATATTGGATCAAGGACAAGTAAGTTACCAATGTAATCTCGTTTTGGTTATTAAGGTTGCTCTATGGAGATATTGAAGTATTAATTGGTCTGCACACATTTCATTAGGTTGGTGACAATGTTAGTCTTCTCCTATGTGATCTGAAAAGGGAGGATATCCAACGAGGAGTGGTAAGTGATGACAGTTAAGATAGGATGGTTAACTTGCTTATTTGGCCTCTGCTTGACCTCGGATATTTAGAGGTGGTCACTGCATTTTCTACATTTTGATCTTTTTGACAAATGCATACAGAGTAAATTGAATTAGACGGAACTACATGATTGAAAATGCTGATTTTTGGCCAACACTAGGTAGAGTCTTATAAGTATTCCTTTGTTGTTTTCTTCATATTGTAGGTCATTGCAAAACCTGGATCTTTGAAAACCTACTAGAATGCGAGGCAGAGATTTATGATTTCACAAAGGATGAGGGCGGTCGTCATATTGCCTTTTTCTCAAATTACAGACCCCAATTTTACATGAGGACTGCAGATATCACTGGAAAATTGGAGTTACCAGAAAATGTCAAGATGGTTATGCCAGGTGACAATGTCACTGCAACTTTCGAACTCATCTATCCAGTTCCACTTGAAGTAGGTAATGCCTGTTTTTCATAGTGGCCATTGTCTTGTAGCCTAAAGTGTTTTTGTTAATTACCTTTGCGTGGGATTTTGATATCACATGTTAAAACTTAAATAGAAGTCTAACATACTATTCTAAGGGATCTGGTGAGTTGGGAAATACTTGATTAGTTGGAAATAATAACAAATCCCATTTCATATTTTCTAACTAGATATCTTTTGAGAGATTTTCAGTGTTTGATTACTTTTGAAATTGATTTTAGAAATAATACCAAATACCCATTTCATATTTTCTAACTAGATATCTTTTGGGAGATTTTAAGTGTTCGATTACTTTTGAAATTGATTCTTGATCGTTTTAAAGGTGTAATAATATAGTTTTTGCTCTTGTTATGACTAGGATGATGCAGTTTTGATGTCATCTTACTCGAGTTTAGGCATATTAATTCATTCTATCGCACAAAGATTCATGAATACTATTTTACCATCTTGCAAGCTTTTTAAGATTTGTTTTACTCTCGATCCTATATTCTAACAATTGATTCTATCATGGTAGAATGGTTATATCAATCTGACTCTCAGTTTCAGTCTGGACTTACGTACGTTTTGTACTTGAAATACAAGACAAAGATTTGCTCTGAGGGAGGGAGGGAGAACGGTTGAAGCAGGTGTAGTTTCTAAAGCAATTAGCTGAAGCTCTTTGTAAAGTAGGGGACCATAGAATTATGTGATGAATTGTAGAAAGGAAGGCGATGTGATCAGTTCACACGTGCTCTACATTTGATGCCAAGTTCTCGAATTTAGTTAATTTTATAAGATTATAGGTTCCTTTTTGGCGTGATCTTTTCTCTTTCGTTCTCTAAAGTGTTTTTGTTAATTACCTTTGCGTGGGATTTTGATATCACATGTTAAAACTTAAATAGAAGTCTATCATACTATTATAAAGGATCCGGTGAGTTGGGAAATACTTGATTAGTTGGAAATAATACCAAATACCCATTTCATATTTTCCAACTAGATATCTTTTGAGAGATTTTCAGTGTTTGATTACTTTTGAAATTGATTTTGGAAATAATACCAAATACCCATTTCATATTTTCTAACTAGATATCTTTTGGGAGATTTTAAGTGTTCGATTACTTTTG
>JAOTAY010000004.1:9704797-9727235 GCA_025629805.1 Erythroxylum baracoense
ATTGATTCTTGTTTGTTTTAAAGGTGTAATAATATAGTTTTTGCTCTTGTTATGACCAAGATAATGCAGTTTTGATGTCATCTTACTCGAATTTAGGCATATTAATACATTCTGTTGCACAAAGATTCATGAATACCATTTTACCATCTTGCAAGCTTTTTAAGTTTTGTTTTACTCTCGGTCCTATATTCTAATAATTGATTCTATCATAGTAGAATGATTATATCAATTTGACTCTCCGTTTCAATCTAGACCTATGTTTTGTATTTAAAATACAGGACAAAGATTTGCTCTGAGAGAGGGAGAGCGATTGGAGCAGGTGTAGTTTTTAAAGCAATTAGCTAAAGCCCTTTGTAAAGTAGGGGACCAGAAAATTATGTGATGAAAAGAATGCGATGTGATCATTTCACACGTGCTCTACATTTGATGCTAAGTTCTCGAATTTAGTTAATTTTATAAGATTATAGGTTCCTTTTTGGCGTGATCTTTTCTCTTTTGTTCCCTATCATTTCAGTGGAATAATTCACTGACATTCCTAATATTGGACAAGTACCTTATCATTCAATTCTTTCATTTTGTACACTTAATTCAAATGATGGAATAAGATTGCAGTTACAGACTGCCCAATTCGACCACGCAAGAACCATCATCTGACAACTGTCGGACTTGCCTAAAGACATGTCTCGTAATGTTTACATGTTAACGGTGACCCGACTAACAGAAAACTGTTACTGATGGTAAAGAGGGAAAGTTTGACATATTGAAAGGAAATGGAAACATATGCAACTATGATGCCAGCTATCTAAGCAACATCAACAATTTCTCAACGATAGGTGATATTTGCACTAAGCAAAACATAAAAAGCACTCATCATTTGTAGCAGTTCATATTATGATAAAAGTTGCAAAAATTGATCTCAAACGCAGCACTAATTCAAGCCAGTAAGGCATCTAATAATCAAAATTGCTATAAATATACTAACTAGTAGCTTCATTTCAGGACACAAAATTGCTGTTATTTCTAGACACTATTTTCCTAATCAAATTATGATATCTACATACCAACTCATCGTGTTACTGCGAGGAAGTTGAATGATGATGTACTGAATCCTTACATGACTTCTGACACCCGAACCCGGAGACACAGATCAATTACAATTAGGGCTTCAATCTTGTCATCTCAGACCTCTTCATCCAGTCATCGATCATTAGCTATAGTGAAAGCATACACATCTATAGCCACCTGTCTGTTCTCCTTTCCTAACCAGTAGCATCACATGATATATAAGCATTCTCAATTAAATGCAAGCTGCCAACAGTGCCACTGTAATTGTTGTCAAGCCTCTGACGTATATAACTTTCAAAATGATTTCCACATTTCTCATAATTTCTCCATCTTTCAATTGTGATTTGGTTGCATTCCTGTTGATGCTAACAATTATGTTCGTTAATCTATTCACGGCCAATGAGAGCCAGACCAGACCAAACCCGAATCCAGTGCTCAGGAATTTAGATGCAGAAAATGGCTTCATGCTTCCAGAAGAAAGTTTGCAGAGAACTGAGAGAAGAACAGCGAGGCCAGTCCCAGCAATGCCAACAGAAATCTTGGTAAGAAACTCAGGAAGCTCAGGGCCAGAATTCTTTATTGAAAGGACTGCTGCTTTCCCAGATGGCTTGTCCACGATCAAAGACAGGAGACACTCGCATGCATATAAGTAGCTCCTCCTGTTGAGATCCCTCTCTCTAACGTCCCTCCTATTGTTCTTCTTCTTTGGAGATGACTTCAGCTTAGTTTTCTCATTTCTGCTTAGAAGAAAATGCATCAGTAAAAAGAAACAAGAAAATGAGGATGTTAATAAATAAATAACGAAATAAATGTATAAGGCATATGCAAGGGGTATGGATGCACACAGCTTTGTAAGCATGCTAGTTGAGATGATAGATAAGTTCAGTAACAAACATAAACTTTGTGAGCAACACTTATCGGCCGATGTAACTTAGTGTTTACGATCTTGGCACTGTTACATAACCCTGAAGTTAACCTACTGATAGCAAAGATGTACCAACACTTGTGTACTCTCTTTAAACTAAATGAAGTGCTCCAGCACCAGATAAGCCACATACCTCTTCAAAGTTGCAGATGCCACACATTTGGCCTTTAAAGAATCCCCAAAATTATCAGCTTGTTCTTCACTGATATCAAGTCTGCTCAACAAGAGGATAACAGCATGAAAATCATGACGAATCAATTATAATGGGCCAAAGAAAGAATTAATCAAAGTAAAACAGCAATTAATCAGAGTAAAACAGCAATGCTTTAGCAAGATGCTCTATTTTCACTAGCGGCTTGACAATTTCAACTTCAGAGTTGAATTGAAATGAGAATGTTACGTAGAGAAGATGAACAACGATATCTGAACAATAAAACAAAAGGTAAAAACAAGTTCATCTCACAATTATGATAAAGTTCATTGGTAATGGCACTATCAACAGTTTATACACAACAAGAAAATTAAACAACATTGAAATGTCAACGTTTTATAATCAGATGAGGTAAAGGGTCTAGACCCAACTTTGCTAGAATTGGAAACTGGAGAACCATACAAAAACACGAACTAGGATATGAGCCAAGGAAAAGAAAAGGATTCCTGAAGAAACATAACCTTTTCTAGAAGTCAGAGACCTCCAAGATAAATTAACTAACATAGAGACATAATTTTCAATGTTATAATTCTCATTTTGGTAATCAATACCGTTAAGTAAGGTCGTTCATTTTAGTCACCCTTGAAATCTCCAAAAATCTTGTAGTTTTGAATGATGCTGGAAAGTGTAAATTCTCCTTGACGTTTGGAACTTATAAAAGAAAAAAGAATGACATGGGATGCAAGGATATCCAAGACAAAGCCTACTGGAATCAAAATTTGGGGTATTGAATAGACCAAAACCTTCCTTCCATTAAATAAGGACATGAAAAGGGCACGGAAAAAGTTAGTCAAGTTTAATCTTCAAAAATTTTGACTCCACAATATTATAATACTTACAAGCTGCAAGTATTCTGATTAAAGTCCATTATGTCTTAAAATCCATACCTGCTAAATTGGGGAACAAGCATTGGTTGCTTGTGCCACTTTGTTGTGGTTAAGTTCTTCGACAAGTAATACTCAGCAAGAATAGGGTCAATGTTCCCAGCTGGTGTGGCACTTCCCGTGAGTAAAACTGGAGAATGTAGATAATTTTTTAACTTGGAACAAGAGACAGCATCTCCTACAAAGTCAATTACTGACTTTGGGACATCAAATCTACCACTTGGATAAACAACAGGAACATAATACTGCAAATCCATCGCATAATTTAGTTCTTGACTTCCTGCCAAGTCTGAGAGTAAAGATAGATCATGTCTGCGTCTTTGTAAGTCACTTGATCTGGACAGAAGATACTGAACGATTTTCTCATGTCTCGTACACCAATCAGTCATTCCAGGGCTCAATTGCACCGAGTCACAGAAACTCTCTGCTACAGCGAAAAAGAAATTAGACAGATACTATCACAATTGCTATGAGTTATGCTTCATTAATTCACAAAGAAGAAGTGGATGACTCAAATCATTATGCCACATCATCCCATCAGACATCACCACAAAAACTCGTACCACCATGTGCCTATTATAACAATGAAGTACTGATGGTCTCTGATAACAAGTTTTTGTCTGAAAAGGGCTATGCCCCTAAACCTGTTAGATATGAATATTTCCTAAGCTTTTCATAAAGCATAATTATAATCCATTCTGCAGTTATGCACAATGGGGTGGTAGATAGTATATTCTAAAATGATATTGAGACTAGGTCATCCTACAAGCATCCAGTGAGCTGTAAACCTTGGAGATCAAGGAGAACAGGCCTTCTAATGGCTATGTCAATCCTGGGAAGCTGGTTGACATCATGGAATCTATGCTTTTGAATCCTTGGTTCCTCCTGCGGATGCAATCTTGGCATAGCAGAGTTCAATTGTGAAATATTCTGGTTCAAATCCTGAGTTGATGGATAGCATTGACAATCCTGCATCAACCATACATGAGATTATCCATCATTAAACTATGATAAGTAAAAATGGGATTCAATAAAAACCAAAACAGGATGACATGGAGAACAATTTTAGCATGGACATGGTAGATTATACGTCATTAAACTATGATAAGTAAAAATGAGATTCAATAAAAACCAAAATAGGATGACATGGAGAACAATTTTAGCATGGACATGGTTAACTGGTGACGAGAAATGAATTAAAATTTTCAACTAACGAATACAATTTAAAGAATAGCATGCCCAATAAGTGCACAAGAAATACCGAATCAATAACTTAACCCATACTAGAAAGCACAAAGTTATGAATCGTTTAATTAAAAAATTAATGATAACCAACACGGGCGCTACTTAAACACACTTGATGACGAAGATTCAAAGAAAGTCTTACATCAATTTCATATCAAGTGGCTTCTCTTAGGTCTTGAACTAGCAATAACTTGGTTATCGGCCCAAGATCAGTCCACTGCACTCGGCAGAGCCCTTTCAGAAGTAACGGCATATTGGCCGACCTTTTTTTAAAAAATTTTTTTTTGCCAAGCGATCTAAGACAGACCATTGACATGAACAACACAACAAATAACCGGTAAGTTAATGAGGTAGGACATAATTCAAACACTAGAACAACCAAGCAAGATATGTAGTTTGGTAGACTGCGGACGATTATTAAATTCAAATAAGCTTTCCTCCAATACCCAGATAACCAAACAAAGAAAACCAAATTCTCAACAAACACATACAACGACAAATCATTATCCCTCATCAATCTAGATATGATCGTTAGATAGATACCTTGACGACCCTGTTCTGGTCTCGGAGAAACATCAGCCCAGGACCAGGAAGGCAGACATGAGAAGCCATCAAACAAAACTTAAGCATCACCCCAGGGTAGAAAGAACCCAGTTTCGAAATCAAATCACCAAACCCAAATCTCTACTCTTCGTATGCCTTCGTATGTGTCATTAAACCACATGAACTTGTCTACGTAAATGCCTCAAGATCCACGATTTTGAGTCCACCATATTATGAGTGGCAGTGACCAAAGGAAAAGAAGATTGGGAAAAAGGATTGTTGCGACCCAATTTGATGATCGAGAATCTTCTTCTGGGGTATACCGTATGTGCACACTTGTGGCTGAGAACACTTCCCCGATGGTAGCGGACAAAAAAGGCCGCTGTTCTTCGCCTTTTGTTTATCTGGAGTTGGAGTGTTTTTGTTCCTGCGCGTCGAGATTCAGTTTTCTGTTTATGCACTCGGTTTCTTGTTTCAGTTTGGCTTGTATGAACCGTTGATGCTCCTGAGATATGAAATTTGGGGGGCCACTTGATGGCGAGATGAAGTCACGTGTAGATGGGAAAGAGTTAAAATGTGATGAAGATGCACTGGATAAAGGGTCGGTGGAGGCCCACCAGCGATGCTCACTCATCGCTTGACCTTGGCTTCGGTTTTTGATTTGTTGCTTTCGATAATAATTATAACCACTAAGTAAGTTTCTATGGCAGGAAGGGTTAGGATACGTAGTCACAAAGTATCAAGATTGGAAAAATTGAACAATATTATTTTGTTAATTATTTAACATAAATTTAATATAAATAAATACAATAATTAAATAATTGAATTTTTACCAATAATTTAAATTTGTAAAATAAAACAACCTGGTCTTACTATGATTAGAAGACCTTAATAAAATGTAAATTAAGAATTAAAATGAAATTAATTGAGATCATAAAATTTATAAAATCAATGTTATATGTGTAACATAGACCAGTTATGTTTAATATAAATTATTTAGCAACCAAATATTTTATAAACTTAACATTTTCAGTTTTTAGTCGCAACTTTTTTTCTCAGTCCATTTTGAAATGCTCATAAATAGTTCAATTCATACGAGAATACAATAGAGAGAGGATTTTTAAAATATCCTTTAGTTCCGATTATACTTTTTTATTATATTTTTTTAAAACAACTAGTAATATTAATTTTTTGTGACTAAAAGGGTACAAATTCGAGTTTTAGAAACAACTTTTTTATAAAATACAAAGAAAAGGTTGCATATAATTAATGTCGCTCCTCTTGGTCTGACAAAGCAGAGAGCCTTTTACAATAAAATTGTTGTATTCGTTGTTTTATTTTTGTTTTCTATTTTTTATTAATAATACTAAATTATTAAAATTTTATGAATAGATCAAATAATTAGTATTATTTTTAATTCTTTTATAATATTTATGAATCAAATAATTAATATTAATAATAAATTCATCATAATTTAAAATTTTATTGCTATTTGTCTGTTGGATTATGTTTTAACACTATATAATGATTTTTAAAATCAATATCAATATATAGAATTAAATACTTAATTCTTAAAATACTTTTTGAATATTATTTAAGTCTAAAATATACTTATTAAATAATTTTTGTATTTAAAATAGTTTTATTTAACTTATAATAAAATTAGATTATAAAAATAGAAATCAAAGCTAATATTTATAATTTACATAAAGTTACAAAAACAAAAGATTAAAATAAAAAAAAACTAACCAAACAAAAATTTTTATTAAATTTTAAAATAAAAATAAAAAATCCAGAAAATTAGTACTCTTACCAATGACATATTCAACATTGCTTAAATTGCAACATTTATTTAGTATTATGCATAAGAATCAAAATCATTATTAAATTCGTAATTTTTTGTCACAACTTCAACATCTCTTATCAGTTCTTTACTCCAAAATTACAGCTCAACAACACCAAATATAGCAAAATGAGGAACAAAAACTCCGTCTCTCATCACTTTCTTACTCCAAATCACATCGGTTTCAGCCACGTAGCGCACCACCTCAATGTGATGTACCAAACATTCTTCTTACTAACGAAGTGTATTGTGTAATAATAGTAATAGTTATTATTATATTATTAAAAAATCCAAATATTCTCTCTCTCTATATATATATATATAAATTTTCGTCTCTTTACTCATCTAAACCATTTCTATCATCTCCGTTCCCCTTTCGTTTCCCCCAATTCATCCTTCCAAACCCTAAACCAATAACCACACTAATCAACAAACATTCAGTCCATCAATTTGTCCATCTCCTCTCAAATTTCCCTCGAAAAAACCCATCTGCTTTCACAGTCATCCAATTAGGGCATGGGAAGGATTCTTCGGGAAGCCGCGAGGCCCTCATCGGCGTCAAATTCTACCACCACGTCTACGTCGGTCACCGAGACGGTTAACGGGTCCCACCAATTTAAGATCAAGGGGTATTCATTGTCGAAAGGAAGAGGAATCGGAAAGTACAATGCTTCCGATACGTTCAACGTCGGCGGATATTCTTGGGCGATTTATTTTTATCCGGATGGCAAAAGCGTGGAGGATAATGAAGAGTACGTGTCGTTGTTCATTGCGTTGGCGAGCGAAGGGACCGATGTTAGAGCGCTTTTTGAGCTGACGCTGTTGGATCAGAGTGGGAAAGAGAGGCATAAGGTTCATAGCCATTTCGGCAGGACGCTTGAGAGTGGCCCTTATACGCTTAAGTATCGAGGCAGCATGTGGTAAAGATCGTATCTTTTGGGTTTTCCCAGTTTCTGTTTTTGTTTACTGGGTTTGGGTTTTTGATGAATTGGTTGATTGGGTGGGTTTAGGTGATGTAACGACATAATTGGAACTTGTTTCGTAATGGGTATCCGGCCTGAGTGCCAAAGTGCGAGATACATGAATGGATTGATGAAAATGGGTAATGAGATGGATTTTATCCCTAAGAAGAGTTGGCCATTTGAATATAACGGTTGCGTTGGACCAAGAAACCTGTGACATTGATCTCGTCATCTATTGATAAAAGTTATGTTTCTGCTGTTGTGCCATATATCAATTTTATTCTTGAACTTGTTGAACTTATGGTTGCTCACTGTGAAAAACAAGAATTACTTTGTTTTTCTGCCCTGTTTAAACATCGGGTACGATGGTTTTAAGCGACTATTAATAGAGGAGCATGGTGATAACTAATTTTTAGACTCAGGCCTATATGCTTCATCACGTGTTGGTCTTGCTGCAATTTGATTTACGTGGAGCCTTCACCCCTTCTTTATTTTGTGAAACATGTTTTTTTGTTCATCTCTGAAGCTTTCTCTCTTCTCATCAGCTAATTGTTAAATCTTAAAGATGTTGTTGTGATCTGTTGCATGTTCGAGTATACCCAGTTTTTCGTTGTCTCTGGATGTCTTATATTCTTTTTACATATTTTACTGCAGGGGTTACAAGCGGTTTTTCAAAAGAACTCTTCTGGAGATGTCGGACTACCTTAAAGATGATTGCCTCCAAGTTCACTGTAGTGTAGGAGTTGTGAGGTCACACACAGAGGGCCCCAAGACTTACTCTATTGCTGTTCCTTCATCTAACATGGGTCAACAATTTGGAGAGCTCCTGGAGAGTGGAAAGGGAAATGATGTAAATTTTGAAGTCAATGGTGAAGTATTTCCTGCTCACAGATTAGTACTGGCTGCTCGATCACCAGTTTTTAGAGCCCAACTTTTTGGCCCGATGAGGGATCAGAATACTCAATTGATAAAAGTTGAAGACATGGAGGCACCTGTTTTTAAGGTTCTGTAGAAACTTCCTTTTTTGTTTAATTGCTTTATGGTTAGATATTGGCCAACTTTTCATTATTTATGAAATTCACATGCTTGTTTCCCAAATAACTGATTTTAAATGTAACTTCTCATGTCTGGAGGAAAATTGTTTTCCCTCATATGTGATACGTTGATCTGAACTAATTTTAGGTTGGGGAAGAGTTTATTTATCTTGGAGTCGGTGATGTAGTTTCTTGTTATTCTCCTGGACTGCTGTTGAAGAAAGTCCTTCAGACAGTCCTTTTGGTTCCTTGTAGGTTTTTGGTGCATTCAGCTTTGGTTCTTTATATTACTGGATGGTGACAAGCCATTAGTGGAACCACAGCAGTCTATCCCTGTTCTGCTGTAATACCAGGAAAGTGCCTGTTTAAAGGAACTAATATTATCTAAAGAGGAAACAGAACACTGGTTCATTGCAGACTATGCAACTCTTGTTGATACTTACAATTATACTGTTTGTTTCTGTAACACTAATTGTACTCATCAATTTAGTTTGTCAATAAAAGGAAATGATCATAATCTATGTATTTAGCTTGCAGCTAGTGCTCTATATTTTATATTTTAAAGGATTACGAATTTTCCTTTTCATGTTCTCGAATATGTAGGTTCATTTTCTGTTTGAATTCTGATTGCATTAACTCAGTGCAAGCATATGCTTCTCCTTTCCCATAGCATGGCTGATTGTTTGTTGTTTAGAAACATGAGTTGCTCCTTTTAATCTTCCATTGCACCTTGCAGGCTTTACTCCACTTTATATATTGGGATTCACTACCTGATATGGAAGACCTTACTGGTTTGAACTCAAAGTGGGCCTCTACTTTGATGTCTCAGCATTTGCTTGCAGCAGCTGATAGATATGCTTTAGACAGGCTCAGGCTACTCTGTGAATCTAACCTCTGTGAGGATGTGGCCATAAACACAGTGGCAACTACACTAGCATTGGCAGAGCAGCACCACTGTTTCCAGTTAAAGTCTGTGTGTCTCAAGTTCATTGCCATGCCTGAAAACCTCAGAGGTTAGTTGCTTCCACAGCATACTCCATGCATTGTTGGCCAATATGACTTTCCATTTGAATTAGCTTCTTGAAGCTGGAAATTTCTGCATTTACATCAACTGGCCTTTCATATTTGAAGTTAAAATATGATTCCAGAGTTGACCAAAGGCTTTCTTTCTGAAGTCCTCCGAGGACCATCTACTTTTGGTCTTGCCAGGAATGGAATAGGCACTGTGTTGCACTGGATTTGGACTGATTAAATTTCCCACATTCGATATATAATCAGTCCTCTTTGTGCTGCTCCCTTATGAATTGCAACTGTTCATCTGTGCCTTTGGCACTGAGGCAGGGGAGTTTGTATTATTGTGTGATATGCTAGGTTGGAAGATGAGGAGCCAACTAAGTTTAGTAGACATAGGGTAGAATTTAGTTGGCATGGAGAGACATCAAACGATTAGACACAATCCATCTATGTATTCTGTGCTATTTGTATTTTTATGGTTTTCTAATTTGGAGCTATTGCTGAAGCTTGTTACATTTATGTTTCTTCAGCTGTAATGCAAACAGATGGTTTTGAATATTTGAAGGAAAGTTGCCCCTCTGTCCTTACGGAGCTCCTAGAGTACGTGGCTAGAGTTAGTGAGCACTCTGTAATTGTGTGTAGGCATGGGAATGAAGTTGTACTGGATGGTAGTGATGCAAATGGTAGACGGGTGAAGCAAAGGCTATGAGGAAAAGGGCTTCCAAGATGGATATCTGTAGTGAAGATGGAGGTTTTTATCTTAGGATCATTAGAAAAGGAGATTTCCACTTGTTAGTTTGTACCGTGCCAGATGTAAATCTAGCTGTACATTCAGGTTTGATTGATGACTTGGTACGATTGTGGCCTCCGTCGTTCGTGTAGGTGGTGTTGCCTGCTTTTCTCCCTCTCTCTCTGTAATTTTCCTTCAATGCAAGACCCGCATGTGTTCCCTTGTGAGCGACATTACGTTTGAATTCTATTCTATTGGACCGACAATGAGCGGCTAATCTGGTCTTATGAACTTCCCAACGCAGTTGTATTAAGGACAAAGTTTATGTTATCATTTTTCTTTTGCATGTCACTGTCTCCTGTGAAATTTGATGGGTTGAGTTGAAAACAAATGCCCAATCAAGATCGTTCTTATTATTAGTTTATGTTGGATATACAAGACAAAATGGAGTGAATGTGAGGATAACGTAGATGATGTTGAACACTTTCTGTTGAAGTCATCAACGTTTTCTTGGCTCTGTGAGTGTGTTTATAGATTTATTTTGTAATATTAGGGGTAATATAGATATAAACTTTCTTATTTTACTTATTTTAGAAAAGTACTTTTATGAGTTAAATTTATTAAATGATAATTTGTGATACCGTAAATACTAAAAAGAGATATTTTATCAAGGCTTTTTTTTTGAGATTTTATTATTGAAGTTGGGTCACTTTTAACTCTGGTCATATTTTTAATGGTCGGTCACGTTGTGAATTTTGTAACGTATTCGTCTATATTAATGAGAAAAGGAGACCAAATTATTTCGTCAAAAATTGCAAGATTCAATTAATTTTTTTTAATGTTTGATCTTATTGTTAATAAATAAAATTATTTAAGTCACAACTGAAAATATTTTTTAATTTTAATTGTAATACAAGACTAAAATTTAATTTCTAATTTTATATGAAATAGATGAAAGGTCTTGTTTTTAATACTTTTAAACCATAAAATATTTATTTAGCAATTTTAAATTATAAGAATATTCTAAAAATTATGTGAAATTAGGAGACTCATAATAGATAAAAGGTCTTGTTTAAATATTTTTAATATTATAAAATATTTATTTTTGTTAAATTTTGTAAGATTGAGTTCAAATAAACTGAACACATATAAGTTCAAATGAGGTTTCATCCTAAAATCAATTGATGATCGGAGGAGTAACTCACTAGGCTTATATGCATGTTCAATGTCATATATTGTTTCCATGGAGGACAAACTCCTACTTACATTCCAACACACTCCTCTTACATGT
This sequence comes from Erythroxylum baracoense, assembly GCA_025629805.1. Taxonomy (NCBI): domain Eukaryota; kingdom Viridiplantae; phylum Streptophyta; class Magnoliopsida; order Malpighiales; family Erythroxylaceae; genus Erythroxylum; species Erythroxylum baracoense. The sequence goes on from JAOTAY010000004.1 coordinate 9,716,545, forward strand.
GGGCTAATTTAAGGCCCAATACGTGACAGTCTATCATGTCGAGGTGGTGATAACTAATTCAAGAGCAACCTATTCTGATACCATGTTAAATTTTGTAAGATTAAGCTCAAATAAACTGAACACGTACAAGTTCAAAATGAAGTTCCATTCTAAAATCAATGGGTGACAGGAGGAATAACTCACTAGACTTATATGCATGTTCAATGCCATATATTCTTTCCATATGATACAAACTCCTACTTATATTCCAACATTTTTTCAAATAAATAAAATGATTTCAGTGTCACATGTCTTGATATATAAACCACTGAAGTTATAGTAATTTCTTCGCTATTTTTGTTTCTTTTTGGTTTTATATCAAAATCTAGGTTTCCTAAAGTGTTTTGTTATATTTTTTTTATAGGTTGTTGTTTCCTTCCTACGTGAAGGATTTGGTGGCAATGGTATGAGTTTCATACATACTAGTTGAAAAACAATATTGAATAGAGTGGTGCTGGACTAGCGTTCAGTACCGATATACAAAATATTGGTTATATAATCAAATTCGGAAATCTTCAAAATTTAAAAGACCAATTTGCAAAATAAAATTTTTGAGGGCCAAATTGTAAATAAAGAATTTCAAGTAACTAGTAACCTTAAATTAAACCTAACGCAGACACTCTCCTCTCCCCCAACATTTTTCGTCAGCTTCGCGTATCTTCTTCTGCTTACTAGCTCACTCTATCTTTGTCTATGATCGTCTGCAATCTACTCTGCTCGCTCTAATCACTACAGTCATTGCTCTATTGCTCCACTCCAGTCACCATCTGCACTGGTCTGCTTAGGCTCTCAGCCGCACCACTTATCTCCTACATTGCAACCAGTACTTCGCAGTTCTCACAGTCACAGGCCATCGCTCGGCACCTAGACATAACTCATTGTCTTCCTCTGCCTTCGTCCTCCGCCACCCTAATTGCCTCAAGGTTGTCAAATATCAACCATGTGTTGTACTGCTGTGTTGCGATTACTGTTGTATTGAGATACTTGTTGAATGAGTGTCTGAGTGAATTTGGATTCTATTATGTTGATTGTTGAAATTTGAAATATAAAGTTTTGTATTGTATCTCAACCTCTCAAGTTTCATCGTATCACTAAGTATGGAGTGAATTAATGTTTACAGGATTTGAAGGATTATGGATTATGAAGTGAATTGTTGTCGTTGAGGATCTCATTTCAAAAAAATATATTGTCTTCTCTTACTGAATCAGAAACTAACAATAATACATATATTTTAGATATAGATAGTTTGGAATTAACTGAAACAAAAGGAATTTTCCATGTCTCAACATTAATATCTCAAGAAAAACAAAAGAAAATAGCAAAAACTCAGATTTAAAAACAGGACAAGACATTAACTATCACCCATTTCAAAATATTTGGAATAGACAAAATATTATTTATTATGAAAGAATATTATTAGATTTAAAACAACAAGTTAGTATAGTAACCAAAGAAATTAACCAACTTCATAGTACTATCAACCTTTTGGAAAAAGGATTATAAGGATTTGAGACCGTTAATGTCAACACGTACTTTCATTAGCAAAGTAGCATCAGAGCCTAGTAAAACAAAAGAACTCACTTTAGTCAAACCATGGAGAATCTAGAAAATACTCAAATTCCCACACATTTAGAAAATCATATAGAAAATGTAGAATATGATATTAAAAACCAACTTGAGGAAATTACTCAATTAGTAAATAAATTAACATTAACTCTAAGAACTGAAATAGCTAAACCGATTATAGATCAAGATGAAATTATCTATGGATATGAATCAGATCAAGAAATCTTTATGGATCAACATAAACCCACACAAGATCCACATGAATCAAGTAAACAAGGAGAACAATGAAAAAGGAAAAAGGAATAACAAACAAATTATCAATGAGAAAGTAAACCCATATATGATGATCTAAATAAATATGGCTATTATCTTAAAGGTCATAAAATACAAAACTTGCCAACAGAATATATGCCTAAACATGTACAACTTGGTCCTGATGGAATTTTAAACTTAGACTGTGTTGTATCACCTGAACAATTACTCCTAGAATGGTTAAATAAAATAGTACTAATTATTCAATTAGAAAAACCTTTTGCAGGATTAACAAATATTAGTTTATTATGGAACTTTATTACTTATAAAACCATTGGAATAGTACAGAGTTTTTTATTAGATAACGAACAAAGAATAAAAAATACTACTAATTTTCTAAACGCGGTAGAACCAATTAATGCATTCCATGTAATAGCAAACGAACTATATAGAGAATTTATTGGCAAAGATATTGCTTCATATAAACAAGAAATAGAAAATGAAGAAAGAAAAAAAAGGCCTTTTGGCATTTAACAAATATAAACATTTGTGATATATGCCATTTAGAAGAATATATCTGTGAATTTAAAAAATATTATTATAAATTGACAAGAACTGAACATGAATTGTATGTATAAGTTTTTATTCAAAAATTACCATATCCCATTAACAAGACAGTAAATGAAGTTTTTCTTAAAAAACTAGCAAATAATCTAGTAGCACACAATTTAGGAGGAGCAATTGCTACTACAAAAGAAGTATTAGCACAAAAATGTTTGGAGTCTAAATTACATAAAACATTAAAACATAAAGAAAAACAATTATGTTATTCAAGATATTTAGAAGTACCACAACAGTATGACTGTGAACCATACATAAAGAAAAGTAAAAGAATAAAACATCCACAAGTTAAGAAATACAGATGGAAAAAGTATCCTAAACGAAAATTCTATAAAAAACCATTTACCAATTATAAAAAATATTTCAGAAAGAAATCTTATAGAAGGTATAAACCAAAACAATAATATTGTCCACAAAAGAAAAAACAATGCCGATGCTGGCTATGTAAGGAAAAAGGACATTATGCTAATGAATGTCCAAAGAGGAAAAACAAAGATACAAAATATAAGGATAAAATAAATCTATTAAATTCAGCTCTTCAATATCAATTAGAACCTATAGAATCAGACTATGAAACAAATTCAACTATTAACACTTTATATTATTATGAATCGGAATCTCAAAACTCAGAATCATCAAACGAATCCCAATACTACATTTATTCTAATACATATTTAGAATAAACAAGTCAATGCATATATAGATACAGGAGCAATTATATGTATAGCTACAAAAACATTATTACAAAATTGGAAAAAACTACAAAACCTCTACAAATTCGAATAGCAGATGGAAGTATTAAACATATTTGGTATGTGAGTTACTATAATAATATACTAATTGAAAATTATACATTTGTAGTACCTTCAATTTACCAACAAGAATCAGGATTACCTATTATTTTAGGAAATAACTTCTTAAAATTATATAACTCTTTTTGCCAATATTTACACTATATTACATTAAAAACACCAGAAATAAACTCATTAAAACAAAAACCAGTTATTCTAAAAATACCTATTTATCAGACTAATTATTATCAAACGTTAAAACTAATAAAAGAAAAAATGGATCATGTATAATTTTATTTACATAACAATTTACATTTACAAACTGAGATTGAAACACTACTTGATCATGTTTGTAGTGAACATCCTCTAGATCCATACAAAAATACAAATAACCAACTAGTTGAAATTAAATTAAAAAATCCTACATAAGAAATTAATATTAAAAACAATATCCCTTATACTCAACAGGACGTATAAGAATTTATTACAGAATGTTCTGACTTACTCCAAAAAGGATTAATTTCCCCAAGCACTTGTAATCATTCTACACCAGCATTTTATGTAAATAGTCATTCTGAACAAAATTAATTATCGTAAATTAAATGAAGCTACCATTAGTGATGCCTATAAACTACCATGAAAGGATTATATTATAAATAAATTAAAAGGACATAAATGGTTTTCAACATTAGATGCAAAATCAGGATACTGGCAACTTAGACTACATGACAATACTAAACCATTAACGACATTTACCTATCCTCCGCAAAAACATTATCAATGGAATGTATTACCTTTCGGATTAAAACAAGCCCCAAGTATTTATCAAAGACTTATAGATAATAATCTAGAAGGATTAGAAAACTTAGCATTAGCTTATATAGATGATATTATTATATTCTCTAATCAAGATAAAGAAGATCATCTAGCAAAATTAAAAATAATACTTATCAGGTGTAAAGAAAAAGGATTAATATTAAGCTGTAAAAAAGCTAAGATAGCTTAACAAAATATTGAATATTTAGGAAATGAATTCAATAATGGATTCTTAAAGTTACAACCTAACATACTAACTAGGGTACAACAATTCCCTAATAAATTACATTATAAAACTCAAGCATAACAATTTTTAGGTCTCTTAAATTATATATCAGATAAAGGATTCTTTAAAATCTTGCATAAGAAAGAAGATAGTTACAATCTAAATGCAGCACCAAAAATCAATGGACATGGACTCCAGAAGATACAAAGGCGGTACATACACTTAAAACATTATGCAAGGATTTACTAAGTTTATATAATTATCTTCCGAAGGGTAAATTACTAGTACAAATTGATGCTAGCAAGGACACATGGGCTGGCTGCCTTTTGGCACAACCACCCAATCAAAAAAGGTATCTACTTTGCAAGTATACAAATGGCATTTTCAGTTCTGCTGAAAGTAAGTATCCAATTCATAAGAAGGAAACACTAGCTTGTCTCAAAATATTGAGAAAGTGGCGAATTGATTTACTACCAGTTGAATTTACTATTCAAACGAATTCACAATATTTATATGGATTTATACGATATAATATTAAAACCAATTATAATCAAGGTCGTCTAATTCGATGGCAATTGGAACTCAGTCAATTCAATTTTCATATACAATACATTAAATCTGTTACTAACAGTCTTGCAGATATACTCACAAGAGAATGGAAGCAGCCATTATCAGTTTGAAGGAATCATTATCCAAAAAAAAGGGAGTATTATTAGATTTACAACAACAAGTTGGTATAGTACGAAAGAAATCAACCAACTTCGTAGTACTATCAACCTTTTGGAAAAACAAATCAAAGATTCTGAAGTCACTAGCCAAAATACAAATACTCAACCTTCATTACTTACACCCAACAAAAAATCCCTCACCAACACCAGCTTTGATTACTCCTTCACAAATTATCCAACCAACTACTACTCAACCCCAGAAAAGAGAAGACTTTAAAGAAGCCAAAGTATATGTCATATTCAATGGACCAATGGCAGGAATCTATGAGAAATGGCACAAGGTAGCAGTACATATCACAGGAAAATCATCTATTCTACACAAAAGCTTTCCAGATAGATAATCAACAGAAAAAACATTGGCTGAATTCAAAAACACTTCATTAAGACCCTATTATCTTCATTAAGACCCCATTATAAGCAAGTTTTGGAATCAACTCCATCCACTCCAACAAATATGAAGAGTCTTGGAAAACCTATCAAGTCAGATAAAATCAATACAGTACCCACAAGAGCACTCAAAGAAGAAATGAGGAAAATCACATTGGAAATGTTCTGTGAATGTTTCCAAGCACTTAACGAATGGACTGAAGAACAAAAGATCTTCCAGTACTACCTACAAAATTGAGGAAGATATGGACCTAAAGCAATTTTTCCAGAAGCAGACCCATTGACCACTTATTTATTCTTCCAAAGTGGATTAATAGATACTATTTATTTAACCAGTTTAAATATTCTATCAGAATTGCCACCAGGATTTATCTAAGCAATCAAGAATTACAAAGACAGATTTGTTAAGGAACGAGAAATATTCATCAAAGTCTTCAGCAGCTATCCAATATTCAAGGAAACAGACAATATAAAAGATGCAGAGATAAAGGTATCAAGAATTGCTTTTATTCAGATCGGAGTAAGCAATGGTATGCATTCACCCATCGACGAACCACCAAAATATGAATTTCAGTGGGATTTGATTAATCAATTCAACCTACAATGCCTTGAAGGAATATACCAAAAACGTCTCAGAATAAATATAAAGTCATTATTAAAGGTAAATTACAAAGGAATCAATGTTCTTATGATGTCAGCATATAAATCTGTGATTACTTCAGAGACACTTCAATTAGTTTGACAGTTCGAGTATCCATTCTCCACTATTGAAGGAATCTTTGAGGAATTATCTTTACAATGGAAGAATGCACTCTGTCAACAACTAAGGAATCACAAACAACACAAATGTCAATTTTATCCTTCCACCTTAGCAGAAGAAGAAGCATCTGAAGAAGCAATAATTGAAGAATAATCATCATCAAAGTACTGGACATGTAAGGCCCATGTCAGCCACATAAAAGCAATTAGACCATTTTGGTCATTTTCAACTTTTCTTTTATAAAGTAGATTCTTTACTTTTTACTGTAGATTTTACGTTACTTTTCTTTATGTCTTTTTCATATCTTTACTTTTTCTTTCGACTGATTCTTCCGATCTTAGGTTTCTAGCTTTCTTTGCCTATATAAGGCAAACGATGTACATTTGTTTACCATGAAATAGACACCTCTCTCTATTCTCCTTCTGCTTATCTCGCATCTCAAGCCTGAAAGTTTCGCGTTCAATCGAAGTTTAGCACGAAAGGTAAATAGTGATGTTTTTGTTTCATCATAATATTCATCCAATATTCATTATTATCATGATTACAATTATCAATATTTCAATCCTCAGTATTCTTCATATTCAACCATGTTTATTTATGTTTATAGTTAGTTTCATTATACTTACTTTTGATAAATCTCATACTTATCTATTTACTGATTTTGTTAAATCAACTTTCAATTATGGATTTAGTCGATTATTATGTCAATATCTATTAGATAAAATCTTCTGTCCTAATATAGATTATGAAAATCTTTGCTAGATATGAGTTTGAATACAGATTGCTGGACTTGTAAAGCACTATCTACAAGTATGAAACTAGAAGAAGACAAGCTAGAAATTAGCATACAAATAATAACCTATTTCACAGATCACCATCAACAACTAGCTGCAAAAATACGACTATCTCAATTTTATACTTGTAAGGATCAAATCAATTAGCACAAATCGAGGTAGCAAAGCATCAGTGCCTATATCTACTAGTGAGTTATAAGCAATTCTACAACTAAGAGGAAGAAGCATTAAAACAACTACATATACGATTTGGACAACACTATCAAGAACACTTAAACACAACAATAAAATGAGCAGAAGAGGAAGAAAAAGTGAGGAAGAAAAGAAGATTACTAGGATAATTACAATGAATACTTGTAATATTTGTACTGAAATTAATAATAATATTAATTATATTTTACCTCTTATTAGTCAATATTAAGAAAAAGTTGAATATTATGAACAAAAATATAATTATTTACAATTCATAGGTGTTCATCCAGATGGAAGAAAACCTATAAAAGAAGAATTAGATCTAGCTAAAAATATATATGATTTTTATCAGAAAGAATTACAATTTTTAGAAAATACTTTAAGAGATCATATAATACATAACCACCAAAGACAACGAGTGAGATAAATGCAATAATTACTGAATCAGAAATTAACAATAATACAGATATTTTAGATATAGATAGTTTGGAATTAACCGAAACAAAAGGAATTTTCCATGTGTCAACATTAATATCTCAAAAAAACAAAAGAAAATAGCAAGAACTCAATTAGATTTAAAAACAGGACAAGATATTAAATATCACCTATTTCAAAACATTTGGAATAGACAAAATATTATTTATTATGGAAGAATAATTCAAGAAATCCCAATAAATATAAATCAGTGTAATGGACATATTAGACTAAGTTTAATAGACCAGGAACAAATTTATAAACAATTACTAAAAATCCCTGAGAATAAGAGAAACAAAATTGGATATATTCATTTATCTACAATACAAATATTATTAAAATCAACCTTTCAAGAAGGCATAGATTGACCTATTAGATTAGCAATTGTAGATGAAAGATTAACTGAATTAAATGAACAAATTATTGGAATAATAAATGGAAATTTAGCGTATGGAAAAATTAAATTTAATACAAGACTAAAAATAGGACTTCCTTTACATTCCAAAAATTTGGATGAAACAATTACCATAGCATATAAATTTTATAGAGATAACCTAATGATTGAAGGACAATATCCATTTTCTACAACCTATCAAGTTAGTTATGCATTAACCAATTCACATCATAGTATTGAATTTAAAAACACAGATAGAATTTATATGGATAAATTATTTGATGATGTAGCAAAAATAGGTATTAATCTAAAAACATCATTAAGAGAATTACCTAAAATAAATCTTCCGATCTAACCATATAGATTATCCCTATCACATAATAGATTTAATCAACCTTCAGTACCTTTATTAAAATAACATTCATGCAAATTAACTAATCCAATTAGATTTACAGAACCAGATAGCTATTACAGATCCGAAAATAAGAAATAATAATCAAAAACAAAATATAGAAAAGGATATTAACAATATTAAAATACAACTTAAAGAATTAACAAAACACATTAAAACCACCGTATGAGAAAAAATTAAATGAGTGTTACTAAACAAATCACTCAAGTATTAGAAAAACAAGTACAAATTGAAAATCAACTAGAAGAACTAAAACAAAAATAGACAACTTTAGTACAATTAATTCAAACACTATTGGCTGAAAATCATAATATAAAAGAATTAACCATAGTAATACAACAAATGGAAAAAAATTAAATAAGATCCTTTCTGTAGTAAAAATGGTATCAGAGTTTAATCATGTGTGATAGTTGGACAAATAAAAGATATGATTCTATCATCAATTGTTTGGTTTATTCTGCAAAGGGAACAATGTTTTTGAAGTTTATTGATGTATCTAGACTTATTAGAAATGTTGATACTCTGTTTTATATATTTGATGAAAATGTGAATGAAGTTAGGCCAGAAAATATTGTTCAGTTTATTATTGACAATGATTTTGCTTACAAAGTAGTTATAAGAAGATTGCAAGGTAGGTATAATTCTTTTTATTGAACTTTTTGTGCTACACATTGCATTTACCTGATGTTGAAAAATATAAAAAATGTTAGATATTTTCCTATCATCGAAGAAACTATGCAAAAAGTATAAAAAGTGACCAAATTCATCTACAATCATGTATAGGTCTTGAATTTAACGAGAAAAGATTTCGTTAATATTAGAAATTTGTGTAGTCCTATTATTACAAGATTTGCAACTTATTTGTTGTTACTTTGGTATTTTGTTCTAATGAAGGAGTTGAGACAAATATTTACAAGTAATAAGTGTTATCTCAAGGTTTATTTTTTAACGATTTTGATGATAACTATAGATTATTTCAAAATTCAAATTGGATTTATTTCTTTGTATAGGCAATGATATAATCCTTAAAAGGAAATAAAATCATAGGATAATTACTTTCTTTCTTCCAGGAACCTTCTTTATGAACTTACTTTATTAAAAATGATTCCATGGCATCCGAAAGGATCTTAATAATTTGAATAATTAGCTCCAAAAGTTTTAATAGGATGTTTATCTTAAAGTCTGAATATCGAAAATTTCAACATAGATAATATCGAAGGTTTAACAACGGCTATTTGAAGAAAATGTATACTTAAGGAAGAGCTATTACATTTACGAAATATACAAACTTGCGAAACACTTTAGCAGCATCAATATTCTTGAAAGTCATATCTATATCAAACTCCTTGTGCCTTAGAAGTGAAATTACTGTATTAAGAGAGACTGTTGAACCTTTATACATTTCTTGCTGAGAGCTTGTAGAGGCTTGTTAAACACTATGAGCATGGAAGGTTGAAGAACCTTGAAAAATATGTACTTGTGAGCTTGGAGAGGCTCGTGAAAATTTACTACTTAAATTTTATAGTGAAATACTCAAGTTAAATATTTGGGGACTGGAGTTAGGCTTCGTTATAAGCCTAACTAGTATAAATCGACCGTGTCATTCTTTCTTTCTTTCTAACTTTTAAAATTTCACATTATAAGTTTTTGTTTTTAAAAGGCTCCTACGGTTTTACAATAGACTTCTTCTGTTTTTATATCGCAAGAGGTTCCTTTCGTTTTTGAAACAATTAACAAGTTCCTTTCGTTTTGAGCGTTAACAGGCTCATTTCTTTTTTAGTGCTAGTAGGCTCCTTTCCTTTTGAGCATTAATAGGCTCCTTTCAATTAACATGATTCTTTCATTTTCAATGTTAATAGGATCTTTTCGAAAGTTGATAGGACCCTTCTATTTATAGACTTATTTTGTTTAGGAGGATATTATCAATTTGAAAGTTCCTTGCAAAATTTTTTACACACAATTCACCCCCTCTTGTGTGTGTTTGCTTTATCAATAAGTGATTTGCATCTTATCATACTCAGTTTAATTATAGATTGGAGGTTTCTAGAATTATATTTGAAGATCATAAGTTTTGGTCACAATTTCAATTTATGATCTAAATTTGTGAGGCTTTGGTGAGAGTACTTCATCCAATTGATAATAATGAGAAGGAAAGGATGTGTTGTAACACCCCAACTCCCGACTAGACCCGAACCCGACATCGACGGTGATATCCGAATCCGTGCCCCGCGAGGGTGGC
>JAOTAY010000004.1:9727335-9756877 GCA_025629805.1 Erythroxylum baracoense
TCTCTTCTTCAAAGTATTAGCACATTCGGCTTGAACATGCCCGAAGCCTTGACACTCATGACATTTGATTCTCTTCAGCTTCCTTTCACCCTTTTGAGTTTTAACCAGTAATGCCAATCCTTTACTTCTTTCTTGCTTACCCCTTAAAGGATTCATTTCAAAATTTGTAAGAATTCCAATTACCTTCTTAAATGACAGATCATTGATGTCGTGGGCCTCCTCTATTGCTGTAATTTTAAGAATAAATCTCGAAGGCATTGATCTCAACGTCTTCTTGACAAGCTTCAGAACGGAATATTTTTTTCTAAGTTGATACGCCTAATTTGCTATATTTCGCAATCTTTCATGAAAATCCCCAATGGTCTCATTCTCATTCATCTTCAGTTCCTCAAACCTCACAGCTAACATCTGCAATTTTGATGATATCGCTGATTTAGATCCTTCATGAATAGTCTGCAAAGCATCTTATGCTTCTTTAACCGATTCACAGACTGATATCATTGAGAAACATCCTTCATCAATAGCACTAAAAATCGCATGCATTGCTTGTGAGTTTTCAAGTTCCCTCTCTTCTTCGGCTCTCGTCCATTCAGCCGAATCTTTTCAAACTGTCTCTCCTTTGTCATCAGTAATCATCATATGCGTCCACCCATATAACAGTGAGTTCCATGCTCTTGTTCCCTGTGCCTGAATAAAGACCTTCATCTGTGATTTCATGCAGGATAATTAGAACCGTCCAACAACGATGGCCTGATAATTGATGCTCCTTCTCTTATAGCCATATTCGCGAAACTAAGATCTGCACCAACTTGCTAACAAGTTCTGAAACGGTGACCCGCTCTGATACCAACTGAAAAACTCAAGGGGGTGGTTGTTTCGTAAACTTTCCAATTTTACTATGGACGTCTCTGACACAAATAAAAACAAAAATTAATCAAAAGAAAAATAACAGATGGTACCAGAAATTTGTTAACGCAGTTTGGCGCTCCTTGCCTACATCTGCGGGGCCCTCAACCAGATTAATTCTTTCACTTAAATGAAATAGATTTATCCAAGGCCCTACTGAGCTGACATCACTCACCCCTTGATACTATCTCTCAACCTCACTTCCCGTGAAAGAATTTCACACCCAATAATACGACCAACTCGTGTTAACCTCGACAGAGGATTTTTCTCTAATACTTTTAATGAAAAACAATTAATAAAAATATCTCAAGTGATTAATCAACTAAAAAAAGAATAACAATACACTTGAGATAAAAGAAAATAAAAACTTCCCGAAAAGTCCAGGTCTACTGAGATAAATCTGAAAGTTGTCGCAGCAAACTATGGACTAATTTTTGCAAACTCCAACATCAACTCACGAAAACTTCTACAGAAATCACAGCTTCTTCTTTTTCTTCTTATGGAACCTCCAATTATGCAATATTTTCTCAAACCATTTGACGTCCAAGATGGGAAACCATCAGAATCTGGACTTGCATCTTCCACTTGTAATGGGTCAATCTAGTCTCGTAGGGTGTAAACGTATGGTGAGTTGGTCAAAGTTGTGGGATGTGAAGAAGACTACTCTTTACGAAAGTTAGGCACACACTCACACACACCACCAAGCAAAAGTTAGTCGTAGGTCTTTTTCAAAACAAAAACAACACACCCTCATGTGTTTTCCATAAACGCACTTCATTCACAATGAACTTACAGTAATTCCCCTACAGCCTCTGCTTTTACGAAACCAAACAATTCACCAACACTTCAGAACTCTAACCATCAACCAAAACTCCTCAAAAAGATCACTTCTTTTCAACTCATAACATTAACAAAAGACGACCCTTTGAAAATCCAAACCCAGTTATGTAGACTAGGAACTTGCAAACATAAATCTCTCAAAACTCTAGAGATGTGATGGAGATGAATAGTTTGGGGGTTGGCTACTTTTGCTGTTCACCGCATATGGTTCTCTCCTTTGAATGCACAAAATGGAAAGTAAAACCAGCGTGCGTCCAGGTCTCCTAGAGACGTCTCAAAAACCTAGTCGGCTGCCTCTTATGTATATTTTTCAGAAAGACCTATGTACTCTTCAAAAACTTCTATGCAAGATAGAATTTTACTCTATCTAGAATATTATCCATATAACTTTTTGAATTCAAGATAATAAAAATCTAATAAGTTTAATTTATAAAAATATGCCAAAATAAATAAGTAGATATATAAACCATATATCTAACAATAAAGTTAATATTATATAGTGTACCCTCTGGCAAAGTAGAGATAAGTCTTTAAATATATAATTCATGTACTACTAAAATTAAATTGTACAACTCGAAGCTCTGCATCTTTTTCTTTATAAATTTTATTTGAACATTTTATATTTTATTTAAATTAATATAATTAATTATTATTTTATTAATATAACCATGTGATTTTTGAAAAAAATATCTTTTATAATTTTAAAATATTTATTTATAACTCTCCTGTTAAACACATATGGGCAATCACTACAACAGATAAGGTTATTTGTGACGAAACTAAATATCGCTAAACACTTCAAAATCGTCGCAAATTGTAATTTGCGATGAAAAATAGTCATCGCTCCAATCGTTGTTAAATCCTGATAGCAAAACAACATTCGTGACATTTTTCGTGAAATCGTCGCAAAAAAATTTTTGACACAACAAATTCGTCAGTAAAAAATATAACCGACGAAAACATAGAAAGTCGTACATAGGTTTTTGCGACATTTTTGTTTCATAGATAAAAGTTATTCCCAACTAAACTGTAGTCGTAGGTAATTAGTTTTAGTAACGATTTCCTTTTTGTAGCAGAACAGTTTTAGTGACTAACTGTATGTTGTAGGTAAATATTTTTAGAGACGTTCCTGCAAATATAGCTAACAACCTTTTGTGACAATTTCTTTTTGGTAGCTAGTAGTTTTTGGTAACGATTATGTTTTTATAGCAGAATAGTTTTAGCTACTAACTTTTTTTTGTAGGTATATGTCTTTATGGACATTTTTGTAAATGTAAATAATAACTTTTGGTGACGATTTTGTTTTGGTAGATAATATTAATTAGTGACAAAATTTTATTTTAAATTTAAATATTATGTTAATTTTTAAAAACAAATTTATTTTAATTTATTACAAATTTTAAGACAGTTTGAAATATAAAAATGATTCATTTTATAATTAATATTGATGACATATTTTTAGATAATAATAAATTGAACTAAGAGTCCTCATTTGATTCACTACCACTAACATATGCAGAACTTAGTAATTGTTTAACCATTTTTTAAAGCTTGTTCACTTCTTTAATATTACGATCTAACTTAGTCTTTAATTGCTAGTTCTCCTCTTCAAGCGCCATCACATATGCTGGTCGTGACGAAGATGCACCAATAGGCTTAGGGTCATACCCAAGACTTTTGATATAGTCCGGTCTTGTACCAAGGACATTATTGCAACTGCCATCGATATTGGACTGATTTCCCTCAGACAATGGCATCTGCAATAACTCTTACATCTTGTCCTACAATTTAAAGTACAAAATCGAGTTAATTAAAAAATTATTACTTACTATTACATAGAAAAATAAACTTTAATATTAATTTATTTGTACTTACATAATTACTTTGTGCCTCTTCAGATGTCCAGTTTTGACCTTCTTTGTAGTGTGTGTGCTTGTACAGTGTGATCATATCACACTCTTGTCTTTGGAGTTGTGTTTGACTCTATTATATAAATTTAAAAAATTATAGCCAATTAGAATTTAGTGTATTAAGAAATAGAATAATAAATTGAAAACGTTACACTTACAAATTCTTGTCGGACGGCAACAAATTATCTGGAGCCGGTTTTATGAGGAGTCTTCATTTTTGCTCTATCCTCCTTGGCTTTCTCACAGTTTTCCTAAATTAAAAGAAGTAGTCATGAAATGTATAAACAAAATAATGGTAAGAAAACATGAAGAGAAAAAAACAAACCTGAACCTTCACTGAGGCACAATAATCACACATTTGACTCCAATTTTCTAGAGTTATCCGTTCTGGAACATGTCTCCTTGCTTCTTCATCGGAAGGAAAAGACTGTTAATATTTATAAAGTCTATATCGATGATCCTTCGCCCTTTGTTTCAACAGTGAACTAACACGGCTTGAAATCTCAGGGGTGTCGATATCAACGATATTGAGCTTCATCTATGAAAAGACATATAAGTTAAGTTATTAATTTTGTTAAATAAAATCACAATACATATAATTAAACGAATTGAAATATTATCGAAACTTTGTCTAAAGCATTTTGGAGCAAGTTGTCTTCCTTCAACTGCTTGACATGCTGAAGGCAAGGCAACTCATTTCTCACAACGATGCCCAACTCACTGGCCAATTTTGTAGATTGGATCTTATCTAGCGAACGACATTGCGTGGGGTCGATGGTCACAGATAACTTGGTGTTCATTGCAACATTCATCCGTTGCAACTTAGCTCCTTTTGTCTTACCTCTATCTTGTTTTCTAATGCCAGTATTGGAACCTAAAAATAAAAAATTCATAATAAGAAAAACACAGTAAACATGTAATAAGTAATTTTAAAATTAAGGTAAATATGTTTGGTTAATAATAATAGATCTGAAGATCCCTCATGACTAATAGACGATGTTGGTAAAGGTTGCTGCTGACTTTTTTCATTTGATGAATCAATTGTTGGTTGTTTTGTAGGAGGAACTTCTTCGGTCGTTACCACCCTCTTCCCTTTGTTTCTACCATGTGCTATTATAATGAGCCTGTGTAAAACGAAATATGAACAATTGTTATAATCTTAACTCAAACAAATGCCTTTGTCTCAAATTCAAGAACATAAATGAGAATGCCCTTTTCTATATTCTTGTAGGTCTCTCATATGAACCATATTCTTGTAGGTCTCTCCTATAAACCATATAACTTTAAATTTTGTCACGTGAGTGAACTTTTCAAAGCAATGTTTATTAAATAGAACCAAAACAATATGAATATATATCTAATAACCAATAAATTATATCAAGAAATCATATAAGTTGTGTGAGAAAAAAATAAAAACTAATTTAAGATCATCGCAATTGTGATACACTGTGAAAAAATAAAAACTAATTGAACTTTCATAATCTTTCATACAATCATGCAAATATTCATAATCTACTAATTATTTCACAATGAACAATCAGCTAGCAATCAACAATACATCAACATCAGCTACCAATCAACAAATGTCTTAATTCTTCTTCAAGAATAACAATACATCAGCTACCAATTAACAAACTTCTCAACAATACATCAGCTATTAGAGGACTTTCATCGAACACCTTATAAGCATAACATAACTCAAGTCTTCTTCAAGCATTCATCGTCTCTATTGCCTTTCATCACCATCATTAACACATTGAAACTAGTCAACAACTAATCCAAGCAAATAACTCAACAACTAATCCTAAGTTTGACCCCTCTTCATCGCATTTAACAAACATAATGACAGACGTAAAATAAACCCAGAACAAATCCAAGATGTTCTTACCAGGTTGAGTAGCACTGTAGGGAGACAATAGAGGACAATAGGGTGTTAACAAAGAAATCCACACAAAACACAATGACGAAGAGAGCAGAAATGGTGAAAAACTAAGCTAGGAGAGAGGAGGAAGAAACGAGTGAGGAGGATTTGGGTTAAAATTTTCAGATGCTGGGACGATGTCGTTTGTCGTTAAACAAACGACATCGTCTCACTTAAAATTTTTTTACAGTGATTACATTTGGCGACGAAATTAATATTCCTCATGAAATGCCCAACATTTACCTACCATATAATAGATTTGTTGCCAATACAGGAAAACGATTGGCGACAAATATATATTTCTTTGTCAAATGTTAAAAGATTGTTACGAAAACATAATAGCGTCTCAAAATGTAAAACATTTTACTACCAAATTGATAAATGATCGCCAATACTGTGTACCTTTTGCGACGATCAAAACTTTCGTTGCAAAAACCCAAGCATTTTCCTTCTTGATTTTCTATTTATATTAACATATATGAGTTTTTCCTATTACAAATATCAAAATCAAAAAATTTTCTTTTACACTTACATATGGAGATTTTCTTGATTTGCTTAATTTTTGGAAATTACTAATCTATATTTTTAATTTGGTGGATAAACAAAATAAAATAGGGAAATTTTTTATCTTCAACAGAGTTATTAGCTAAATTCATAAGGACTGCAAACCACATTTTATTTAAATCAAATTCATCACTAACATTACAACATATACCCTTTAGCCCTTAATCTACCATTAACCTTATTATTTGTATAAAAAGATACATTTAATTTAAATGTATCTTTTCGATTTTTATGATGAAGTAATCTTCTCACTTATACATACAATTGTTCTTCATCTGTATTGTCCATTCTCGTTCAAGCATATCTCTAAATCCTCTCTTCTATTTCTTCATCTGTATTGTGGTCATCATCGTCGAAGAACCATTATTAACTAAATCGGCATTATTCTTTTCTTCTATTTTCATCAACGAAGTTGTGCTAAGTTTAACTTATACTTTTAGGTATTTATTATGAGTTCTTAATTATGTAGTTAATGTATAAGCTATGTTTATGGTTATGTTTTAAAGATAATTTACTGTCTATCTTTGTTATTTGTTTATGTCTGTCTATGTTTGTTATTTGTTATGGTTATGTTTTATTTGTTATATCCTTGATGCATTTTATGGATAATACTATATTTCTTCTGTAAATCAAGAACATAGTCATGTCTATTTTACTTTAAATTCTAAATTTGGCTTATGATACAAACTATGCAATAGATTTTTGAAATTTTAGTAAGGGTAACTTTCATATCATTAGGCACATTCTAAATTGACATTTGCAGATTAATCAAGAAATGTAGATATGGAGACTAGTTCCTGATGGCCCTAATTCATTCCGTTAAGAGGAATATGGCAAAATTGTCCCTACTAAAAATAAACAATGCAGACAAAATCTCCACTTCATTCATTAATCATCGTTTGCCTTCTATGATCGATCTTCTACTTCAAGGTGTTTAGTATCATCCGAACAACGTCACTTTCCTTATTATGTACATCTCATTTCTTTTTATGAAGCTATTATACATATTCACATTTGATGGTATATACTATATATTGTTTTAAGCTTCCTTGAGTCTTGAAAATGACATGTATGCTCATAGAGGCGGGAGCGATGTCACAACAGTCTGTAAAGGATTAGGGAAATCGGTTGTTTTGGAAAATTCCTCAATTTCATGGACTTCGTCTGTTCATTCACGTATGTATGTCACTCCAATTTCGGTTCGTTTAACGGTTTACTAATCTGACAATATCTAAGTTCTATACTGATTGTGTTTTAGGTAAATTGTTTTGTATTGGCAACTCATCTGGAAAACTTATCTTCCATACTAAATCTAGCGACTCATTCACTGTATCCTCTACAAGTTTAGCTATAGCAGAAAAGTTATTACAAGAGGGTGTTAAAAACCCTACACCTGAGGGAAGAACTATTACTGTTTTAATTGGTGCCTTCGAACATCCAAAGACCCTTCTCGGGAATCCAAACATTGGGGACTCATTTACCTTTACCGACTCGCATGTCACTTGGAATCTAAATAAATAATTATATCATTGTGATTTATCGATGCAATCAACTGGACTCAGCTTTAAAGTTGATTTATTGTTGTATCTGTAAGAATTTGTTAAACAACCTCTTTACTAGTTAGGAGTCAAGCTGCGTACTATTGAATGTGGACCGTTATTGTTCTGATTCTATAATTGTATGAAGTGTTAAACTTCTAATTCAAAGTTCGTACTACTTCATATATCATATTATTATATTGATTAAATTATTTAAATTTTTTATAACTAATTTTTGCAATGTTAGTAAATATTAATGATTAATTAATACTGCTGTTTAACACTTAAATTATGTTGTGTGTTTTTTTTCAATAATATATCGTAAACATTCAAAACAAATCTCCAATAAAATATATCTTAACTATGATAGATTATAAACAAATCGTCACTAAATGCCTAACCTTTTGTGACAATTCAAAAAATTCGTCACCAAATATTAACTTTTAGCGGCAATGTTAAAAATATAACAAAAATGTCTTAATCTATTTACTGACGATTTCATATAATCGTTGCCAATTGTGACCCTTTGGTGATGATTTCTCATATTAGTTTTGGGGATGATTTTTTTAACGTCGCAAAAGAAAACGTCGCAAAATGTAGTGTTTGTTGTAGTATCTATTTAACATGTAACAGATAATTCTTTGATTACCTTTACATTATTAATGAATTTTTTTCATTGTTAATCATATTCAAATTGAGACAATAGATCTCTAATATAAATAATAATTCATTCGTTGAATTTCAAGGGAATATCTCTTATTAAATTTAATTCTCAAATTTGTATATATATATATATATATGTATATATTCCACAAATAATTATTTTTTGAAAAAATCATATTTCTTTAGAATTTCTTGTTTTGTTTTTGTACATATTAGTGATAAAAGAAAAAAAAATAAAAACTTGTTAAACCTTTGAAAACCAGAGGAAGGAATAAAAAATACAAGCAAGCCATTTTATTATTGTCATTTTGAAAAATTCAATGAAATTCATAAAATCAAGAGGTACAATTAAATATTGTTTAATTTAATTATATTTTTAAATTTAATTATAAAATTTTAATTTTTTATAAATTAAATTAAACTGTTATTTTTATTGATATAATTAATAAATACACGTAACATTTATCGTATCAACAAAAACAATCTAATTGAATAATTTATATAAAATTTAATTAATTAATTTTTAAAAATAATATTAAATTTAAAAATTTTAAAAAGATTAAAATTATGTTATCCTTAAACAACAAAAGAAAAAACATTGAACTTGAACAGTAAAGACACAAATCAGGAACAAAAATATTTGTTAGTAGAAATAACCCTTGCTTTTATTTTGTTTGGCCCCTGAAAGTAAGTTCTGGTTTTCTAAACATACATCAGTTCATGTTGATTTAATTACCCAAAAAATAATCACATCTATAACTCAAAGGAAACCGAAACAGTTGAAGATTGAGTGAACTAAAACAATACAGATGTTAAAACATGGAAAACCCAGAAATTTGGAACTTCACTCGTACCTTACAAAGTCTGTTGAAGATTGAATGCAAATCTTGTTCTCCAAGCCCACTAAACAAAGAAACAAGACTGATAGATGTATATTTGACTATAATTATTTTGCCTGATATTTTGTAATTCTGTCGTATTTTCAGTACTTAATTCTCTCTAAGTACATTTATAGGTTATAACTGCCTTCATAGACTAAAAGGAGAAGAATTCAAATGAAAATATAGCATAAAACAAAGTTTTGAAGCAATTTGTGTGTGTGCCTATGTATGTCTCATTGCTTATATACAATCATGAATTCAGGTGTTTTTAATTATACACAATGTCTTATGCGCTCACGTGGCAGACCATGTATGTCCCAGAAACTTTAAGTTTTACTATAAAATGATGTCAGCGGAGGCAAATAAAGGAGAACTGAATTTAGCAACAGGTTTGAGATGTGAAACATATAGAGAGGTGACGATTTTGATCCAGAGATGAGGAAAACATTAAGTTAACATCAAAAGAGATCTGATAGAAGGCTACATCTAATCCAAACTTACAAGAAGATCCAATTGAATAGAAAGGGAGATTTAGAATTATAAACTCTTTGTTTTCTATCAGTTTTCTACATGTTTATGTTTGATTTCATTTTCTATTGTGAGTAACTAAACACTTTTTATTGTCTAGGAGTAATGAACCTTAGTTTTGATAAAATATGTCTTAATCTTTTATTCAATGAAATTATTTTGATTGACTTATTGTGATTCAATTATGTGTTTTATGCTTGTTCTAATATGTCTAGAATATTAGTGCATGATTTGATTTCATATAATTGAGATTGAGAAATCTTTTTTGTGAATATATCTACCATAATTGAAAGGAGTTGATTGCAAACCTAGAGATTAGACAACGTAAATCCTCTATTGATCAACTGTGGATTAGTTGTTAGTAGTTTTAAGAGAGTTATTAACATAAGGTAGGAATTTTTACGGCCCCATAATGAAATAATTGCATGATAAAGGTTAATTATTTAATGGTTTTTAGGGGGATTCATCACCTTGCCACTCATTTTGATATTAATTTTTTTGAGTAATTTCCTTGATCTTCTATGTCCATTATTGTTTCCAATTTTAGTTCATTTGCTTAAGTTTTATTTTTATCAAAAACCAAATATCCAATTTGTAGGCTAGATAATAAGATAAGGTAATTACTAATACTTACTATCTTCGTGGGATTGACCTGTATTTGCTTGTGCTAGTTATAACTACACCGTACATTTGTAATTAATTTAATTATTGATATAATATACAAAAAAAAAGTCAAGTTATTAGCATCCTTTCTAGGTATGGTAATATTAGGAAAGCCTAGATTCTATTAATCTAACCATTAATTTTGTATTTATTTTATTCCTATTGTATCTTATTGTATTTTTGGTTTATTCATTTAATTATTTTTTGAAATTCTCTACTTTGAATTTGAGTTTTTTACTTATTGTTAAGATATTAAGATTGAACGTCATGGCCACAACTCACAATTGATGGATGGAGTAGGCAATACTCTATTATAGGAGCTATAATATGTCATCATAATATGTAACATCATCATATTAGCAAGAGTTGTTTCCTCATATGTTTTCGGAAGCTCAACCAATGTCTATCTTGTGTTGTGATATTTGTAGGAGAAATTATTACAATCATGAATGTCAAACACCAACTTATATGTGGGAGCAACCAAACATGTACAACTAACTTTAAGGTGTATCATACGAGAATATGTATAATTTAGTGTGTTGCAAACCTTACACACATAGATAGATTGACTATGCTCCAACTGAATATGTATAACAAGAGCAACAATACGAAAGCATTACATATAAACTAATAGAATACCTTAATAAGTGTGTAGCTAGCCAGTGTGCATTCAGGAGAGATTTTTTTTCACCTGAATATGATACATTTAAAGAAGATAAGGAGGTAATAACTGCTTGGAAAGATATGATGGACAAATTTATTCAAGAATCAAACATGAGGCATTAAGAAATAGAGGCTTGTATGCATAATATTGTAAATCACATCGACCAATAGGTAAAGATATTATCTGACAAACTGCAGGAAAGTTTACATAGAACTACTGACATAGATCCTAAAGAACTTAGAATGGCAATCACCCTTAGGAACAAAAAAAAGCTTCTTAAAGAGGAAGAATAAAAAGAAGAAGAAACCTTGATACACAAAGAGGAAGTAGATGAGTGGTAAGAGATAATTGAAGAAGAAGACGAGTCAGAAACCTTTGTCTAGGAAGAGGAAGAAGAAAAAGAGCAGACAAAGGTTATTGAGGAAAAACTGATGGAGGAACCAAATAAGGAAACTACTGATTCATTGGTAGCCACCTTAAGTCCTGAGGGTTCTCACTTCCTCCAGGACAAGTTGTTTAAGTCAATCAACGATTCAAGGAGGTTTTTATCCCTAATTTTATTAATAGTTTATCACTGAAAAGGTCATTAATAAATTTAATTGGTTTTACTAGCTTAATACATTATATCCTTATGATCATCTTACAAATATGGCTTGCTTACAAGCTTCAAAACCGCTTTATGGAGAAAAGAGTGGAAAAAATCATAGCACTACATAACAACCCATGAGTTAGTTTAGGTTTTATTTTCAATTCTATGTTATTTCATTCTTATTTCAAGTTAGAATAGAGTTTATTCAAGTTTTGATGTGTTTTAAGATTAAAACATTAAGCATTTTGACAAGATTGTGTATAATTATAGTGTTAGGTTATGTGTGATAAAGGTATATCACTCTAAAGTGCAAAATTTTTAAGTTTGTTCATGTATCGTTCAAGTTACATAAGTTTACAAAGAGTTACAAGTTCTTTATATATACTGGTGTATACTTACACGGTTTGATACATGCCCATGCACCTAATCGTGTAAGTTTATAAGAAGCTAAAATTAAGTGACTTATGTGGTCGACTAGGCAGTCGTGTATCGAACCGTGTAAGTCCGCAACGTATCTTTAAAATGCCCTAACACTTTCATTTTTTCACCGTTTTCTCTTCTTTCCCACTCTCGTCATCGCCCTTCTAATCTCCCGTCTCAATTTTTCATTTTTCTGCCAAATTAGTGATACCTAGGTAAGTTTTCCTATTGATTTCACTTGTTTATGCATGATTCA
The DNA here is from genome assembly GCA_025629805.1 of Erythroxylum baracoense. Taxonomy (NCBI): domain Eukaryota; kingdom Viridiplantae; phylum Streptophyta; class Magnoliopsida; order Malpighiales; family Erythroxylaceae; genus Erythroxylum; species Erythroxylum baracoense. The sequence goes on from JAOTAY010000004.1 coordinate 9,739,679, forward strand.
TTGTGTGTTTTGCATTATTTAAGGAATTTTCCCCCTAAAATGTCAATTTTATGAATTTGAGATCTTGTAAAATTTCTTATGATCTCATACTTAATTGTGGTTTAATATTTGAATTTAATCCTTACCCAATTTATTTAATGATTCAATTTGATTTATTGCATGTAAATCAGGTGAAAATTCAACTTGAATTACGTAATTGTGTAACTATGGCTCACTAATTGTTAAATTGTGAAATTTTCACAAAATTAAAATTAATTGGTTATTTTTCACGTTAATTGAATTAGGGTTTACGTTTAATTGCATGTCAATTTTGGTTTTTGCATGAGTTTAATGTTAAATTTCATTAATTTTGCGTAATTGTGAAAGTTTTTATTTCCAATTTAAGATTAAATTTGTAATTAAATAATTAGGTTAGCTTAATTTGTGAATTATAATATTTTTAATTTTAATTTGGTAATTTTTTAGGTTGTAAGTTAATTTTCTCAATTGTTTAATGTTTATTTTTTTAATTCTATTTTATTTATTTATTTCTTTATTTATTTGCTCTAGGTTATTTGTTCATAATTTTATGTGTGTTTAATTTTTCTTTTTTCAATTTGTTTTCACGTTTAATAAATTAGTGAGCATAATAAACTTTAGTGTGGGGAAAAGGGAGTTCTTGTAATTTATTTGTAATTATCTCACACATGTTCAAAGTTTTAGGCATAATGACAAGATCACAGCGAGAAAAGGAGATCCCAAAGAAGCGACAACAAGGAGAAGGTTCCTCAACCCCAACCTAACCTTAGAGGTGCCACGAATGTTATTGTTCAATCTTGGAACCCAAGAGGACTAATACCAATGACTTAAGGATAAAAAGATCGGTACTGGTTGATTCATACATTGGGAGGCATTAGAGCAAGTTGGTTTATCCTAGCAAGTTTGGGACCTTGTTAATGTTGGTGCATGGTTCGACTCTTCAAGATCATAGAGCCCTCCTATAGGGAGCTAACATTAGAGGTACTCTTCAGTTTCTTCATAGAGAGAGGTAACTATGATGGTGATCGTCTTAACACGATCTAGTTTCAGATAATGGGAGATATGTTCCAGGTAAGCTATTCGGGTTTTTCTATTGCAATGGGTCTTTAAGACCATAAGTACGTAGGGACAATAGAGTGCATTGCGTTATGGACAGACTTTCTCTATAGATTGTCTCCTTGACACTTTTGGTTTGCGATCAGCACAGAGGAAGATTACGACCAAAGAAAATCCAAGGCATCCATATTATGAAATCTCACACTCAGATACATTCACGGTATTCTAAGTCACACACTGAGTGGATGGAGAGATAGCTAGGGGGTCGTCAGGAACCTGGATGTGTACTATTTGTGAAGTAGGAGCGAGAGGACGCCAATTCACCTAGGGCATGCACTTGCCCAGTTCATCAAGCATTAGAGCAAAGAAAAAAAGTTTGACACAATCTATATCAGATCGTATGTGACTAGACTTGCACGACGAATAAGGATATTTGATCATTTACCATCGATGCAACATACGGGTACTATAGTTAGGCAAAACCTTACAGTGATCCAACACATACGCATGGTCCACAGATGTTGGGGACCCATAAGCTACATATACAGACATATTGGGGAGGCTGACGAGCAAGCAGTGGAGAAGTGGAGCAGCATACCACAATCACAACCACCGCCACTTGAGACAAAAGGTGCAATACTAAAGGAGGATAATCCAAGAGTTCCTAAGGCTAGAATACCACATCCAGACGAATTAATGATAGCACTATTGGAAAGATGGGTAGCTCAGCTTTTGGGTACTTAAAAGACTATCCGATGACAGTATGCGAAGCTTCTGGAGTGGGTAGGATGGCTTGAGACTTTGGTTGAGTAGCTAGGAAGGCTCAACAGTATAGTTGGATGGATGAGAGAGCTGATGTTGTTAATGGTCGTTAAGGCATTAATTTCCAAACTTCCTTAGCAACTCCTCCACCTGATCAGGATCATCAACCCGAGGACCCAACTTTATCAGGCCAACCTGGATCACATCACAAAAGAGATGCTTAACTTTTGTATCTTCTTTCTTTCCTTTTCTTTATTAATTATGCATATTTCTTATTTTCCTTTGATTGTTATTTTGTTTTATATAACATTACAGTTAATGATATTTCTTGTTTCTTAAATTTTTATTATTTTTGTTTCTTTTTACCTTTTTATGCCTTTTCTTTATATCTTGCAAGGATGTTAGTTTAATATTGGATGGATAGTCCCCACATCATAATCGAAAAAGCTTATTACCCATGGAAGTAACAAAAACTCCATTTTCTCACTTATTTTTATATATGCTTATATTGAAATTAAGGACAATGTACAATTTTAAGTATAGGGAAGGGGTTTGTTATTAAATTTATGAACTTACATCTTGAATTAATTGAAATCTATCCATAAATACGTGAAATCATCATTGAATATTGATTTGAATTAGTATGCAAAATGATGATAATTAGAATAAAATTGCATTTATAGTCATATTTTAAATAGTTGTTGAGATAGTAAAATTGAATGCAATTGCATATTATTTACACACATAAAACTATCTTTTTCCTGAGCTTTTGAGCCTAAGGGCAAAATTTTCAAAAATTTTAAAGTTATGTTATTTTTAGGTGTGTTATCATGTATAATGGGATGATTATAGAACTTGCTTTTATTATACATATTGAGATCATATTTGGCTAAATTAGAAGCATTGAAATAATAATGACACTTAAATTCAACAATTTGTTTTAGCCTATTTCTTTAATAATTACCTTAGTATAATTTATCTTTAGGAATAACCAAGTTTGAGCCTTAGCCTTTTTTCATTGTATATAACCCACATTATTAACCTTTATCTTATTTTCTTTGAAACCTTTTTATTGTTTTAAACCCTGAAGGTTATTTACATTACTTGCTTGTTTAAAACTTGAAATTTTAAAGGTCCAATATTTCTTTAATTGTGGTACATAATGAATGCTCAATTATTTTTATTGAAAAAAAGCATAGAAAAATTGTGGTTAAAAATATAGTACCAATGGATTCATAATGAATGGACACGTGCATATTGTGAACAAGTTTCATTTAATGTTTTCTTTAGTAAATTTTCTTCAAATCAACCCTTTTTTATTATCTCAATCATATCGTACCTAAACCTCATTACAACCCTGTAAAGACCTTTTGATTTTTTAGTTTATAAATAAGTGGTGGAGATGTGATAATATTACAAGTCTATAGTAAGAGTTTTACTATGCATTGATTGGAGAACTTGCTACTTTTTACCCTAAACACTTGAATATTTTGAGTGAACCCTTGGTGAGGGTGTAAAGATTCATGCTTTTGCTTTTAATAAGATTATGGACATGATTAGTATTAATGTTGACTTATGAAGTAGTTTTAGGATAATTTGATTCTATTTGTATGTTAATTTGATCAATATGTTATGATGACTTAGAGTATGGATGGACAAGTTAAGATTAATAAAGGATGGATGTTGTAATATTAATAATTTAGACTATGATTTGCTTGAGGACAAGCAAAAGATTAAGTGGGGGATATTTGATAGATGCATATTTGACTATAATTACACACCCATATTTGATGTATTTTGTTTGATATTTTGTAGTTTAATTGTATTTTTGGTACTTAATTATCTCCAAGAGCATTTATAGATTATAATTGTCTTCATGGACCAAAGAGAGAAGAATTTGGCTTAAAATGTGGTATAAAACAAAGTTTTCAAACATTTTACAAATAGTCGTGTATGAGCTCGTGTAAGTCTCAATGCCTTTGTAAAATCACAATTTCAGGTACTTTTATGATATATGGTCTCTTACATGCCAACACAGTAGACCATGTATGTCCCAAAAATCTTAATTTTTACTACAAAAAGACATGAGTGGAGGCAAACAAAGGAGAGTCGAATTTAATAGCAGACTTAAGACATGAAACATCCAGAGAGGTGACAATTTTCATCTAGAAAAGAGGAAAACATAAAATTATCATCAAAATGTTAGCTCAAGGTTTATTTTTTAACAATTTTGATGATAATTATATAATATTTCAAAATTCAAATTGGATTTATTTCCTTGTATAATTAACAATCTTATTCTCAAAAGGAAATAAAATCATAATAAATACATTTTCTCTTGCGGAAACCTTCTTTATGAACTTACCTTACTAGAAATGGTTTATCCGAAAGGATCCTACTAATTATGAAGGTCATATATTAGTTTCGTGATTACTTAAAGATTTTTGGCAAAGATAACATCGAAGTTATTCAGAGTTAAATCCATCTAGTTGATGAAAGATACGAGTGAAGCAAAGATTAGTTAAAGAATATGACTATTTAAAGAAGAGCAACAACACTTGTGAAATAGAACTAACATATTCAGACTATCGAAACATTTTAAGCAGCATCTATACTCTTGAGAATCATATCATTACTATTGTGCTTTAGAAAGTGAAATCACTTTATCAAGAGAGAAATTGTTATTTTGTTTTTCTGTGAGCTTTTTAGAAGCTTGTTATACACTTTGAGTGTGGAAGGTTGGAGAACCTTGAAAAATATATACTTGTGAGCTTGGAGAGGATCGTCAAATTTAATACTCAATTTTCATAGTGAAACACTCAAATTGGATACTTGGGGACTGGACGTAAGCTTGGGTGAGAAGTCAAATCAGTATAAATAGATTGTGTCTTTCTTCTCTCTCTTCTCTTAACTTTTATATTTCCATATTATATTATGTGTGTGTTCATTTCAGTAAGAGGCTCCTTCACTGTTATAGTAGGCTCCTTCTGTTTTTAAGTTGCTAAAGGTTCATTTCATTTTAACATATGCCTTCTGTTTTAAATTATTTTTAGTATGGCTCTTCATTTAACAGGCTCCTATTGTTTAAAAGGTTTTATCATTTAACAGTCTCCTTTCGTTTAAACAGGATCCTATTGCACAACAAGCTCCTATTGTATTAATTATAGACAGACATCTGCATTTCTTTTTAAACTAAAATAACTAACGAAAAAAATTTTATACACACAATTCACCCTCCTCTTGCATGTGTTTTCTTTATCATTTGGTATTAGAGCGAGGTTTCACATTTTTGTAAGAGGTTAAGTAGTTTCCTGCTTGAGAATAATTTTAAAAGAGGAAAGGTCGATAAGACCTTATTTATTAAAAGAGAGGAGAATGACTTACTCATAATGAAAATATATGTTGATGACACAATATTTAGTGCTACTAATCCATCCTTCTGTGAAGAATTCTCAGCACTAATGCAGGAGGAGATTGAAATGAGCATAATAAGAGAATTATTATTCTTTCTCAGATTACAAATTAGACAAATAGAAAAAGGAATCTTCATTAGCCAAGACAAATACACAAAAGAACTTATTAAGAAATATCATTTTGAGAATGCCAAACTGATGGGTACTCCTATGTACACTGGAACTAAAACTTTATAAAGATGAAGAAGGAAAAGCTATGGATGAGACAAAGTATAAAGGAATGATTGTACCACTATTATATCTTACAAGCTTAAGACTAGACATTATGCTTGGTGTGTGTCTTTAGGCACGCTTTTAATCAAATCCAAAAGAAATCCACCTTCAAGTAATCAAAAGAATCCTTCTATATCTCCTCGAAACCATAGACTTTGGACTATGGTATTAAAAAATTGATTCATTTGACATAGTGGGCTATTGTGATGCAGATTATGCAGGTGATAAAGTTGATCGAAAAAGCACAAGTGGTCACTATCAATTTCTTAGAGGATGTCTAGTATCTTAGTCCTGCAAGAAGCAAAATTGCATAACACTTTTGACGACTGAAACGGAATATATAGCAATTACTAGCTACTGTGCTAAAATCTTATGGATGAAGTATCAATTACAGGATTTTTCTCTAAACTTTTCTCTTATTCCTATATTCTGTGATAATATAAGTGTTATAATTCTTTCTAAAAACCCTTTGCATCATTCTAGCACTAAGCATATAGAAATTAAACATCATTTTCTTAGAGATCATGTTTTGGAAGGAACCATTGATCTTTTGCATGTTAATACTGAGAATCAAGTAGCTGACATTTTCACCAATCCACTATCTGAAGATAGATTTTTTGTGTTAAGAAAAGAGCTTAGAATGTGCAAACTCTTTGATATTATTTTTGTATGAATATTCTCTACTACTTTTTTTTGCAGGTCCTTCTATTTTAATTCCTTAGAAACTCCATCTCAATATAGTAAGGCCCTTTTAGTTTAGAAGGCCCCTTTATTGCTAGAAAGGCTCCTATCAGTGTAAAAGAGCAAGATTACATGTGTCCTAGAAAAATATGGAGTCATTAATGGCAACGTCTCAACTTTTTAAAAAATGCACACATAGACTGACATATCTAAGTACACGACTGTTAGAAGATACGCAACTGATTACACTTACTCTTCTAATCTATACATCTACTCATCTTCTTACTTAGTATACCCTAAGAAAACTTCCCTCCTTTTCTCATTTCTATCATTCTCATTTTCTCAACGCCCTAACTCTCTGCTTTACCTCCTATTTTCTTTGTCAAACTACACCAAGCTCACCTATAATGGCAAGAACAAAATCAAAAAGACAGAAGAAATTTTTGGGCTTAACTTCTAGCCATGATGAAACACCTCATCATGATCAAACCTTTACTTCTAATTCTTCATCTTTGTCTCCCATTATAAGTTCTCTGGACACTACTGTCGAACCTATTTCTGTCTCCTCAAACATCCAAACTTTAGAAATACCTAATCAAGAGACCCAGAAGATAGAAAAGGAAGATTGTTACTATGTTATCTTTAGATTATCCTAATTCCTCTTTAGAAGACAAAGAAGAAACAATCGAAAAAGAATATGCTTCTAATTCAGAAGAAAAAGAAGAAAGAGGAAAAGAAAAGAAAGAGGAAAGTGAAGACGAAGAAGAGACTTTCAATAAGGGGGAGTTAAAGAAAAATGTGAAATTCCATTTACCTATCCTATCCCTACCCACTTCTACACCAAAAACTTTTGAAATTCCTAAACTTGATCCTAAAGAGACGAAAGTGTCTAAAAAGCATTGGGTAATAGATGATGATGGTTCCGATGAAGAAAATTCTAGGTTGGAAAAAAGACCACAAACCAGAGGAATTGTTACAACATAAGCTCCACAAAAAGAAGCTGCTGAAGTAAAAGAAATAGAAAAAAGATAAGTCAAGAAAAAGAAAAAGGGAAGAGAAAAAAAAAGGAAAAAATCCTATAGTTGAAGAAAACTGTAAGGAAGCCATCATCAGGGATGAGCTATTTATAGAACAAGACCTATTTGAAGAAATCTCTAGAGCAAAAAGGTCCAAGAAACTAATGGTTTACAAGAAGGGAATTTTTTCATCTCAAATAAAATCTTTTCAATCAATGGAAGCTGAAGCCCACTATGAAATGTGGTACAAAAAGAGAAAAGTGGTTATTGGACACATTGTGCCTCCTCATATGTTTGATGATATTAATATTCCTCTCTCTACTTTCTTTGTTGTTGTTGGGTGCGAGAACTTTTTGAATTTAAATGATACAGTGTGTGATGAATTAGTCAGATGTTTTACACACACATGTGAAAAGAAGAAATTGATGGAAAGATAGCCATCATATCTTGGGTGCGAGAATGTGAGATCTTGATAACAGAGGATATATTGTGGAGCATTTTGATCATAGCTCCTATAGGTAGGATTGACCTTCCTTGCCATAAGTGGGACATTGTTAATCTTGATTTGGGAAAGGTTATGGACTTCATATGTCTGCATACTGAGAATGCCCATAAAGGGAGACCCATGTGTAGAAATTTGGACCTAATGCATAGATGCATTGCAACAATATCAGCTACTTCAATTTTTCCAAGAAGTAGCTCAGTAGAAAGATGTAGTCTCCAGGATATCAACTGAAGGGCAAAAAAATGAATCTCGGGCAACAAAATGAATCTCCCAGCAATGATCTGAAGTTTATGGTGGAAAAGGGAAGCCATAAGAACACAATTGGAGGCTACCTTATAGAATGCTATTAACCAAGATCTTTGCATATTTTGGCATTCCCTTTGACAATCTGACGTGGTATGAGCCTGGAAAGTTTCATTTCTTTATCCCCTCCCAGTTCGGGTACAAGCTGAAAGAAAATATTTCGGTGGAGAAGAAAACAGAAAGAGTAGCGAACTTCTTGCATCCCGCCTTAGATCAGAGGTCTGAAAGGATACTAGAAATTGTCAATCCTACTCTAGAGCAACAGGCTCCTATCCCTCCTCAGGACATAATCAGTATGGATATTTTATAACTATTAGGGGACATTTGCACAAATCAGGATCTAATACATAAACAAATAGACAACCTTCAAAACCAATTCTTGGATTTGCAAATTCTTCTTAGGAAATCTCCTCCATAACTGTGTCTTTCCTTTTTCATTTTTTCACTAACTGTCTTTTTCTTTTTGATAATGAAAAAGGGGGAGAGTTTATATGATATATTTTTACATATATGATGATATATTTCTAAATGCATATTTCTTAATGTTGCTCGAATATATATGTGAATGATTATGCTGTTGAAATTGTGAAAATTTGTGATATATAAATAATAGGTTCATTTCTTAAGAGACAAGCTCCTACTAATTATAAATGAACATATAAGAGTCATAGGTATCTTTCAAAATCATTCTCTTTGAATTTTGAAAAATATATCTATTATTGCTTATCATCATCAAAAAAAGGGAGATTACTAGCTTAAAGTTTATTTTTTAAGGATTTTGATGATAACTGTATAATATTTCAAAATTCAAATTGGATTTATTTTCTTGATAATTAATGGTCTTATTCTCAAAAGGAAATAAAATCATAATAAATACATTTTCTCTTTCAGGAACCTTCTTTATAAACTTGCCTTATTAGAAATGATTTATTCGAAAGGATTCTACTAATTCTGAAGGTCATATATTAGTTCCATGATTGCTTGAAGATTTTTAGCAAAGATGACATCGAAGTTATTCAAAGTTAAATCCATCCAGTTGACTAAAGATGCGAGTGAAGCAATGAATAGTTAAAGAATTTGACTATTTAAGGAAGAGCAATAGCACTTATGAAATAGAACGAACATATTTAGGCCGTCGAAACATTTTAAGCATCATTTATACTCTTGAGAATCATATCATTACTATTGTGCTTTAGAAAGTGAAATGACTTTATCAAGAGAGAAATTGTTATTTTGTTTTTCTATGAGCTTTTTAAAAGCTTGTTATGCACTTCGAGTGTGGAAGGTTGGAGAACCTGGAAAAATATGTACTTGTGAGCTTAAAGAGGCTCATCAAATTTAATACTCAATTTTTATAGTGAAACACTCAAGTTGGATACTTGGGGACTAGACGTAGGCTTGGGTTGTAAACCAAACCAGTATAAATTGACTGCATCCTTCTTCTCTCTCTTCTCTTAACTTTTATGTTTCCGCATTATATTGTGTGTTTGTTCATTTCAACAAAAGGCTCCTTCACTGTTATAGTAGGTTCCTTCTATTTTCAACTTGCTAAAGGTTCATTTCATTTTAACAGTCGTCTTCTGTTTTAAATTGTTTTTAATAGGACTTTTTGTTTAACAGACTCCTGTTTTTTAACAGGTTTTATCATTTAACATGCTCCTTTCATTTAGACAGGATCTTATTGCACAACAGGCTCCTATTTTATTAATTATAGATAGGCTCCCATCATTTCTTTTTGAACTGAAATAACTTACGAAAAATTTTATACACACAATTTGCTGAACCCCCCCCTTGCTTGTGTTTGCTTTATCACAAATGAGATCCAATAGAAGGCTACATCCGATCCAAACTTGCAAGAAGATCTAATATAATAGAAAGGGAGATTTAGAATTATGAATTCTTTGTATTCTATTAGTTTTTCTATATGTTTATGATTAATTTCATTTTCTATTATGTATAATTAAACATTTTTTAGTGTCTAGGTGTGATGAACGCTAGTTTTGAACAATATGTCCTAATCTTTTATATAATGCAATTATTTGGATTAATCTATTGTGATTAAATTATGTGTTTTGTGTTTGTTTTTAATATATCTAGAATATTAGTGCATGATTTGATTTCATATAATTGAAATTGAAAAATCCTTTATTTGAATAGATATACTATCATTGAAAGAAGTTGAATGCAAACCTAGAGATAGGTCGATATAAATCCTCTAGATTATGGTCAAACTAATAGTGGAATTTATAAATTGATAATACAATCCTAGGTGTTTTAATTAGAAAGATTTCTATTAATCAACCAATGAATTAGTTGTTACTAGTCTCGTGAGAGTTATTAACATAAGATAGGAATTTTCACAATCTAATAATCAATTAAATAATTATATGATAAAAGGTTAATTATTTAATGATTTTTAAGGGCATTCATCACTTAAACACTAATATTTGATATTGATTTTTCTAAATAGTTTCCTTGGTTTTCTGCGTTCATTATTGTTTCCAATTTTAGTTTATTTGCTTAAGTTTTATTTTTATCAAAAACCAAATATACAATACTTACTGTCTTCTTGGGATCGACTCGTACTTGCCTATATTAGCTACAACTACGTGATGCATTTATAGTTAATTTAATTATTAATATAACATAAAAATATTGATCAAGTAATGTCAACATAATAAAACATCAGGAAACAGTGACTAATGTTGAGCAACATCAAGAAATCGTCAGAAGATGGCTAGACATCGATAAATGGTGACAAGTGGATTAGTGGTTGCTTCCTCTCTGTCATTATTGCTTTCGCCGATAGAAAGTTTTTAGGTTCCCACACAACTATAGGCTACGAATAAATGGGTCATCTTATTAAGTATGGGCTAAGCATCAAACGATGATCCTATGGAGAGACTTTGGGCAATGAACTATTGGATATAAGCAATAAAGATTAAATGTGCCAACTGATTTCTAGTTTTAGGTTGTGAAAACAAATATGGGCTTATAGAGAAGTTATTCATATATACATTATACATTAGTTAATAACTTAATATGATTAGTTACATAATATAAATTATGTATACATTATACATTAGTTAATATGATTAGTTAAACAATATAATTTACTTGGAAACAAGTTTCTCATTTACATGCATTATGAATTTGAATGAATTTATCAGCATTTAAAAATAAATTTTAAAATGCATTATAAATTATAATTGTTGAGATTAATTACTTCAATCATAATTAAAATAAATTTCTAATTGAATTTAAATTATTAAGTTTATAAGTTTGATAAAAAATATAAATAAGCTTTTAATTCAATTGGAGTTATTATTGTTATTAGTTTAATAATCTAGTTGAATCAAATTCATAATTTAATTTGGCTAGTTCCATAATAATTTAAAAAGAGTTTCCACTTAAAATGAATTAACTATAATTTAATATAATTAGCTCAATAAAAATTGAAAAATGTGATTTTAAGTAAATTATAATATTTATAATTTTATTATGAGCATGAGTTAATTATTCTATTAATCAAATCATTTATTCTGTAATTTTTAAGTTTTGTGAGTAGAATCTATTTCTTGAAATTTTGTTTACAAGAAAAATGCTCAAAAATGTTCATTTTGATAAATATACCTAAATTTCTACATGTGTCATCATCATATTACTATAGTTATTCAAGATCTGATACCTGTTATGAGAAGATATAATACATGTTATTAGTGTTAATAACTTAATAAAATATATGTATTTCGAAGATTGGTTTTTGTAGATGTTCAAATGAAATATATGATTGTACTCTCAACATTGCCACAACTAGAAAGTGAACATTTAAGCACGCTTTGGAATTTAGATTTTCCTAACTTGAAAACATATACTAGGTTGGTGATAATATTTATAAGAGAAATCAAAAAGAGTGAATTGATTAGGACTTTATATCCTATCAATTTTGCGATTGAAATAATTGGAATTTATTGCATATTAAAATTTGAGGACATTATCACGTGAATTAGTTAACTCTATTCTATGTATGGTTAGTAAAATTTAGGCAATGTTTATGTTATGTAATTATTATATGTTGAACTAAGTTATACTGAACTATATTAATTGTGTTCATTTATATACACTAAGCTTGATATTGTTAAATTTATCAATATATATTTTTACTTAATAATTCTTCCCAAGTATGATTACTAATTTTTAATTGTTGTACAAATGATGATTGAGAATATACACAATATTTTAATTTTGTAATAAATTAAAATTTTTATATTAACTTAGTGTATATTAAACATGACATTGACATAGATGTAAAATATTTATTTTTCCTATAAAAATATAGTGTTTTATGAATACTGTATCAAATAATATTATTACTAAACTAAAAAAGAGTGAGAAATTAAATGGTGACAATTATGAAATCTAGACTAGAACATGAAAATCTAGTATGTAGTAGACGAGCAAAAGGTTGTAGAACCATTAAAAATAACCATGGATGCACTTGAGTAAGGTAATATGGCCCAGCATAAAAGGGATTGTGATGTTTATAAAATATGGAATAAGAACTCATGCACCCATATTATGTTGTTAAACAATATAGATAATGACATAATACGTGAATCATAGAAATATAACCTTATTAAGGACATGTGATATAATTTAGTTACAAGTTCTAAAGGATTCTCAGTGACCAAAGTAAGGTCACTCATTATCAAGTTTGACAAATATAATATGCAAATTGATCAAACAATGCAAAAACATTTAAGGCACATATCAAATATGATAAGTAAGTTGCATGATGTTGGTCGAAAATTATCACACGAGTAATAAGTGCAAGTTGTGATTTGATTTTTACCTTATAATTGGGAGCATAAGATGCATTCAACCCATAATAAGAGCATCAAGATAATGGAAAATGCTACAAGATATCTTATATTAGAAGTAAAACATCTTAGTGCCTTTAAGATATCCTCTAAGGCATATGAAGTTGATTATATCACATATACTATTATGAACATGAAACGTAAGCCTTATACCAGTCCTAATTAAAAAAAAAGGGTAAGAAAAATACATATTATATTGAGTACTCAAAGAATGCAAAAAAGGAACTAATATGAAAAGGGAAACATCCTTTCAAAAACCAGAACATAAAAAAGTTAAATGCTTTAATTGTGGCATTAAGGTTCACTGCACTCACGATTATAATGGGCCCAAAAAGTATAATCTTATTGTATAGAAATTTTTTCTATAAATATTTTTGTTCTATTTTTTAACTAAATCATATCTTTCATGGATTGTGGGCTCATAAGTAGCTAACTATATAGTGAAGGATAAGGATGCCTTCACTGAATTCCAGAATATCCCATATAGATCATAATGGATTTATGTGTGAGACAACACAAGAGTTATTGTACAAGGTATTGAAATATGTAAATTAGACATGTGTGGTGGTTAATCCCTAACCCTATATGAAGTATTGTTTGATAGAAAGATTCATTGGAATCTCATTTTTTAGTTGACATTAACTTGTAATGGTTTTGATGTAAATTTTTATAGTGGTGGCATAGATTTATATCTTATAACATTTATTATGGTTGTTAGATTTATTTTAGATGATTTTATTACTCTAAATGTTATTTATGCAACTAATAACATTTGTTATTCCTTCTTTACATCATCTAGTAATTCTAATGATGATACTTTTTTGGCATGCAAGATTATGTCACATTGAACTCAATTGAATAAGTCGATTAGCTAAGGAAGGCTTCTTATGATTTACATCAAGTAGATTTACCTATTTGTGAACATTTTCTAGCTACTAAAATGATAAGAAAGCCATTTGGAAAAGGAACATGAGCTTCTTGTCCATTGTAGTGGACTCATTCTAATATTTGTAGTCTAATAAATGTAAGGGCACAACATAACGTTGTATATTTCATCACTTTTACAGATGAATATACTCCGTATAGTTACTTCTATTTAATTTATTATAATTCAAACATAAAATGATTTCATACTGTATATAAATTTGATTGAGAATCAATTAGATAAGAAAATAAAAGTATTAAGAATTGATTAAAGAAAAGAATACTTGTTAGATAAGTTCAAGATGCTATGTGATTAAAAACTAGTAAGAACGTAGTTGGCTATTTGTTAAATCTCACAATAAAATGACATTGTGGAAACATGTAATAGTACGTAACTAAAAATGGTCAGGTTTATAATGGCATAAGCAAACTTACCGATCAACCATTGGGATGAAGCATTACTTACAACCACTTATATAGTAATTGAGTGCCATAATATCAATTGTAAACAATCTGTATTAGTTATAAATAGGTAAAAAAATGATATGAAAAGTCCAAGACCAAGAGGGTATGTTACCTATATTCATAACCTCTCACAAATTTACGAAACTAAGCCCAAGAGGGAAGAAAAATATCTTTATTAAATACTTTGAAAAAGCAAAGGTTTATATGTTCATAGGTAAACTAAGTAATGAAGGAGTAATTGAATATGAATAATGAGATCTCATATTTTTTGAAAATGAATTTCCAAAATAGGGTGAAGTAGGAGAAGATCTTTGTTTAATATAAAAATCTTGATCAAAATGATTATATTATGGGGAATCATGAAGAGAGACTTTATCTAAGGGGGTGGTTGGTTCATATAGGGGAATGGTAATATGAATGAGAATGAATATAGTGAGGAATGAGGATAGATATAATCATTATAATTATGATAGTTGGTCAAGAGGAATGAATGATTAACATTACCATTGATAATGGTTGGTTTGTTAAAAATATTGAGAAATAAAAAATTGTTATGTTTTACTTAATTACATTATAATTAACTAATTAATTATATTTTAATTAATCAACTAATTATATTTTAATTAATTACATCTTAATTATATTTTAATTAATTATAGTTTAATTATATTAATTAAAAAATTAAAAATTATTAGTGTTTGCGGAAATCAAAATCATTCCTCTCACACAGGGGGGTGGACTATTACCTAAAACTGGGGTATGAAAAAACTATTCAATCAACCATAATAAATAACTAACCATTACCATTCATTCCTTTCCCATTAAATTATTCTCATACCTCTTAACCAAGCACCCCTAAGTGAAAGTAGTATAGAATTTGAATGATTAACTCAAGGTCAATTAAGATTACAACTATTAAATGTGTACCTATTGTATCTTATCCGAGTGGAAGTAACTAGGATGTTTATAAGTCTGTTTCTTATAAGTCTTTTTTACATCAAAATAATCATGGAATAATTCCTTGGTGTCATTTTGAAATAAAAGGGGAAATCGATATTGTTATCCCATAAGAAGAAGATAAACAAAGGAATGTATATGAGGCTTTTACTAGTTATGCTAAAGAAGAATGGATGAAAGCAATTAAAGAAGAAATGACTTCTTTAAGCTAAAATCAAGCATGAGACTTAGTTGATCTCCCTAATAGGTGTAAAGCTATTAGGAATAAATGAAGTCTTAAAATAAAATGAAAAGTTGATGATAGTAAGGAAAGATACA
Organism: Erythroxylum baracoense; assembly: GCA_025629805.1. Taxonomy (NCBI): domain Eukaryota; kingdom Viridiplantae; phylum Streptophyta; class Magnoliopsida; order Malpighiales; family Erythroxylaceae; genus Erythroxylum; species Erythroxylum baracoense. The sequence goes on from JAOTAY010000004.1 coordinate 9,755,250, forward strand.
AGTCACATTTAGTAGTTAAATGATACACACAATAAGAGAAAATCAATTATAATGAAACATTTTCACCTATTGTGAGGTTTACTTCAATTCATCTAGTCTTGGATATGGTACCTAGTTTGGATCTTGAATTACATTATTTGGATGCAAAAACTACTTTTCTAAATGGAAAATTAAAAGAAGAAATTTAAATAGAACAATATGTAGGTTCCATTGATGCAGACTAAGAAAATAAGGTGTTTTGGTTATTAAAATTGATTTATGGTATAAAGCATTCCTGAAGGCAGTGGTGCGTTCATTTTCATAACATAATTATTTTATATGATTTTCATATGCTTGATGAAGAACATCATGTATATAGTAAGAGATCAAAAGATAAATTTTCAATTTTATCTTTATATGTGGATGATATTTTGATTACTTATAATGACTAAGAGTTTGTTAAGCAAATCAAAGAATATTTATCATCTAAATTTAAGATGAAAAACATGGGTGAAGTTGCATGTATTCTTAGAACTAAGATTTTAATAGAAGATTCAAAAAGATTACTATCAGTTTCTAAAGTAATATGTAACACACCACCACCATAGAGCACAGGCTCGAATATCCTGAGAACATTTAAGAACATACCCTATGAAAATGGCATGTTAGTGCAATCACATTCACTTATTATGGCATCATACAAAACATAAATAGTCAAAAGATCAACTTTGGCCATTTCATTCATAAATATAATTTACACTGTAGCATTACACTACATAATACATATATTTACAGTATCAAAAACAACTTAGAATTTACTACTCTTTTACAACTTGCTCTATATAAAACGGGAAACTAAATAAACACATTCTACTAGACTCTTCAGATATCAGCTGACAGACCCTTGAGCCATTCTTGATTTCCAAAATTGAGAGAACTACACTTCTACTAGTTTGCCTAAGAAGCTAAGTCTCCCTCGTACCTAAAATTCAACGTTTTCAATTTTGATGAGTTTGCGAACTCAGTAAGTGAACCAACCTCGATGTGCTCACTCAGTCAGAAAATGGATATCACAAATATATTTCCAAATTCACAGTATGCCTCATCTCAACAATACATCATGAATTTTACATATTTCAAATACTCATTTCAGGATAAGTTAATCATTTATCTCAATCATTCATATTATCACAATTCAGCAATTCATTGTAATCTTTCACAACACATGTAAAGATATCTATATTACAAATGCATATGCACATGTAACTCCACTTTCATTTTTATTTTGTTGTAACAAAGCGCCTTTTTACTGTCCCGGATCCAATGTGGATACTGTTCGCTCAAGGTTACACGCGCTAAGTTTTACTAATTATAACCTTGGTAATTACCACAAGCACACGGGCCATTTGCGTTGTAACTAAGGTGTCGATCCCACGAGGAAGAGAACTAGTCCTAAAATCTAACGGCAGCTAAGTTCGCAATACCTAATTAAACATCTACTGCATAAATTAAAATTAATCAAGAATAAAATATGAGAAATTAAAGCACCAAAAGAATGAACAAAATAGCCAACTCACACAAATAATCTGAAACTCAACCTAGAAGTGACCAATTGAGAGAAAGGGGGAATTAATTCGAAACTAAAGAAA
>JAOTAY010000004.1:9756977-9768711 GCA_025629805.1 Erythroxylum baracoense
ATGAATTGAGTGAACCATCGATGATGGTTACCTCATCTGAGTTCGCAAAACTCACCCAAAATTTGCAATATTTTTTTAGGCTCAAAAGAGTTACCCCGTTAGGGTAACGGGAGTATAGATGATGCATTTGAGTAAGAGATGGAAGTCGGGATTAGTTCGCATCTGCATTTGTACTTTCTTATTTTTGTATCAATTTGTATATTTCGCGATTTTTGTACAATGTGTATTTAAACATTCTGTTTTTAATAACTTTCCAAATGAGAGATGATTGTAAATGATTTGTGTTGAAAAAAATTGTACCGAGTTTCAAGTGTTTGATTGTTCTAACATGCCACTCTTGGGGGGTACGCACTCAGACATCACTCAGGATGTCAGGTATGTGTCTTGCGAGAGTCGGGTGCTACAATGTTGGTCGACAATGGTGAATTTAGGGAATCCACATATGTCACACATGATCTCTACCGTTGATTCATACGCTCGCCCCCTCAATCTAAACTATAATTCCTTAGTGTTCTTGGGGTCAAAGGTCAAGGACGTGAAAAACTCTAAGGTAAGCTCTTCGTAAACGGGGAATTGGAATCTAATGAATTGACCCCACTGGATCATCTCTGCTAAGTTCTCTACTCGCTCACGCACTTCTATCCTATCTAATGTATCAAAATCAAAATATTTAGGCACAACAATTTGCAGGGGACATAAACGAGTACCTTCCTCCTCAGTGTAGATAGGAAAAGGAGCTCCAAAGTCTGCTGCACGGTTTTGTCTCCCCCGTCCCGTAACTTGTTATGCTCCGTGAGGCTCCCATCAGGCAATTTGCTTAATACGAGGTATGATTGGTTTGAGTTTGGAAGTTGAAATTTAAAAAATTCTAGAGGGATGTTAGAGCATTTGAAAGTTGGAGTTCTAGAGAGATAAACTAAAAATGAAAGTGAAAGTGAAAGTTAAGTAAGAAGTGAATAAATAGGTGGTAAAAAGTGTAAAATGGTAAAAGTGTCACTTAAAATTCGCATCCTCCCCTTTGTGTACATAATCGCAGGCCACGATCGTGGCCTTCTATGCCACGATCGTGGAATGCAGCGTACCACCGAAGGAATTCTCAATCATAGGCCACGATCGTGACCTGATAGGTCACGGTCATGGCTAGCACCTGTATCCTGACACCAAGTCCTTCTTATTCTAATTATTTTTCTCTCAGTTCATAATTCTTTTTCAGTTCTCTTAACATGCTTGCGTACTCTTCCCTATGATTTCGAAATCCTATTCCTCTTTTGGCTTTTATTGAACTAAAACAAGAATGAACCTAACTACGAGATTCAACTAATCTAACAAAATTAGACAATAAACTAATTTTTTCATGGGTTGCCTCCCATGTAGCGCTTCTTTTAATGTCAGTAGCTCGACGCTCCTTTAAAGCTCGTTGTGGTTGGAATGACTGATTTGATGGTAGCATCATTATTAATCTCAAAGTCTAAATATTTGCTACCATATTGCAACTACCACCTTTCTTGAAATTTTCCTGGCCTCGCCTTCTCCTTCGCAAGCACTTCTTTCGAGAAGCATTTGTAGGATAATCAATGTCTTCCTATTCTCCTCGAGGTTTGGGTTTATTATAATCCGTTGGAGTTGAAGGAGCTCCGTACTCTTTAACGGTCACTTTGAAGGTCAGTTGCTCCTTCCCTACTCGTAGAGTTAGTTCGCCCCCATCCACATCAATAATTAAGCGCGCAGTGACTAAGAACAGTCGTCCAAGAATCATCGGAGTATCATCGTCTTCATTAATATCCAAAATATAGAAATTCGTGGGAAAAATAAAATTACCGACCTTGACCGGCACATCTTGTATGATTCCCATCGGTCTAAGTAAAGTCCTATCAGTTGTTTTAATCAAAAACTTTGTGTGCACTAACTCTCGTGACCTCAATTTAAGATTGAGAGTGTAGGGCATCACATTTATGCTCGCGTCTAAGTCTATGAATGCCTTATTTATGATGATCTTGTTGATACTGCAGGGCATGAAGAAGTCCCCTGGATCATCCTTCTTCACTATATTGGGGGTGTCTTTCGGTATTCACTCCTTCCCCTTCCCTATGACGGACTCTTGTAGTTTCAAATTAGTCTGTATTCGTTCTGTCACTTCCTCGACTTTGTTTGACTTGATTTCTTGCGACGTTTCTGCTTCCCTCCTGGTATATAATTCCTTCTAAGCAAAAAATTGGTGCGGGAATATCCATCGAGTTACTTGCATCGATTTGCTGACAATCTCACTTGGAAAGTCTTTTTTAACTACTTGACCTTCTCCTTTGCCTACCTCTTCCAGTTCCTCGTCCTGAGTTTGGCTTATAACTATGATACGCTCCTTCGGGTTCGATTCAGTGTTGTTTGGAAGAGTTCTAACATTCCGAGTTGACATTGCTTCCTCGAGCTGCCCCACTTGGACTTCTAAATTGTGGATAGATGAAACATGATTCTTTATAACTTGCTCAAATTTACTTTCTAGCCTCCTATGTGCTTCCTTCATTCCTCCTATCTTATCCAAAATTATGTCCAATTTCGAATCCATCGAGCTTGTTTTGTCCTGTTGGAAGCTCGATTTTCCTTGGGGTCTGAGCTGCCCTCCATTGTTGTTGTTAGATCAGGAGAAGTTTAGGTGATTCTTCCACCCAGGGTTATATGTGTTGGAGTAGGGATTATTACCCCCTCCACGTCTGAATTGGGCCCTCATACAATTAACTTGCTCCAGGTTATCGTCTCTCATCAAATAGCAGTCCATCGTATCATGATCCAATTGGCCACATAGCTCACACTTCAATTGCGCGGCCTTTACCGTAGCTGAGAATGACGCGTTCATATTACTAAGTTGTCGCATCAAGTTGTCAATCTTAGCTTATATTTCTATCATCTGATTGACAGCGACAACTCCCTTCTTCTCCCTAAAGTTAGTAGGTTGCCTACTACGTTCACTAACCTATAAATAGCTATTGCTGGCCATCTTTTCTATTAATTCCTCTGCTTCATCGACTGTCTTTCTCATTAACGATCCTCCCGACGCCGCATCAATGGTGCCTCTAGTATGTGGGTTCACTCCGTTGTAAAATGTCCGCAACAGGAACTCCTTGGGTAAATTATGGTGTGGGTTTATCCTCTGCGGGTCCTTAGAATGCTCCCACACTTTATAATAGACTCCCCGTCACCTTGTTGGAAGTTTGTAATTTCCTTAATAATTTTGGTGGTCTTTGTTAGTGGGAAGTATTTATTTAGGAAGGCGCGCGCTAGCTGGTCCCATGTCGTAATGTTAGCAGGGCTCAGTTAATGATACCAAGCCTTCACTCTATCCCTAAGCGTGAAAGAGAACAACTTAATTCTCACTGCGTCTTTTGACATCTGGTGATACCGAAAAGTATCACAGATCTTGAGAAAACTCACGATGTGAGCGTTCGGGTCTTCGTTTGCAAGTCCATATAATTGGACATTCTGTTGAAGCATGTTCAGGAGGGCTGGCTTAATTTCAAAAGAGACAGCTTGAATAGGCAGTCTAGCCACTCCTTATTCGCAGGATTGAACCCTCTCCTCATAAAATCCATGAGGTTCCTCTATGGTTGCCTGCCAGGGTGGACTTCTTGCTCTATGTTTCTTTGGAATTCCTTGGCCATTTGTGCTTTCTCGATCTCTTCTTCTTCTTCTTCTTACCGAGCTTTCCTAAGGGTTCATTCTAAACGTGTTATGTCTAACTCTAACGTCTCCACTGCACGACTCAAACCCCTTATGACTCTTGTGTTCATGTAAGAGCATGATTTCTAATTAAAACTAACGAGCAACGAAAACAAAGAAAAGAAGAAAAAGAAAAAAAATTAACTATTCTAATGCCTTAAACTATAAAACTAATTTGCCTTCCTCGGCGACGGCGCCAAAAACTTGTTCCCTCAAGGTTACACACGCTAAGTTTTACTAATTATAACTTTGGTAATTACCGCAAGAGCACAGGTCGTTCACGTAGTACCTAAAGTGTCGATCCTACGAGGAAGGGAACTAGTCCTAAAATCTAACGGTAGCTAAGTTTGCAATACCTAATTAAACAACTACTGAATAAATTAAAATTAATCAAGAATCAAATATAAGAAATTAAAGCACCAAAAGAATGAACAAAATAGCCAGCTCACGCAAATAATCCGAAACTCAACCTAAAAATGACCAATTGAAAGAAAGGAGGAATTAATTCGAAACTAAAGAAAATCTACCCAATTATGTAATTTCTGACTTAAAGGGCCTAGACGGTCCTAAGGTGAATTACTCTCTCTGGAGTTATAATTCTTAACCCTAATTAATAATCCCTAATTCAAATTGTGAAAATTGTGATCTCTCGATCCGTAATTGGCCCAAAACCTAAATTAGTTCTAAAGTTGTCTATTAACCTACCGGAAATCTATGCTCGATCTCTCGTTACATGAATCTACCGGTTTAATTCAACTATCTATCTATCGATTTACCTAACTCTCGTTAATCTAATTCGATGATTTTTACTGGCTCACCCTCTCAGTTTATTGCCAAGTTATGAAGAATCAAAATTGAATCACAATTAAATCGAAATAAAACATAATCAAATAAATCTTATTAATCTCAAGAACAAAAAACCTGAAGGTGAGTTTAGACAAAAGATCAATACTCAACGACAATATTCCTAATCAATATCCAAATCTCATACATCAATGAATTCGAAATAAAAAATAGAAAATACTGTTGGAATGGATCTCAAAGGTAGCGACTGCGGGAAACTGCCTGCTTTAAGAAGTATGTTGCGTCAAAAGTATTTCCGTGCCTCTCTTCCTTCATCTCCTTCCTCAATCACTTGATCTCTCTCTAGGGTTCTCTTGAATTTTTTGTAGAATCTCGCCTTTTTGCACAATTCTCTCAGCTTTCTAAAGACTGCTAGTGGCTACTAGGTATTGTTCTATTTATTCTGTAGCAGCCCTAGGTCAAACTGAAGGTCGAAATGATCTAAAAATCACCCAAAAATTAAGTTTTCGTGTCAACCCGATGCAGAGCACGATTGTGGCCCTGCTTGCCATGATCGTGGCTTGCACTTTAACCTTTCTGTCACGATTGTAGTCTGAAGTGCACGATCGTGGCCTGACTTGATGGTCTGTGTCACGATCATAGTCCCTAGTGCACGATCGTGGCCTAGCTACTGCTGGCTCTTCCTTTTCTGTCACGATCGTGGCCAATGTACACAATCATGACCTATGTCTTTTAGCCCAAAACTCTTTAAATCTTCACATTCTTCCCTATTTTCCCTACAACACTAACACACACATCAAGGTATCTCAAAAATATACAAATTAACCTCAAAGATTCAAACTAACCCATAAAAATATTTAAACACAAAAACTAACCTAATTAAACCCTAAATGCATACTCAACACCAATTTAACCTAAAATTCATGACAAATTAAACCCTAAAATATCATACAAAACACTACTATCAGATACTGGGCTCATTTCATATATTGTCCCATACCTATTGTGGATACTGAGCTCATTAATAACTGAGCCTGTGGCTCTTTGTGCACATTTGTAAGCTTTAAGCTCTTTTTCAAACCGGTTAATCCGGTCACAACTCCTTTATCTGATCATTCATAACAATGTGATGAAATGCATCAATTCACATTATATGCAATTAATAACTTTCATTATTTTCACACAGTCATTTATCATATTCATCAGATCTAAGTCTGGCATTCAACATTTAGTTAAGTACAAATATTTTTCCAGATTCATATACAATTATGAAACACTCCCAATACAATCTCAAATATCAAACTCCTCAGATCATCAATGTCTGGAATTATCATAATCACATCAATAACAATTTAATAGCTGAAATTTAAACATAAACAAATTAATCATAGTGAGAAAACATCTAGGTTGACTCACAGTTTGCTCTAGATTAGCTATTGCCTTGAAGAACTGGCAATGTCTGGATGTTAACATTCAATTGGTGCTTCTTTATTCATGTAATACACACAAATTGTATACACATTACTAATTTGATCAATCATACAAATATTCAATCATGCACATGTATATGTGTCATGTTCAATGAATGCTCAATTGACTTTCTCAAGTATGTATCCCTAAATCACAAATCTTGATCATTCAAACATTATAACTTGGGTATAACTAGTTTGCAATTAGGTTTATGCCTCAAGTAAACTTGATTATTCTAATTCCATAAATCATACATTCACCAATCCTTTTCTAGCATCATAAAATCACACAATATCCCAATTCTTATTCATTCGTACCTAATACACCTCACTCATAACCTTTAGATCATAATTGTATTCTTAAGAACAACTTTTATTCCTTTAGTACTCATAAATTCCTTATTTTTGATACATTAATATCAAACAATCCTTTCTTAAGTTATAACATCAATTAACAATCTAAACATATGAAACACTTTAACCAATTAATCAAGCATCAAGCCTTAATCAAGTCTGAATGCACCAAAGTAAAGTAACTTATCCTTAGTTGGTTCAATAATCACATAAAAGAGAAATTTTCACTTCCAATACATTGCCCACGATCGCGGAGGTCTTCCCACGATCATGAGATGTGTTATTTGAAAATTTTCTCCTCATTCTCTTTCAATATTTCCATATTTTAACCCTTTCATACTACATCCAACACATCTTCTTAATAGTTCATCAATTTTACCTCAATTCCTCATCATTTTCACATCAATTCCAACTCAAATCATCCATATAAGAATTCATAAACTATTGTTTACCATTTACACAAAAACTGAACATGAATGTATCCATTCATTTATCAATATTCCAACACTCATCAAACACCATTATCACTATCAATTTATCCCTAAACAATCATCATAAATGCTTCTATTAAAACAAGCCATAAAGAACATTATTTTACTTACTTGTTTAGCTCAAAAGCTCCTCAAATCATCAAGTAACTTAGCTCTCTAAGCTTACATGATCATCACCATTTTAAGGTGGAATAGGTTGGATTTTCATTAACAAGATGAAGACAACGAAATTTTGTAGTGATAAAATGAAGGATTTTAGCTAAAGTTCAAAAGTTATGAGGGTTGGTGAGAGTGTCGTGAATGAAGAAGGAGAAGAAGAGAGCATGTATCAAAAAGTAGAAATGAAAGATGGTCTTTCATATGTGTATTGTGAGATAGATATATGGTAAGTATCATGACACTTGTCATATAAAGACACTTGCCATATGTCTTCTACTCATGGTACCAAATGTCTCTTAATAATTGGTCCATTTGTCTCTCTATCTCCAAGCCATTTGTCATCTAATTATCTAATCCATTTGTCACTAAATCCTAATGCCACATATCACTTATTTCTACTATTATGTGTCACTTGTCTTACCACTTGATATTTTTCCTAGTCCAAATGTATACATTAATTCATAAATCTCCCAATTCCAAATTACCAATTATAATCCATCAACCAAAATTTAATACGTAAAAATTCACAATCATATCATAACCAATATAAATCTTTCATATCTTGGAATATGTCAATTAAGTGTATATACTATCTTTGCAATGTTTTCCAAATCAACATTCATGTGTGTATATACTCATGTTATACATGTGAATGTAATGCACCTCATAAAATCTCAACCATAAAAATTATGTGACCCAATAGCCTAAGGCTCTAACATTAAGTAATATTTTGGAAACTAGATGTTACATAATATGTATTCAAAATTTTCTAAAACCATTCCACATGTAAGATTGCAAACTAATTGATAATCTTATTATTAAAAGAAGAGATCTTAACAAATTTTTTTCCCTATTAACACCACAAGAAAGGAAAAATGAAGAAAGTTCTATATTCCAATGCTATTGGAAGTCTTATATATGTTATGATGTATATAAGGCCATAAATTCGTGATATCGTTGGAATGGAAAGAAAATATTAGTTAAATTTAAGATAAACACATTAAGAAGCAGTAAAGAGAATATTGAGGTATTTAAAAGTTACTATTAATTAGGCATTATGTTACTAAGGCAACAACCTATGTATATAAGGGTATAAATGTACAAATTTAAAAAAGGTTTAAATGAGAGAAAATTTACCTCTATATTTGTTTTCTTACTTAACAATAGTGTTATATCATATAAAGGTAAGAAATAATTATGTGTTGTCCTATCCATAATGGAAGGTGAATTTATAGCATTTTTAGTAGTAGTATAAGAAGTTATGTGGCTTAGATAATTCTTGATTAACTTAAGATTCGTTAACAACAAAACTGATTGAATAATAATCAACTGTGATAGTCAAATATCAATCACTTATATTAAAGACCCCAAATTTCATTATAAAACTAAATATAAATACCAAGTACAACTATGTGAAAGATAATGTTGCACAAGAAGAAGTGAGTATGAAGTATATATCTATACAAAATAAAACGATAAACCTAATCGCAAAACTAATTTTCTAAGATACATACATTGAGTATGTGAAGTCACTAGAATACTAAAATGTTATTGATTAACATTTCTTCATAAATGTCCATTCAACGTATTGTCATTTCTAAATGCAAATATGAGTTAGATATTGTTTTTTTAGAAATTGTTTCTTAAGGAATAAGCATTGTATAGTACTTGATTCTAAAATATGTTTACTTTTTAAGATTTATTTTACATATGAATCAAAAATTATATCATACAAATAAAAGATGGACCCTGTCATATGGCTAATCACCTCTAATATTTATGATGACTAAAGAAGAGGTAGGTTTTAAGCTTATTATCAAGATGATAATAGGAAACGAGAGCAAGTAACTTAAACCACAAATGTTGACTTAGATAATAAGTCAAAAGGAAATTAGTTTAAAGTCATCATATAGTCACAATACTTTTCTTAGGTTGATAGATGAGAGTTTATACAAATAATAAGAGTAAACTTGTGAACTCAAGTTAAACATTAAATATGCAACCAACATCTGTATGATATTGCATCCATAAAAGATATATGCTCCAAATAAAAAGAAGTCGATTCTATAAGACATGACTCTTATCATGTGTATAAAAATGATTGAGAAAAAGGATATGTAAGTTATAAGATCTTAACTTATAATGAGTGAGACCCTAAAGGCTAAATGAGCCTCATAGTATACCATTATGACTCTTATATAATTCTTAATAATTAAATTTAAGATTTGTTACTTTAGAATGATACCAAAGATCATATATGATACAATTTTATGGAACAACTCTAGGAAATCAAATAAAATTTAATTCAAGAGAAAATAAAATAAAGTAAGTTCCTTTTGATTCGTAACTCACATAAGTAAATATATGTTTAAAGGTGGCCACTAGCTCTTAGTAAGAGAATTGAATACATTTGAAACATGATAAAGTTAATAAGATCAAAGGAAATTAAAATGCGAAATATAACCTAAGGTAGCATCCTAAAATCTACTCGATGATCGATTTATTAATCAAGATGTCATAAATTTCTAACAGATATATAACCAAGAATTCTCGTTGTATACTGGTTGCATAAGTTATTGGATAAGTATAGAAAGTGTAGAATTCCAATCAACTAAATCTATCATATGTAAGGAGAGATGATAGTTATAATATACATTTATAAATAGGTTATCATTGTTATGTATCACTAATTTATGTTTCAACTAATAAAGTGCAACTATAATCTTGAATTAAACTATATAGAGTCTCAGTTTAAATTTAAAAAATTATCAAAATATAATAAAATTAAGTTTAAATAAAGAAAAATAAAAAATATACTTTTCCCTATAAATAAAAGTTCTTTACCCTATGAAAATAAGTTAATATCGTGACATTAATCAATAATACATATCCAATCCTAGAATTTGTATTTAACATTTTTTTATCAATTTGAATGTGTTAAGCTTTGAAGGCAAAATGTCACAACTTACAAAAAAACTTAACATCTCAAAACAGTGAAAATCACTTCATTTAAACTACTAACAGAAAAATCTTGTGTGATTCAAATTCCAGCAGCTCATAACAACCTTAAAACCCAGCTCACCGTGTAGCATTTTCCATGGCTTTACGCATCCCACCACATACGTTGTTAGAAACTCAAATTGCATGTCAACAGTATAAAACGTAACTAAGATGATTATTATTTCATCCAAAAATTAGTAGCTACCTTTGGTGTGTCAAAAAATGTTTCTATGGAACCTTTCATCAGCAGACACATTCTGTCTTGACTTTAACATTAAATTAATTCACCATAGTTCTAAACATTTCTCACACTCCAATATGTGAATAGGTATTGTCCATGATGGAGCTTCTATCTTTGTAAGCTGATTTGGAGTCAGATATGTTGTATCAATTGGTTATAAAATTGCTCTTGAGTAGTGCTTTTGTCTTGAAATGTTCTAAAATTTCTCTCATCCCATGTAGCTGTGATTATTGAGGATAAGGCTATCCAAAAACATTTACACGCGGTGTTGTTTTTATAGTTCATCTATCAGGTTTGGATGCCATCTAGGTTGTCAATTACAATATTTAACGTGCATTTATTGTGAAGCTCCCTCTATATGTTCCTAATTTAGAAACATTTGAAGAAAATGCTCACTAGTTTCTTCTGCTTCTCTATATAAAAAACACCAGTTGGTGAGCTGTATGTATTTGGCTATTTCATCCACTATTTATAATCCGCCCTTCATCTCAATCCACAAAGTGAATGTTGCACGAGGTTGAAGATAACTGGACCATGTGTCTTTAGTCCATACCAACTTGGGAAGTTGATTGAAAAATAACTCCTTACAAAAGGAGTTCGAATGTCTTCCATCAAACATGTGTTTCCAAATGTATTTATCTATTCAGTGTTGCAATAAGTGCCACATATTTCATCAGCTAGAGAGGTGGGGATTGTAAAGCTTCGAACTTTATCTTTGCTTTGTAATGTTATAGGAATCAACAATTCTAAGGGGATTGAACTCTTTAGGGAATCAGTCACATTGGAGTCAATCAAAGGTCCCACAGAAAGTCAGTTATCATACCAAAAGTTGATGGACTTCCTATTACCTATGAGCACAATGAAGTATGTTTTATACTGGTCCCTCATCTTTAGAGTGGCTTTAAAAGTGGTAGAGGGAATGTGTGAACAATCTATTGACCATATGTTCCTATTCTTGATGAAGTAGCTATATATCCATCTGCACTATAGAGATTGTTTGTCCTCTATTAATCTCCAAAGCCTTTTTATAAGTAGAGTTGAGTTCATAATTCTGATGGAATAAATCCCCAAATCACTTTAATTTCTAGGACTGCAAATTTCTTTCCATTTCACCATAATTTTGTGACATTTCTCCTTGCTACATGTTCATTAGAAGTTGTTGAATAAACTATCTATAGCTTTCAAAATTGACCTTGAAAAAGACAAGTGGGTAGCCCAATAGGTGTTGATAGAATTGAGGACCAAGTTAATAAGTTAGACCCTCATTGCATGCGAAAGATGTTTAGAGCTCGAAGATGAGATTTTGGCTTGTATTTTATCAAGTTAATTAGTCTAATCCCTTGCTTTTCATCTATGTGGAGAGATGGGGATGCCTAAATATTTCATTAGGAACTTCTGTTGTAACACCCCACTCCCGCTGGACCCGAACCTGATATCGATAGTGATATCCGAATTCGTGCCCCGCGAGGGTGGTGTGCCACATCACTAAACAATTAAAAGTCGGTATA
>JAOTAY010000004.1:9790814-9815118 GCA_025629805.1 Erythroxylum baracoense
TAATTAATACCTAATCACAACAAATTAATCAAAATAAACCTCAAAAAGAATTTAGCACAATCTTGTTAGTAAGAAAATAATCGAGGTCCAACAATGTATGCGCCAGGATGTGGAGCGTGTGTGAAACCGTTGCATTACTTGTAAACAGACTAAATCTACTTCTAAACCTCATGGATTGTATACCCCTTTGCCTTTACCTAGTGACCTTTGGATGGATATATCTATAGACTTTGTTTTGGGTTTACCTAAGACAAAGAGGGGGTTTTATAGCATCATTGTTGTTGTGGACAGATTTAGTAAAATGGCACATTTCATTGCATGCCATAAGACTGATGATGTCGTGCATGTTGCTGATTTGTTCTTTAAAGATGTTGTCTTTCAGATAGAGATGCTAAGTTTTTGAGTCATTTTTTGCATATATTATAGGGAAAGTTAGGAACTAAAATGTTATATTCTACTACTTGTCACCCACAGACTGATGGACAAACTGAGGTTATGAATAGAACCTTGGGGACTTTGTTGCGTACTGTTTTAAGGAGAAATTTGAAAACTTGGGGTGATCGCTTGTCATTCATTGAGTTTGCATATAATAGATGTGTGCATTCTACCACAGGGTTCTCGCCTTTTAAGATTGTTTATAGGTTTAATCCTTTGACTATTTTAGATTTGGTTTCTTTACCTCTGCATGAGTTGTCTAGTATAAATGGGAAGAGGAAGGCCGAACTAGTGAAGGAGATTCATAAGAAGGCACGATAACACATTGAGGAAAGAAACATGGTCTATGCCTATCAAGTCAATAAAGGACGGAAGTTGGTGACTTTCAAACCTGGAGATTGGGTTTGGGTGCACCTTAGGAAAAAACATTTTCCTACTCATAAGAAATCTAAGATGGCCCCACAGGGTAATGGTCCTTTTCAAGTCTTGGAGAAAATCAATGACAACGCTTACAAGATTGACTTGCCAGGTAAGTATGACGTGTCTGCTACCTTTAATGCTGCTGACTTATCTCCTTTTGATATGGATTTAGATTTGAGGACGAATCTTCTTAAGGAGGGAGGGACTTATGTAAGCAAGAGCACAGATCATCATGGAGTTGGCATGAATGACAGAGGCAAGGGAGGAGAGCTAGTTATGTCAATTGGGCCCATGACTGGAGCTAGGGTCAAGAGACTTAAGGAGGCTCTCCATGCGTATGTGGGGTATTTTTTTGGAGAGGATGGAACAGTCCAAGCCTATGGGAGGAGAGCTTTATGGATCGCAGCCCAAATTCATCCATCTAACTCAAATCCTTGAACTAGATACCATTGGGACTTGAAGACTTAGACTATTAAGCCCATACATTAGACCTTTGAATTATTTTAAGTTAAGACATCTTTTTTTTGTTTTGGGCTAATCCATGTTAAAGCCTGAGTACTTATTATTGTATGTTAGATTCCTATATCGATTGGAGAGGAGAACGAAGTAGGCCTTGTAAGGCTATGAAAACCTCTCCCTCACAAACGCGTTTTTCCAAGGGTGGGAAGAGTAAAACCGTGAGGGCTTGACTGGGTCAAGGCCCAAAGCGAACAATATCTGTGAGCAGGTGGTCCGAGCTGTTACAAATGGTATCAGAGTCAGTACCCGGATCGGTATGTTAGCGATGACATTGGGCCTCCAAGGGGGATAGAATGTTAGATTCTCATATCGATTGGAGAGGGGAACGAAGTAGGCCTTATAAGGCTATGGAAACCTCTCCCTCACAGACGCATTTTCCCAAGAGTGGGAAGAGTAAAACCATGAGGGCTTGGCTGGGCTAAGGCCTAAAGCGGACAATATCTGTGAGAAGGTGGTCCGGACTGTTACATTAAACCTAGGTATATATAGGTTCATTAGGGTTATTGTAGGATTAACTATTATCTTTTGATTGAGTTGTCAGCCATAGTGAGGTTTATTCCTCTTGTTCTTGTTTCAACACGAATCAATAATTCGCTTATCAATTTTTCCCAAATTGTGGCGTGTTTGTTTGATTCAACCTCCTTGGTTTTAGTTTTGATCATCTAGGTTGCTCGAATCACGTATTCGTGAGGTCTAGTAGGGATTGAACCTTGCATATGCTCTTATTTTGCTAAATTTCGAATTTTGTTCTTCCTTATCCTTCCTTGTCGAAACTTCCAAACATCCACAAACCCATTAAGCCGACGCCATCATCATTAACTTCAGAGGATTTTTGGACAACCCTTCATTGAATCACCTCCGTGCGCCCGTCAATTAGGATAAATACCTATAACATAATATAGATTTCTTGAAAATCTTTGTAGTTTCTTTTTATCTAATAGTTATTCGAATAATTTGTTAGTGAAATCTATGGTTCTTTCTATTGGCATTATCGTACTTTCTTATGCATAATGTCCTTAGAATATAATTTTTGTTTGAAAAAGGCTTAGTTTTATTTTTATACCATTGTACCATTCTTTTTTATAGTATAAGTAAATGTTTTGATATGTTGTTTAATAGAAGAAGAAAATATTTTGAATATGGTAAAAATATTTCATTTATCTATAATATACTCTAACGAAATTGCAAATTAGAACAATAACATTAAATACAATTTGAGGCATCAATATAACTTAAGCATTCCAAATACTTATTTCCTTCATAATTATAAAAAGTCATATATGTCATTAACATTCCAAATTTAATTAGATCATACAAAATATTTTTGAACTCAATCTCAATACATCATATAGTACAAAAATTACACACTAAAGACAATGTGAGTTATAACATGGAATGCTAATATAAAAAACATCTATCTAGACTTCGCAAGTATCAGCTGACCAGACCTTTAAGCCATTCTTGTCCCTGAAATAACAGTACTAGAATTCTATTAGATTGCTTTAGAAGTTAGATCTCCCTTGAACCTGAAAATTAACGTTGCAATTTTGATGAATTTGTGAACTCAGTGAGTGAACCATCATCAATGTGCTCACTCAAGTCAGAACATAAAGACAAGTATATAACCCAATTCACCACGTATAACACATCATCCAGCATTGAATACCATATCACATTATATCATATTTCAACAAGTATAACATGAATACAAAAATTTCATATCACTATTTTGAAAAATCGAATAATTCATCTCAATTATTCATATAATATATGTAAAGTTGAATATGCAAATGCATATGTGACTCCATTCTTATTTTGCTTTTTTGTGATCAAGCGCCTATCAACCTAATTTACTGTCTTAGATCGATTGTGAATACTAAGCTCATTTTTGACCCAAATCTGTTGTGGATTCCAAGTTCATATTATCTGAGCTTGAGGCTCTTTGTCACAATCTTGAGCTTAAAGCTCTTTTCACACATTGGTCACTCCAGTCACAACTCCTTTATCTGATTATGCATATCAATGAAATGCATCAATCTATATGTCATGCCTTCACACTTTTCATTCTATGTGCTCATATCATATATCAAATTCCTTGGAGCTAAGTCTGGCATTCATCATTCAGTTGTTCACACATTCCATAATGCATAGATAGTTAAAACAGAAACACATATAATTGAGTTTACACATCTAGGTTAACTCACAATATGCTCCAAATAAGCTATTGCCTTGATGATCTGGCAATGTCTGGATGTTGGCGATCAACTTAAGAGTCTATATTCATGCAATACACACATAATTCATAAATCGCTAACTTCTTTAATCAAAAGAATATTCAATCATGCACATATATATGTGTCATGTTCAATGCATGCTCAATTGACTTTTTGGTTATGTATCTTTATTCACAAATCTTGACCATTCAAGCATCATAGCTTGTATGCAACTAGTTTACAATTAGGTTTATACCTTAAGTAAACTTGATTTACTTCAAATTCATCAATCATGCATTCACCAAGTTTTCCTAGCAATATATATTCATACAATTTCCCAACTCTCATTCATTTATACCTAATACACATTACTAATATCTTTAGGATCATATTTGCATTCATAAGAACACCTTTATTCCTTTGACAACTCATAATTTCCAAATTTAGATACATTAATATCTAAACAATCCATTCCTTAAGTTATGACATCAATTAACAACCTAAAGTTCTCAAACCCTTATCCAATTAATCAAGCAACAATCTAAGCTCAATTCAAGCTTTAATCAATTCCAAATACACCAATGTAAAATGACTTATCCTCAGTTAATTCAGCAAATACTCAAAACTGAAATTGTCATTTCAAAGCCTTGCCCATGATTGAGGAAGACCTTTCGAAGATCCTGACATAAACTAGTGCAACTGGCCACGATCGTAGGATGAGTGGCACGATCATGCAATATCCTTTTTCCCTTAATTCTTCACGAATTTCACCTACTTCGAAACATTACTAACACTTCAAGTTTTCCAGAATTCATGTACTTTTATGCAACTTCATTTTATGCTAATCTAACTACCATATTAGTAACATAAATCTCACAAAATTTTACTAATTTGTTTCTTCACCATTCATTTTATAACATCATCAATGTAGTCCTAACTTTTCCAAATTCGAGAACACTTCAATAATACCTATCTTTATCATGAATTCACCTTCATTTGTACTTCAAACCTCAACCTAATTCATCCATATAACGGCCTATAATTTACTGTTTTCATATATCAAAAATAAAATAGAAATTACCATTCATGAATCATTTTCCAGCACTTATTTAACACCAATATCATAATTAATCCATCCTCAATTCAGATATCATTAAGTTCTATTAACATATATCATAAAAGATCAGTCTTTCACTTACTTGATCAGCTCAATTGCCTCCTTAATTATCAAGCTAACCTAGCCTTCCATGCACGCAAGCACAATTCTAAGAACAAGTGGAAGTAGAATGGTTTTTCAGCAACAAGAAGAAATCAGCAGAATATAACTTTCTTGATGTCGAATTTTTGTAAAGATTTTGAGTGGTGATGAACAGAATTGAAGCAAAAATTCAGAAGCTGTGAGGGTGTGTGTGTTTCAATGGTGAGAGGGAAAGAGAAGAAAGAAGGCAACAGAAACAATTTCTACATTGGCTTAATTCATTAGGTGCTAGGTGTCACTATTTTACAATGACATTTGTCACATATGCATGCAATCCACTTGTCCTCTATATAAGCTGTCAAATGTCACCAAAATCCTAAGCCACTTGTCAGTCAATTCTCCAAGCCATTTGTCATTAAATTCTACTGCCATGTGTCACTTATTTTATAGGCTTAGTCATCTTAAATTTTCATGTGTCAACTTGTCTTCTCACTTGAAATTTTTCCTAAACTAAATGTACATATTAATTCATCAATTTCCCAATTGTAACAATTAACTTCAGATTACTAATTATAATCCATCAAACCAAAATTCAAGACATGAACAATACACAATCATATCATAATCATTTTACACCTTTCATAACCCACAATATGTCAATTGAGTGAACATACAGTCCTTGCATTTTTTTTTTCGAAATCATAAATCATGTGTGTATGTTATTATTATGCATATGAATGAAATCATTAAATCATGTTCTAAATGTACCAAATTTATTCTATGATCAGGCAACTCCTAAGGCTCAGTAATCTAATATTTTAATCCCTTGGTGTGGAAATCGGTTATTACATAATTAGTTTATAAAAGGAGTTACTAAGATAATCATATGATGGATATCTTATACTATAATGAAAGACGCTTTTATTGTGGATTCATTAGTACGTACGTAAGCATCAGTTTTATAATTTATTTTTACTTTTAGATTATTAACAGCTTTTAACCTTTCTTAATTTTTGTAATAATTTTATGAAATATACTCCTTTTTTTGTTAAATTTAAGTTTGCTCCTATATTGAATAAGGAAATAGTATTAATTATGAAATTTTTATTTATCTTGAAAGTTTTCCTTACTAACTATTTCTGGAAAGTTATTTGATTAAGGATGAATAGAAAATCTTCTGGTAACTTTTTACTTCAATTTAATTTGAGATTTTCATTTACTTATTCATCTGAAATTAGTTCGTCAATTTTAGAGTTAATTTGTTGGAATAATTTTTCTATTTTTATGTAAGAGTTTTTAGCTTTTATTTTATCATAGTAATTTCTTGATATAAACTAGATAAATTATTTGAGAACCATTTGTTTTCTTAACTTTATTTAAAATATTTGTTAAATTATAAGAGGAGGAAGAAGAAAGGTTATAAGTTTTGACTAAGATTTTCAAATGAATGTTACAATTTTATAAGATAGTCTTTTTGTAGTTGGGGATCTTAAATATGATTTATAACTTATAACATGAGCTTTTTTTTCATATCTTTTTGATAACAAGTGCTATTTTCAAAACTATTTGTTTCTTCTAATGATAGTGCTTCAGATAATTTTTAAAGTTTTTGCTATCTAATATCATTCAGGCTTGCACCTTTTTTTTATATTTCGTGATTTGATTCTAAATGTTGGAGTTTTATATTAATTTTATAGTATTTTGTAATGTGACGCTTTTTACCACGTCTATAGCATGTTATATTTCTAAATATTAAAGAAGACAAAAAAGAATATAGCATGTTATATTACATTGCTCCTTGGAGAACTCATTCATGGAAGAGTTATATCTTTCCATATAATTGATTTTGATACTACAATGTTGGTTTTGTTAAATCAATTTGTAAAAATAGGGTCTCATCTTTTGGACTATGTATTAAGGCTTTCGAAGAAAATGTTATATTCATAATTTTGTAATGAATCTCATAACTTAATGCTATAAAAGAATTATTCATATATTTATTATGAGTTTTTATTTGTAATAATATATTTATCCCTAAAGGAAATACTTAGGTTTGGATAACAAGGAAAACAAAATAGAGGCTCAAATTTACTACACTTAGGGAATCTTAAAAGTTATAAACTTAGCATTTCTTAATACTATCAATCTTTTTGATTCTACTAGTACCAATCTTATATGAATGTAGTTAAAAATTTTATGCTTGTATTTATTCATAGAATTTTGTGATAATCAATGTATAGTTTTAATAAGACTATATCTTTTTCTTTTGTGTTAATATGCTTTTTGAAAAACACAAATAAATCTGATATTTTTGTATTTTATAAATTTTCCAATTATCAATAAATTCTTTAAGATTATTATTATTATTTCTTCATTATTAACAATTCTTTCATTAATATATTAGAAGTAGAAGTACTGAAGATGCATCTAATTCTTGTCAAGAAATTTATTTTTAAGAAAATTAATTATTTCTAATTTAATTTTGATAGACTAACATGTCAATTGCCTAAAGATTATATCAGGACTATTCACCCTAAGGGAAAATGAAGAAGAATTTTGGTTAACCAATTTTATCACAACGAAAATTATAGCCTTCAAGGCTTTTGTGAGAAACTGTGGTTATAGTTCTACTCAAATTGTCGTAGGCACAAGGCCTGGTTAACCTGAGCTTAGTTGTTGACTTTATGTCAGGCCGTATTAGGCCTGAATCCAGTTACCACTCCTAATGTGGTTCAATAATAAGATAACATATTAAAAAAAATTTAATTAATAACATTTCAAATTTTGTTGATATAAATTAAATTAAAATATTATTTTGTTGATATAACTCATACATAGATTTGTTAAAATAATTGTTTAATTTAGTTTATATAAAATTTTAAAATATAATTTGATTAAATAAAAAAATCCCAAAATTGACATTCTTCAATTTGATATCCTTTCAATAATCATAAAATAAAGGGGCAAAACTGCAATAACACAAATCTTCGAGGGCTACTAATGCAAAACTATCGCCCCTTCCCTGCAACGCACTCTAATTACAAAGGTCCGTCTTTTATGGTCTCTTGGAAACACTCTCTGTATTATTATGTACAGGTGATGATAAAGAAATGGAGGCAAGCTTGCTCCCTTTAACGTCCTCACTTACTCTAACACGGGCAGCTTTATTGCGTCCTCAAGTTTGCGCCTTTCACTTTAGGCCCAAACCCCTGACTCACGTTGGTTAGTCCTCTGCCTCCTCTGCCACTCTCACATTTTCTCCTTGTTAAACACGTCTCAGTAAATGCTCCTACTTCTGCTAGATTTTTCAGTTTTTTATTCTTTTCCCTCTTCTCATCTCCGTAGTGTATGTAGTTTATGTTTTTATTAAAGTGGGGTTGTTTAGACTTGGCAGTTTTGCGGAGGAGCAAAGAATTGGAAGATGAACCACTGCTTGAAGGAATGCCACCCGAGTATTACGATGACGTACTCTATTCTCCTAGCTCTCCTTCTTTTCTTTTTCTAGTTTTTTTTTATCACTGATTCTGGTTTATCACAATGGTAATGATTTCTTCTATTGGGATATAAATTTGTCATCTTTAATCGTATCATGTGTTATGTTGGTTTAGTTTCATCACTAAAGGAGTTTTGTTGAAATTAATGGTAGTGCTTGCTTGCTTTCAAGTTGATGTCTAAGAAACTAATGAATATTTAGTAATCTTCCGCTCAACTATTGATGTAAGAAGAGTAGATATTGATAAATATTTATGTGGGACGTGTATTTGAATATTTATTCTGGGATCTAAAAGTAAAGGTACTTGTGTACTGTTGCATTCTAAATTTCGCGTTAACAATCTGCTGCTCAGGAATGGCAAGCTGAGCAACGAAGAAAGGATAAGGAGTTGCAACGGTTACGTCAACTGGAGGACGAAGAGGAAGAAAGAAAGATTGAAGAGTACCGTGAAATTGGCTTGCGATTAAAGGGGTATCCTGAAGAGGATGTTAGAAAAGCACGAAGATTGGTTTCAAACTTCATCAGAGCAGCTGAAGAAGTGGAGGAGGTGATCAGCCATGAAACCAAGTTACTAATTTTTTTACTTACTGATTCAACTTTGAAAATTCAACTTGATATGATTTTCTCAAGTACTGTTGTCTTTCGTATATGATGATTATTCCTTGTTTTGGGTATCTTAATAACCTAGACGCTTCACTTGGTAGTTTGAGGTTGTTCGGCTGAGTACTTGTTTGGAAACCTGGTTTTAAGGTACCTGGGAAAATGCTTAGGAAGCTAAGAGTTATCAAATGTAGAAATTGTTGTGTTTGCAGTTGGACAGCTATGGGGACAAACTATTCTTAGCTTTAACTATTTCCATTGTTATCATCATCTCCTTTTATAGAATATTTGGGTCTAAGGGAAGTCAATCCATATTGTTCCCCTCCTTCATTTTGAATTCTAATAACTTAGTTGATAACTTCTCTGCAGATTAACTTTTCAATTTTTATCTGCAGAAAATTGAAGAAGCTGCTGACAAAGGGGAACTGACTGAGCTAGTTCTAATGGTCATCTGGAATCGTCTTGATCTTGCTAGGCGTGATGTAAGTAAATTATAACATTTTCTTTTATAAAAATATATTAGGTCCTATTGAACTACACAATAGGAAGTAACACTTCCTTTTATACCAATGTTCACTCCTGACCCTCCCCCAAGATTTGAACATGGGAACTGAAATAATACTATTCTAATATTCCTGGGGTATTTTTTCTATCCTCTCTCTTACGGTAATGATGTCCTTCGATTAATTATCAAGCATAGTTAACTTTTCAAGTGTAACATGTGAGTTGCCTTAGATGTCCTCCAACTTTTTCAAGTGTAACATGTGAGTTGCCTTTGCAAATCATGCATTTATGAAGTTTATTAAACTTGATTGGCTTCTGTAGTAATTCCTTTTTTATTATTCTCAAAGGAGCAGATTCTTCTTTTTAGCAAACTTATGTGGATATGAGCACATATGCACATTTATATGTTCATATATGTCATGATACTAATATAATTATTCTGGGTTTTTCCAGGATGAAAAGGATGCTGTAAGAAGTCTTGATCTATTGTACAGAAGGGTTGAGGTATGCACTTTTCTTTTCACAAGCACCAGCGGGAAGTATTAGTGTAATGCAATGGAAAGCTACCCATGCTGAAGTGATAACAATTTTTTTTCTGATGGCTATTCTCTATGGAATTCCTTGTCTGTGTTTCCCTTTGTTTTACCATCGAGATAATGCGTGAGCTTGGAGATTAATATCTTTTTTGTGAGAAATTTTCGTATAAAATTAAATGAGATGAGACCCCTTGAAGTCCAATGCATTACTCAAAGCATGTAGACCCAGCTGATCACAAAATTTCTCACATAATAAAAGTGATTAGTTTTGCCTGAATGTTCACTAATATGTTAACACCACTGTTGTATTTATATTCTTATGGCTTCTTTCAATTTCTTCTTCTCTTGATTGCCGTCCAAATTTGTGAGGAATTACATAATGTGTTTCACTTACATTCCAGACAGAAATTCTGAAACGGGAGGCAAGTCCTGCCATGAGACTACTCAACGAACTTCTGAATTTGCACAAGGGGTGTGATGATGAAGGATGGTTGAAAGAATGCAAAAAGCGCATGATCGATACCTTTCCACGAGAGGATCCATTTAGCATTCTTGTTCCACAAGGTTTTGACATTGATAAGGTACAGTTCATTCCATGCAGTATTTATGGCACCAAATTTTACCTCGAGTGCATATTGCTCAGAAACAGGTTGTACTGCAAATAATTATCGGGCCATTAGGATTGATCATCCTACATTGAATCAGTTCCATTGACAAAAATTCTCTTTTAATCAGCACCAAGGGCCACTGCGACCATCACTAGATGCTGATGATACTTTTCTGAGGGTAGATTTTGTTAGAGAAGTAGATTCTTTGCTCCAAGAAGTTCGAGAGGAAGAAACTGAAGTACAGTATGTAGAAGGGCTAGATGCTGAATCCGTTGCGAGCAAGCTCAAACATCAAGAGAAGCAACGAACAATACGTCAAGTAGAAGCTCTACTAGATTTAGCCATCAATTTGAAATGGTAAGCAGATATCTGGTTGCCTTTCATATTGAAAGATACCTCTCGGCAGCTGAGCATTTGGATTATCTGTTACTGGTTTTGTTTTTTTCTGAGAGGACCAAAGATCCAAGAACTAGCTACAGAAAACTTGTGTATTATCACCCGCACTTACAATATGGCTTTTGTGTTGGGAGGGTTATTTTATATTAGAAAATACACAGTTTCAGAAGTGCTTTATGTACGAGTACTTAGTTTGCAAGTATAATTGATTAGTGACCTTCTTTTCTGTGAATTCATGTTTATCTTTAACTTATCACTTGGGGCTGACTTGTTTGTTTTCCGTAAGTTGCGTAGTTTTGAAGATTAAAAGAGAAAATTTGGGGTATTTTGTACTTGAATTTGCCTTTTTTGGCTTCGGCTGCAACCACTTCGGCCCATATGTATTCAGTGCCATTTGACAGCATACTGGTAGGCGGACGCTGTGACTGGGGGTGCAGTATTCTCCACAATTGAAGCGGAGACAATATATGGAACAAGGAAAATTGCATTGAGCAACTCGTATCATTATGACTTAAACGATTTACAATGCTTGTGGCTTCTTGTTCTCATCAAAATGACGTTAATATCACAATAAATACATTCGAACTTCAGGAACAGTTGAAGTTCAACCAAATTCAAGGTTTTCTCTTTTCAGTTCTTGGAAGTTTTTAAGCTATTTTTCTAATTCACATCAAGAGATTAGGGTAGCTAAAACAATTTGACTTAGAAATCAAACGCAAGAAATATGAGTAATCAACTAATAAATCACTTTATTGACGCGAAGCAGTAGCCAAATCTATTTACATCCTTATCAGTGTTCATATATCGTACTAGAATTATTTGACAAAGAAGGGTTCCGATTACCAACTACACAGTCCTTGTAATAACAAAATGATGTAACGGAAAGGTTTTCAATGATCAGAACTGCTGGCTTCAAATAGAGTGCAGCTGTAAGATTTCATTTCGTAAGTATACAAGCCTGTCATCTGCTCAACTACAGGCACACCGCCATCTGTAAAAAATCCTGGGTATGGGAGAGC
Organism: Erythroxylum baracoense; assembly: GCA_025629805.1. Classification (NCBI taxonomy): domain Eukaryota; kingdom Viridiplantae; phylum Streptophyta; class Magnoliopsida; order Malpighiales; family Erythroxylaceae; genus Erythroxylum; species Erythroxylum baracoense. Next base: position 9,802,756 of record JAOTAY010000004.1, read on the forward strand.
TGTGTCAACCAAACGGCGCCATTCCATTGCTTCAGGACATGGTGGTAGAACGACAATCTCTGAACAACCTGAGGCATTGATGGCAATGAATAGATTGCCCTTCGGACGGAAAGATTCAGAATTTGATGGCTGTGCTTCATCAGCCTTCAATGTCAAGGCCAGGAATTTGCATGAAGGGTCTTCCCATTTTGGTGGAGACTGATCACTTTCACTCCAGTTGATTTTTTCTTCTTTTAGGAAGTCCCTCTTCTGAAGGAGGTCACTTCTCCTTACTCTCAAGGAACTTAAAAATGAAATGTACTCTGTGGTTTGAATGCAAAAACTTGTTGACAGTGCACTCCAATCAAATGATTTTCTGCCCGTATGCGAGGTGGAACCACCAGAAGATTGGCCACACTCATCTCCCATGTTAAGAACAGGCACACCCAGAGACACATACAGAACAAAGAGATAGTTACGAATCTGTTTAAGTCGCCTTTCAAGGACAAAAGTTTTGTTTGTAGGACCTTCTTCCCCGCAATTCCAACTTAATTCTGAAGCCAGTTCACCATCACTGAAGCTGACCAAGTCCACAAGAGGAAGTCCAAAGTTCCTTGCTATAAAATTGAACGAGAAAGCTGGGCCACGTCCACTTGAAAAGATATCCCCACTTCCACAAAGCCGTGTAGCAAGGTCACTAAGAAGACCCTCACCTCTCAGAAATTTTCTTACATCATGACAAAATTTTGTATTTATCTCCGACCATCTCTTCCAATGGGGAAAGCAGGTCTCCTTTGGCAACCTGTCCCGTGGATCCCAACAATCTGCAATGATCTTGGTTTTTGAGAGCAGCGGATCAAAGGATATTGCTTCAATCAAGGGAGGGCGAGATAAGAATTCACCTCCACAGCCAGTCAGTAGAGATGAAGCATTAATAAAGCAGAAACCATCAATGCGAAACTCTGTTACCCAATATCGAAGACTATCCAAAATCAGCCTCTGGACAACAGGATAATTGCAATTCAAAGCATTTCTTGATTCTATTTTGTCAACTCTACTGGCAAAATAATAGGATAAGTCATCAATTCCTTGCAATGCCCCACTTTCAGCAGTGTGGGTGAAAACAACTTCTAGTAAAACCTCTATTCCATTGGTATGCAACTTCTTCACCATTTCCTTCATTGAGCTAATTGCAGATATTGAACCACCGGAAGGCCCATATAGATTTGCTGGTGAGAAAAAATGACAGGGAAAATATGGACCTTGTTTTTCACCAAATGGAAATATTGGCTCTAAGAGAACTGCATTTACACCAAGACTTTTAAAATGGCTCAACTTCTCACTCAAACCAGCAAAGGTCCCAGCAATATCACTGCATAACTGACTGGACTTGTGTTCAGTGAAACGCATCACATTCAGCCGATAAACAATAAGTTTCTCCATGGCCAAGTTGGGTCGAACATCACCACTCCAGTCAAAAGTAGGTTCCTTGCATAATCGTCCAAGGTACTTAGGCAACAAGCTAGACCTGTGATCTGCTGAGACATTTAGGATAACTTTAGCATAAGGATCCAAAACAACAAGCTCTGCATCTGTATTTTCAGTGTTTCCCTGGAGAGTAGACTCCTTCAATCGATAACCATAGTTCACAAAATTCCGTGCACCTTCCAATGAGGCATGCCATACATCACCAGTGCGATTGACATATGGATCTAGATCGAGCTCTAATGCGGAAGCATCAATCATTGATTCACTGTACAAGCATAGAACAACTCTTTCGGCATGTCTTGAAAAAAATGCAAAATTCATTGAACCATCCATGGAAAAGGAAAGACCCAGAGGAATTGGATTACCGCGATCAAAACCAACAGGCACACAAAAGTTTTCCCTTCGATGACTCCTGATTTCTGAGCCAATCAATTCAGTATTTAACATAGATTTAAGTAGAAATGATAAGTAAAAGGGAGTTTGTTTTGCCTCAAACTCCAATTCAACTACAAATTTGCTGGATGAGTTCCGTAGGAGTGGGGTATCCATGCTCCTAACTTCTGAGACTGATTGCTGGGAATCCAGAGGCATGAAACATGATGAATCAGAACTGTATATGCCCCAAGTCAGTATAAGACTACTGTCACTTGCATCAAGCTCTACGGATGAAACCTCAACATACACTGCATATTTCATATTTTTCTTTCTAACAGAAACTTTAACAGGATCACCCTTTTCCGTTCTAAATAGAAAAGTGGAAACTTTTTTTCGTTTTCCAACTTCACTGATAGTACTAGTTACCTGTTCAGTTTGATGCACAGATATTCGAGACGTAGCAGATATTCTTGAATTAAGACATTGGTGTTGATTTTTTATTGCATTCCGTACATCTCTCAGTAACAGCTTCTTTTGTAAATCATTTCTCCCAAGATCTATTATCACTCGGCTCCCCAAAACATAATGTCTGGCTAGCGTCAATTTAGAAGAATTCAAAACGATGTAATTATAGGAACATGGCCTTGTTGCAAGTAAAGAAGGACGAGTTGCCATCTCAGTTAGTAAAGGCGGGTAATCCAAATTCAAAAAGGGAACACAAGAGAAGAGTCCTACTATTGACTCAACATTGCTGGGAAACAACAGTTACTTCACCCATATAGATCACCAAAGAAAGATGATATATTTTTCTTGGCATTTCGAGTAGCAGTCAAATTCAATCCCCAAACGCAATGAAAACAAATCCAACTAATTCATCCACTGAAAATCGTAGACAAATGTAGGCTCAAACTCACTAGGAATAATCTACTAGTCCCCAAAGGGTCATTTACTCCAGCAGCAGCATCGTCAAGGGAAAGAACAACCAAGGTACACCTGTCACATAGAAAAAATTAAAATAAAGAGGGAAAAAGGCAAATATGTTCCTCAACACCGCCATGATCACAGCCGATAACTGTATAACACGATCATCATAGAACTTCGCTCTATACTATCAAAGCATCTTTCCTTTCACGACCCTCTACTAAAAGCAAGAAACTTTGCTTGTACCAAACCTCTAACAATGCCCAATCCATAGCAAAAAAAAAAAGGAAATAAACAAATATGAAAGCTCCAAAATGAAGATGAATAGCAGATGCCAATTATACAAAAAGAACTGAAAATGGAGAGGAATAAGAACTTACACGAAGTGACTGGTACATTATTAGAGAGAGAATGAGGCAGTAGAAGTAGAAGAGCGGTGGGAGTGGACGCTACGAGACAGAGTACCTGTGGGTGTTGTCTGGACGTTCAAGGACCGCACATCTCAGGTACACTATTCAACTTAGATTGTTTTCTACTTAGTCTTATTTAGTTCTTGAGAGCTCCAAGAGAGTCACGATTCAGTGCCCAAAAGTCAAAACGACAGTTGATGGCTTAATCCTTTCCTATAAATGCAAGCATCTTCATTTTGAAAACACTGCGGTTTGAACAGTTGAACTCCTCGACAGGACCGCTCATTGAATAAAGTCATTTTTTTATAATTTTCTGACCTAGATTTGGGCCTCGTAGCTTGAGGTCTAAGTCTCACCATTTAAAAAATGGGCTCAAGATTTAGGTACACTTGGTTTATACGGAAGAATAATAATAAAAATAGAAATAAATATAACGAGGGATAAAAATAAGTATTATTATTATAATTATAATAGTTAGTTAAAAGGAACGAATGATTATTTAATAGTGGTTAGTTTGTAAAATATATTAAGAAATAAATTTTTTTAATTAATTATAATGTAATTAATTAATTAATTATAATATTTTAATTAATTATATTATAATTGATTAATTAATTAAAATATTTTAATTAATGAATAATTATATTTTAATTAACTACTTATATTTTAATTATTTATAATGTAATTAATTAATAATAATAATTTAATTAATTATATTGTAATTGATTAATTAATTACAATATCTTAATTAATGAATGAATTATATTTTAATTAATTATATTGTAATTGATTAATTATAACATAATTAATTAATTAATTATAATTTATGTATTTAATTAATTAAAGTTAATTATATTATTTTAATTAAATAATTACAGTATTTTAATTAATGAATTATAATTAATTAATTATATTTTAGTTAAAGGTTTGGGAATGAGTTAATTATTTAATTTCTCAAACTATAAATGTATCAAGTAATAATTTCCATTTCTCTCAATTATAAGAGGTATGAACCAATATCCAAAAAATAGAAATGAAATCACTGTTAATTTAATCATAGTTATTTGACGTTGAATGCATACAAATTTAAGGATAAAATTAGGAAATCTTTAAAAAATCTCTTATCTCTAAAATTTTTGAAAAAAATTATTTCTAATTTTTATTTTTCTATAAAAATCCTTTTCTTAGGTTTTAGTTAAAAAATTAATAAAACACATACGATATAAAGCATTAGACAGAATAATCAAATATTATAAATATAAATATAGTAACTAAATTCAATTTTTAAACTCTTTCCAAATTAATTTGAATTAAATTAAATTTAGTTAATTTAGTTCAAATTTAAGAATTAGGTTGAATTATTATATAAATAGTATTTGACTAGTTCACGTTTGATGTTAACAATGCTTGTATTTTATTTTTATTTTTATTTGAAATCTAAAAAATATAGTTTTTTCTTAAATGAATTTCAAAAATTAAAATACTTTTTAAATATTTCTTAAACTATATGGAAAATTTATATTTTTTACTCTAATTTAAAGGTGGGAGATTTTTAATTAAGAAAATATTATTAAAAAAATTTAAATGAATAAAACTTGAGAAATTAATATAAAAAGAGAATCATGTGAAATTATCGACGAAGAAATTTAACAGACTCAAATTGCATTTAAAGTAAGATTATGATGGGAAGTGGGAATAAAATTTATGGAAATAAAAAGAAAAAGAAATAACTTTTGTGGTTTCTATTTTTCATGTACTTTATATATTTTAAAATCATTATAAACTTTCCATTTAATATAAAAAATGTTTAATTTTTTTGTTAATTTTAAAGTTATTTTAATATAAATTATTGTATAATTGACTAATATACATTTAATAACATTTATAATTTTTAATTAGGTATAAAATTACAATATTCTAATAAAGATAAAATTTTCATAATTTAATAATGTAAAATATTTTAATATGTACAAATGTGTTAAGACTATAGCAAGGACAACATAACGAGATATAGAATATTTTTCTATTGATATCAAGTTATACTAAGAATTCTCGATGAGCCCCCTTTCTTTTTTTAATAATTATTGATGAGCTCATCAAGAATATTCAAAGGAGTGTGCCTTGGTATATATTGATTGTTGATGACATTGTTTTAGTGGATGAAATAAAAGAGAATGTCAATGTTAAGCTAAACTTTGGAGGGATGTGCTATATTTGATTAAGACTAAAAACTTAAAGTATAACTTTTTAGGTCACATGGTTACATCCGATGTGAAGATAAAGATTGATTAAGAAGTTATACAATAGAAAGGTCATTTTAAGTATCTTGGATCCATCATATAAAGCAATAACGAGATAGATGACAATATAGTTTATTGTATCAAATTTAGGTGACTTAAATGGAAAGATGCATCAGGAATTTTATGTGATAAGAAAATACCATTCAAGATAAAAGGTAAATTCTACTATTTAGCAATTAGGTTAATCATGCTCTATAAGATAGAGTATTGACTCATCAAATAGATGCATAATCGTAAGTTAATGGAGGCAAAAATAAGGATGCTCTGTTTGATGTGTAACCTTATAATAAGAGATGAGGTCAGAAATATAGTGTTAAAAAACAAGTTGGGGTGGCTAACATCAATAGTAAATTAAAGGAAAAAGGACTCGGGTGGTTCAGATGTGTTAAGAGAAGATATCCTAATGCCTCAATGAAAAGATGCGAGAAAATTATTCTTAAGAACTGTAAAAGAAGAAGAGGAAGATTGAAGAAGAATTTGGGGGAGATAATCAAGTATGATGTGACCCTACTATAGCTTATCAAGAATTTGAAACTCAATAGGAAATTTTTGCAAACTAAGATAAGGATAGAGGATTTTATAACGGGAGTTCCTTCTTTTTTTTATAAAGAGGTCCTTCTCTTTTCATAGACCTTTTGAACCATTTACTTCAATTATAGTGTCTTATATCTAGCCTAAATTATTTTTGTTATAGTATTTACCCTATTAGTTATTTTATTCATTTATTTCATATTTTGTTCGCTTTTAATTATTTTTTATTTACTTATTTGTTTTCTTTCTTGTTTGTTTATTTATTTACTTGATTTTATCTTTATTTTGACTTTGAATTTCTTTATTTTTTATCTTAATTTGATTTGATTTTCATTTATGTTTTATTTATACGATCATTTGTTTATGTTTTTGAATATTATTTTCTTCAAAAATTATTTTTCTGTGGATCCATCATAAACAACTTCTTTACTATTTAAGGGAAAGACTACGTACTTCTGGACCTCCCTAAACCCTACATTTCTGTGAGATTTTCACTGAGTAATTGTTATTGTTGAAAATATGTCTACCAAATTTGAAATACAAATATATTTTCAAAAAATCAAAAACTACGTAAAAACTTTGAAAATCTTTAATCCAAGACAAAAAATACATCTTAATTCAAAATAAATAAAAAGTATAGACCTTGAAGAAGAAATAAATAACGTGATTTTTAGTACATTGACATAGTAGTGGGACATATATAAAATTTAAAATAATAATTTTATGTCATATCAATACTAACGTAATATATAAATAATGAATGCATAATCTCATTAAGAGTACAGTATTTTAAATTTTAAATTAAATATTTAGAAACGTTATGATTTAATAATGATCTTGTATATATTTTAGTGGAAACATTAGAGTTAAAAATATATTTTTTCAGACAATTTTTTAAAAAATTAGCCTTTAAATTGTCCAAAAAAATCCAAATCCTCCATATTGTCACAAAAAACATCGTCTTTGATATTCTACAAAATGATCCAATACTATTCACTCTCCTCTTTAAATCTTGTTTCTTTAGTCTCTCTCTGAAAATCTCTCGAAGCTTTTTGTTGAATACGCTGTTGCATTCAACCTAACCACTAGCTACTACCTTCCCATTTTCATTTTTTGGTTGATTTTTACTAACATTTGGAAATTTTCCAAATAATCAGTAAGCTTCTAAGAAAAATTTTCTGTAATCGCCACATTTCCCTATTCTAGTTGTACTAGGCTTGGAAATTAAGCTTAGTCTGATCCAGCTAGGCTCGAAATCAACGAGTTTGGCCAAATTTAATCAATTTACAGGTCGTGCTTGCATTCTTTTTCAATTTTCAAATTTAGATTGGACTAAAACTTGAATTGTCTAATTCTTTCTGATCCGAATTTTAAAAGTTTTAAGAAAAATAACATCATTTTTATTAAAACGATATTAATTTTCAATTTTGAAATTATAAAAGAAAATAATCCAATCAAACTTTGAGTCGTCTAAATCCGATCAAATTCAAGTTCAAACCATATGCTTTAGATCTAGACTCGAGCATTAATTTTTAGGCCAAGCTCAAACCTACTATGTACCATCCTCAAGTTGAACACCTACCATAATATGGAAACCTCCTGGGCAAATTTTGCTAGAAAAAGACAAGGTCCAAAAGCCATTAATATCTCTCTCCTTTCAAACCCACCCTGTACCATCCTCAGGTTGAACACCCACCATAATATGGAAACCTCCTGGCCAAATTTTGCTAGAAAAAGACAAGGTCCAAAAGCCATTAATATCTCTCTCCTTTTCTCTTTCAAACTAAAATCTTGTTTTTCCTTTCATATCCTAATCAATGGCTCGTTAAGTTTGAACGACATAAAGTCACTCGTAGATGAGTGGACTGTCTAGAAGGTCTAGGATGTTAGACTCATTGCTAACAAGCAACCAGACTGTTAGACAGAACGGAAGCAATAAAACATCCCAATCAATAATATACCAGGACTAATTCATCTTTCCCTACTACCAATAAAATGGGATATCTCAAAATAGCTAACTAAGCATAATATCACAATAACAGTAATAATAAGACTGATAAAAATAACAACACAAAGGCACTAAGATTTTTAATGTGAAAAACTCAACTGGGAAAAACCACAGGACCTAGTCTATTCAAAAACTCCACTATATCAATAATGGGTACCCACAGTCATCACCAATAAGTGGATACACATTATAGGATCAACAATACATCTTCAAAATACACACTTTAAAGTCTAAGTGGATTGGAAGGATCTCACCAAAAAGGTGACCAATTTGAAAATCCAAACTGGTAGATATGTAGAGCGTTAAGAGGAACCTATAGCTAAAATTTCATCTTAATCGGACTTCATTTGACCATCTGATCAAGTTTTCAAAGGTGTTACACTTCTATTTTCTCTCTCAAAGCTCAAAACTACCAAAACAATAATTTTGTCTCTCCTCCTTTCTTGATTGTGACGACGGCCCACTTCAAGAGAAAAACAAGGATTTTCTTGTTTTGATTGTCAAATTACTAATGGAGTCAAAATGGTTTTTTGGGTCATATGCCACACAATTGGGGGAATTATTTTTGGCTCAACAATCTCCCCCTTCACCTCAATTGGGAGGCAAAACCAAACTAGCTCTTGTCTACAAAACAAGAGCTTATTTCTTGGCACTGCCTTAGTCAACATATCTGCACCATTATCATCAGTGTAAACTTTCTCAAGGAATAATACCTTGGAATCCAACACATCCCGAATCCAATGGTACCTTACGTCATTGTGTTTAGACCGAGTATGAAATGTAGAATTCTTACTGAGGTCAATAGCAATCTGGCTATCACAATAAACCACATACTTATCTTGCTCAATGCCTAACTTTTGTAAGAACTTCTGCAACCAAAGAACTTCCTTACAAGACTCAGTAACTGCGATGTACTATGCCTTTGTAATAGACAAGGCAATACATTTATGCAGTTTACTTTGCCATGTCGCTGCTCCCCTTACAAAAACCATTAAGTATCTAGATGTGGACCTCTTATTATCAATATCACCTGTCGTGTCAGCATCTGTATATCTAACTAACATGGTCTTCCCATTGCCAAAGAAAAGATATAACTTGGAAGTACTTGTGAGATACCTGAGAATCCACTTAACTACATTCCAATTTGACCACCCAACTGTATGAGCTATATCTAGCTTGGTGTAAACCATAGCATACATCAGGCTACCAATTACTGAAGCATAAGGAATTTTCTTCATGTCTTCTTTGTCTTTCTCACTTTTAGGGCATTATTTTGTACTAAACTTGAAATGACTAGCAAATGGAGTAGAGACTTCCTTAGCTTTGCTCATGTTAAACCTGTCAAAAACCTTCTCAATACTTCTCTTGAGATAACCAAAGCTTCCTATGTTGCCTGTCACGACAAATCTTCATTCCAAGAATTTGTCTAGCTGTACCCAAATTCTTCATTGCAAAGGATTTGCTCAACTCCTTTTTCAAAATGTTAATCTTCACAGTATCATGGCCAATAATCAACATATCATCATCATAAAGCAAGAGAATGATGAAATCAACATCAGAAAAATTCTTCACAAATACACAATGATTGGCTGTAGTCCTTTGATACCCTTGGTCTGCCATAAAGGAGTCAAACTTCTTATACCACTACTTCAGAGCTTGTTTCAACCCATAAAAACTCTTGTTGAGACGACATATATGGTTTTCTTTACCTTTCTTTTTAAATCCCTCTGGTTACTCCATATAAATTTCTTCTTTTAAATCACCATGTAGGAAGGCTATCTTTACATCAAGTTGCTCAATCTCTAAGTTCAAGCTAGCTGCTATACCAAGAACAACTCAAATAGAAAACATCTTTACCACATGGGAGAATATCTCTTCAAAGTCTACACCCTTCTGTTAACTGAAACCCTTCACAACCAATATGGCCTTGTACCTCAGTTGTGAGTTGTTTTCATGAATCTTCAATTTATACACCTAGATCTAAATTAGTAAAGATTTCAACTAAAGGTTTTAGCTTCACTTTTCCCTAAATCTTCGATGGTCTGATCTTCAAAAAAGATAACATCTCTACTTCTGACCAACTTCTTCTCTACAGGATCCCATAATCTGTACCCAAATTCTTCGTGTCCATATCCTAAGAAAATGCACTGCTTAGATTTTTCATCAAGTTTTGATCTCTTTGTAACACCCACATAATACCCCCTGGAGGATATGTGGATGCCACACAAGACAGTACAAACAAACAAACAAAAAGTATTTTACACATGCATTTCAGAATCTCAAATCAACCATACAGTATGGTTGATTTGAGATTCTGAAATGCATGTGTAACATGTTTTTTGTTTGTTTGTACTGTCTTGTGTGGCATCCACATATCCTCCAGGGGGTATTATATGGGTGTTATAATTTTTGGTATCAGAGCATGGTTTAGGCGATTCTGGTTTAGCCAGTGCTTAACTATTGCTTCTATTGAGTGTACAAGTTGTATTTTGGCCTAATGCGGTGTCCCATGTTTTGTTTATAGAATTTACAATGGATGGATCTCGCGACTCTGTTGACAAAGTTGCTGAGAGCAATCAACCGAAGCAAACTTGTCCAGAAATACCTGGACCCTCGGGGGTCAACCGAGGTGAAGCTAGGATGCCACCTCCTCCTCCAGCTCTGGGAGAGGCTTTGATTAAGTTGTCCCAGGATATGATGACGTTGCTACATCGGATGACAGCACCTAAGGCTCCGATTGATCAGCTGAGGAAGTATGGAGCTGAGGAATTTGTTGAGACATCTCTGGAGGAATCTGAGAAAGCTGAATACTGGATAGAGAAGGTTAAGCGGGTGTTAGATGAGATCAATTGTCCAGCAGAGCAGATGGTGCACTGTGCTGTCTCCCTTCTTCAGGGAGCAGCTTATGAATGATGGAAGTTTGTTTTGAGGAGTCCTCAACTGCCTGTGTCTTTGACTTGGGAATTCTTTGCCTACGAATTTAAAACTAAGTATGTGACGGAGGCTTATGGGAAGGATAGGTGGAAGCAATTTCTGAATCTGAAGCAGAGGAGTTTGTCAGTTGCTGAGTACGACAGGGAATTTAATCGGCTTAGTAAGTATGCCCCTGAATCTGTACTTACTGAAGAGTTCCGATGCCATCAGTTCGAGGAGGGATTGCATGACTCTATCAAGGAGCATCTGGCAGCGGTTACTCTGTTGCAACAAGTTACTTACCATCAGTTGGTGCAAGCTGCGATGAAAATAGAAAGACAAGAGATGATCAGGAAAGAAAGAAGTCAGAGAAGAGGCTCTACTAGAGGTGGCCAGTCCTCGGGGAAACGAAGTCGGGAAGGTGCTACTTCTGCACTGGAGAATGCTCAGAGATTTGTGACTAGGGGAAGGCGACAGAACTTTCCCTCTTCGGCTGTTTCTGGTAGGGGGTCATCTGGAGGCCGAGGTTCTGAACCCCTAGAGTGTCCTGAATGTTTTGTCCATCATTGGGGTGTTTGCAGAAGGGCTACGGGAGCCTGTTTTCGCTGTGGTAGTATTGAGCATAAGATAGCCAGTTGCCCTCTCAACCAAGCTCAAACATCACAAGCCAGTCAAGAGGTCTTTCATGCATCTAGTGGGAACAGAGGACATGGTAGAGGTCGAGGAGGATCTGAGCAGAATAGACCGAATTAGAGTAACCAATCAGAAACTGTGAATCGCCCAGCTGTGCCTACTACTTCGGCTCGAGCTTATGCACTAAAAGCTTGTGAGGACCAGGATACACCGGATGTTATTGCTGGTATGGTTTCTCTGTTTGATTCTGAAATGTATGCATTAATTGATCCTGGATCTTCACATTCATATATCTGTGTTAGAGAAGTGTTTGATAAGGAGATGCTTATAGATCAGTTAGAGTATGATATACAGGTAACCAGTCCTCTAGGTAGTAGTGTGTTGGTTAATCAGGTGTATAGAAATTGTCCAATTATGATTCAAGGCAATGACTATGTAGCGAATCTGATCAAATTGCCTTTCCATGAATTTGATTTGATTTTAGGGATGGATTGGTTATCCAAGCATCAGGCAGTAATTGACTATAAGGCTAAGACTGTTATACTTAGGAGATCTGATCAATCTGAAGTAATATTGCATGGCGTCTGCACTAACTCTTTAGCTAAGCTGATATCTGCTATGTAAGCCCGAAAGCTTCTCAGGAAGGGTTGTGAAGCTTATCTAGCTTTTGTGCTTGATTCCAAGGAGGGTGGAAAACTGCTTAACATTCCTGTAGTGAAGGAATTTCCAGATGTATTTCCTGAGGAATTACCTGGACTCCCTCCTGAAAGAGATGTGGAGTTATCTATTGAAGTTATACCTGGCA
>JAOTAY010000004.1:9815218-9838403 GCA_025629805.1 Erythroxylum baracoense
AAACATGTGCTAGTCTAACCATTTCATCAATACCCCGTCTTGATGAAACTATGACTAGGAACATTTTAGGAATAATACGAAAATGCAATTTGAATCTCATAATTATAATCACAGTATAATTTCTAATTACATAACAATTATTCCAAGGATTTTATCTTTATGATTAATAATTAAATAATTAAAAATACTCAAAGATAGAGAATGCCTTTTTATTGAATAAAACAAAATTTATACAATAAAATGTACAACCAAAATTGGCTACAAGGGCATAAACTAACACACTTTGTAGGGGCAATTAATCCATTTATAATGCATCCGTAGACTTATATATATATGATGAAAGAAATATCCTCTTAGATTACGAGTCCTTTGGTACAGGCACTAGAAAATTATAGGCCTACAAAGGAGCATAGTTTTGTAAGTCTGGTAAGATAAAGCGTTTATTATTATAACTTTATACATAGCCTAAGGTTGCTACTTAATGATTTTTATGTCTGAGTTGCTAAGGGAGATAGATATAAGTAAATTCAATTGCATCCTCACTTTTGGTGTTTGATTTTAGCCTTCTTAATAGTCTATCATAAACCCAAAAGCAGTAACGTGTTCAAATTTATGCATTAATTAAGGCTTATAAATATGTTTTCAGGGTGGTACATTATAAATACAAGTTCTAACTTGAAAATCACAGTAAGAAACCTCCCAAGAAAATGCATCATTAGAATAGTAAGTTTTTATTCATCTTTTTGAAAGATGGTAGTGAATAAGATTTCATACATGTGTGGTGAGATCCTAACCTCCAGTTTAGTGATAAAGATAAGTTTAGTGAAATATTATCTACTTAAGCAAAAGCCTTAGTAAAGTAAGGTAATTCTCTTTCTTGGAAGATATCACAAAAGAGTTATTAGAGGCTGAAGTTTCTAATGAACAGGCTCGTGAATAATGATTTAAGATTTATAACATTCATGTATTGATCACAAGCTCTCTTACTACAAATATACATTCTGACTAGCATAGCATCAATGGTGAAAAGCTTACCTATAAAGGCAAATATTAAGTTGAGAAAAAAGAAAGTTTGACAAGAATCACAAGGGGAGTCGTGATAAGTCGAAATCAGTTAAAGATGCTTGAAGCATGAAAATATAGCAGAATTGAGGGAATCATAGCTGTTATGTAACCAAATATGATTCACATTATGCCTGGAATCATGAAACCTTTCTAGTATACGGTTACAATTCCTTAATGTGAGAGGAGGAAAGCTCCTACGATTAATGAGGTCTACTATCCTAGATGGTCTGTAGATGATAAGCAAGTCTATCATCTTGATATTATGTTTGATCCACTCTAATTATATAGGAATATCTATTTCTTTTAGGGAAGACTGGGTCTCCTCCATACTCAATCAAAATAACATATGTTAGTTAGATATATCATTGTTTAAGTCCCATTACTTTAAAGGTCTCATAAATGAGAGCATCGATAGAATTAACATTAGCTATCAAAATTCTTTTCAATTTAAAGTTTACGATGTTTGAGATAATAATTGTTGCATTTATAAGATTAATATTATTGAGACTCCTCTTCTTCACCGAATACTATTTATCTCTTTGTTCATTATTTGTTGATCTTAATGTTTATTCATAGCATTGATATGGTTATACTGAGTGAACCTCTTCATCTAAGACCTGTTACAATTGCTATCTCCACCAATAATTATGTTTATCACTAAAGTAAACTTTCAATATCCTATTCACATGTATGGAATTTTTGACTATTGCCTAACAACTGATTGGTCATGCCTATGTAATGGAGGCCTTTATTTATAAACATCCTCATCCCTTTCGAGATATACCTCTATATAGAAATCCTAGAAGTAGGTTTCGATGATGTCTCCCCTTCTTTAGGGTTCTTCATGGACAAAAGGCCTTCTTTCCAAGCCATAAACTCCTTAGCTAAAATACAGTGGAAACTTTAGGAAGTGTTACTGAATAATAATTCTTGTTCACATTTAGCTATACAGAATTAACACAAAAATTCTAGAAATGGGGTCGTGTCATTATAACTACAAACCTTTGTCACTACAGGGCTGGAAAATAGGCATCAAAATTGAAGACCTAATATATATATACATATCCATATTTGGGTATGTATCTATAATATACCCCTGGAGTACTAGACTACTACGGGGTTGAGCCACTTAGGGAGCTTTATTAGGAATCCTCTTTGCTTAGATGAGACTGTTGCAACACTAAAAAAAGTTAGCTTTACCAAAATTTGTATTTTGGTGGAGGCATCTAATGAGATATCATAAGTAATACCTATAATGAGAATGGGTGAGAGGGGAAACATATTTCAAGACTAGCTGATATTCACATACAACTAGAAACCTGGAAGCTTAAAGTTAAACCAATCATGGGTGCCTATTGGGAGGTAGTTTAGGATAGGGGAATTCAATGAATTGAATCGTTCATATGAAGTGGCAAAAGGTGACTTAATCCCGAACAAATGTCAGGGAAGTTTGGAAGTTGAGGAAGCATCAAAATGATCTACATGCAAGGAAAGAGTACAGGTAATAATTAAGCAAACTAAGGAAATTTCTAAGGGAGACATTGACAGAGCAGTCATCTTGAGAACACTTGAAGGTCCCATCAAAGAGAAATAACCAATTCCTCTAAATCATTACCTCAAGAAGCATTGGTCCAAGAAGAAGCACTAAAGGAGATTAACTTACATTCCAGTTATAAGAGGATGACAAGGAAACTTTCTAAGAGGAAGAAGAAGTGTTCAACCTCCCAAATCTAATGCCTCTATAAACATGGAACATCAGAGTGCTTAATTGCCTTAATAAGCAAAGAATGGTAGTTGATTACATTTAGGAATCCGATTGGTCTCCTAAAAACAAGAATAAAGGAGAACAATAAAATTAAGCCTCTTTTTTAAAAGAAAATAAGAGTTTCCTTACTAATCACAATTTTCATTATAATGGTAAAATCTTAGTGGCATTTGGCATAAGGGAGGTAGAAGCTTAACGAATTCTAATGGAGTAACAGTTTATCCATCTTTAAGTTAAGAGAAAAAGCACTAATATAAGTTTCCAAGCCTCAATCATTTATGCTTTTAATCATAGATTTCAAAGAGAATATTTATGGAATAGCTTGATTATAATTGGAAATGGAATAAGGGAACCTTGGATAGTTACTAGAGACTTTAATTTTATGTTATATGCCAATAAAGTAAAAGGGGGAACCATTTGCCTAAGGAATCATACAAATAAGTTAAAAGATTGTATAAATCAGATCCAAGTTATAGATTTGAATATTAATGGTCAATTATTTATATGGAATAATAAAAAACGAGGGCATTAAATGATAAGGAAGAAACTAGACAGGGTAATAGTAATGAGGCTTTGATACCGAACTTCTTAAAAGTAAATCCTCTTTTATTGTAATAATTTATCTGACCATATTCAGCACAGAAATCCTCTTTTATTATATTATATCAGTAAAGAAGGTGTTTCACTTTTAGATTTAATAATTTTTTATTGTTTTAGTAATGCTATGTCCAAAGGAGTTAATGATAGCATAATAAGTACCAAGATGTGTAAGTTTATAAAGAAGTTGTAGTTGATCACAGGGGAATTAAAGATGTTGAACAAATCCACAAAGAATAGCACTCAGAAGGTAGTTATAGAGGTAAAAGAGAAACTAGCCAGAATTCAAGAAGGACCTAAAAAGTGGTCAACTTAAAAATAGGTAAAGTTCTGCCTTAGATCACTACACAAGAATGTTGTGATTAATGATTCACTGCTAAGGCAAAAGTCTAAGGCGATTTGGTTAAGGGATGAGGATGGAAGTACAAAATTCTATTATATTAGAAAGGAGAGATATAAACATAATAACCTCACTAAAAGATGAGAATGATATAGTTATCAATAGTAGAGAGGAGCTACAGGGAGAGGCTTATAAATTCTTCTACAACATTTTAGGCACTAGATCAAAAGCTTCTTCTAATATAGAGGATATAAGGAATATAGTCAACTGCCAAATTTACAATGAGTTAGCAGAGAGCTTAACTTAACCAATCGAGGCAGATGATGTGGAAATCTTTTCTCCTTGCACCTATATAAAACCCCTAGAGCAAATCGTTACAATGCTCACTTCTTTCAACAAGCTTAGGAACAAACTAAAACTATAGTCACAAAAGTTATGCTTGAATTTTTTGGGATGGGTAGGATGTTGAAAAAGCTTAGTTAGACTTTTATCTATCTAATACCTAGGATGACTTCTCAAAACTTATCAGAGACTATAGGCCTATATCTTGTAGTAATGTGACTTACAATATTATAGCCAAAATGCTTGCCAATTGATTGAATCCAGTCATTAAGCAAATAGCTGATAGCTCTCAAGGAGCCTTTATAAAAGGAAGATCTATTGGAGATAATATTCTCCTAGTACATGAGTTGTTCAGGGGGTATAATAGAAGGAAAACAACTAGAAATTGTGTTATAAAGGTGGATTTTAAGAAAGCATTTGACTCCCTAGACTGAGCTTTCCTATTAAATACCTTAGATACCTTTGTATTTCTTGAACCCCTTATTAATTGGATAAGTCATTTTCTTACTATTGTATCCTACGGGATCTTGGTCAATTGGAAACCTACAAGATTGATTTTAGGTATAAAAGGATAGAGGGGAAGGGATCTTTTATTCCCTTAGCTCTCCACACTTGCTACAAAGGTTCTAATAAGGATGATCACAATAAAGAGAAAAAAGCAATCTTCATTTCAAATGCAAATCCGTAAAGAAAGTCACACTATCTTTGGCAGATGACCCATTATTATTAACCAAAGTTGAAACTAATTCGAACTCAACATTAATGGGAGCCTTGGAGTCCTTCAAGGAACTATTTGGATTGTTAACAAATAAGAAAAAAGACAAGTCCTAATCTCAGGTGGAGTAGAGGCACAAGTTAACTCCCTAACTATACTAAAATGGAGCAAGACACCCATCACCTACCTAACAATTCCTGTAAACATAAAAGACAGCCTTTCTCACATTTCAAACCACTATTGGAAAGGATACAAGGAAGATTGGCAAACTAGAAAATCAGATTATTGTCACTAGTAGGAAAATTCCAATTAGTGAAATAATTTCTAAGTAATTTATATGTTTATCGGGCATCACAACTCTGGTTCTTAAGGAATTGATCAAGGCTATCAATAAAGTTTTGAACATTTTCATCTGGTATGGTAAAGTAGTTGGCAACTTACCAATCAAAGTCATTTGGGAGGATGCTAGCAAGACTATAAAGGAAGGGGGATTAGGAATCTTATCTTAAGGGTTTATAATCAAATTTAAATGTTAAAAAGGCTAAGGAGGTTAATAATAGACAAAGGCTCATTTTGGACAAGATGGGTGCACTCATAATATGGCAACCAGGGTAATATTTGGGAATGCAAATTTATATCAGAGTCATCCTAGAGCCTGAAGCATATAATGACACTTAATCAACATCACAAATGGGACTTCCTATGTAAAATAGGGAATGAATCCTCTGCCTTATTCTAGAATGATAATTGGTCAACCGTAAGAACATTATCAGATGTTTAGGAATGAGTACCTTGATGATTGACATGGATGACAAAACCACAAAGCATAAGGCAATCTCACTTCATAACCAAAACATTTCCAGATCAGTTTATGCTACCTATTTACTGATAAGATTACATCCTCAAATTGAGGGCCATATATTATGGAAGCATTATCAATCGGGCAAATTCATAAATAAAATATGTAGGAAATTACTAAGAAGCAACTCACCTCAAGTTTCATGGTCCAACTTTATTTGGTACGAGCATGCTTGTCCATGCACCTTAACCACATTGTGGCTCCTAATTAAGGGTAAACTCAACAATAAGGATAGACGATGCAAATATACAAATATTTCAGAAAAAAAATATATGTCCTCTATAAGGAGGAATTAGAGATGATGAATTATATATATTTTGAATGCAACTACTCAAGATTGATTATGAGAAGGATTATATAATTAGGGGTTATGCAACTGGAGAATCAAAAATTGAAGGAAATACTTTCTTAGTACTATAGGAATGATAATAGAAAAAATCCCAACTAGATAATCTCTAAATTGGCATTTAGCAACACTGTGTACATCTTGTGGATAAAGAGGAATCATTATGTATTTAGGAAAAGGGAGAATCAAGAGGAGAATCTGATTCATGCAATCATGAATAAATTCGGAGAGTAAATCCTAATTCACAATATGAATAGAACCTACTCTTTAGATTTGATTCGAAAATGGAGACTACCCAGTGAAGCTATTAGATAGGACTAATGTAGCAGAAAACAACATTGAAGCGAGAAAGTACTGGAAAGTAGAATTTGATTAAATGATGCCAAAATTAGTTAAAAGATGTTGTATAATGATGAAACAATTATGTCACTATTGTAAGATTTAGAATGTTGTAAATGGTTAAATAACTATTAATTTTGAAAGTTAATGAAATTTTTAATTTTTCAAAAAAGATTGTTCTAAATGTCCCTGATGTAAAAGTTCACTAATTGTGAATTTGAAATTTTTACACTCTTTAGTATTATCGTCGTAGTTTCGGTGAAACTTATAGTAATTTTTTGTTAATTACTTTCCTAGTGACATTGATCGACAAGGATTTACTCGTTCTTAAATGAAATTTAATATGTGATTTAGACATATATTTAAGAAAAAACTTTGTAATCTGCAGTCTATAAATATTTAATGCATGTAACTTGACTTTTACTCTTCTTGTAGGTCTATCCTTTTTTTTAGTGTGCAATAATCCTTTTCCTTTTATGTGTTATGTTACTTTGCCTTTTATTCCTCTTATTTTATTATTGATAGGTACTTAATTGATTATGAAATTATTCCATAACACTTAGCAATTATTGATATGAAATTGCTTAGGCTACTCACTTTATTTTAGGTACAATTCGAAAGCAAAGAAGTTAAAGTAAGTCAAAAGCTCAATATTTTGGTCATTTTTCGAAGATTTATTTTCACTTGTCTTTATGGAGCAAAAAGAAGAAAATTAAAAGACAAGAAAGAAAAAATACAAAGAAGATTTAAAGTTAGTAATAACTATGCATATCCTATGCAAGAATGTGAGTTCAAATTTAATGAAAAGCATTTGGATTAATTGGTAGAGCAACATGAAGGAGCAATACACGCCAGAAGAAAACGACACAGTTAAGGGAATGAAACGCAGACTCATAACCAGCAGCTCAGCAAACGGGAAGCACGCCAAAATGTTATGCAATAGGAGTAACCAGGAGATAAAACATAGACAACGTCTGTGAGGACGTCTGCGTTTCAGTGTTTGTGTTAAACGCAAACGTTGCCATTCATGCTAAAAGGAGGAGCGTAGGTTTTTAAAGGAAGGGCGTGAACAGTATGCTTGGACAAAGAATTAATTTGTCAAATCAGAGAAAAATAGCGGAGAGCTTGAAAATAGAGAAAAGGAGGCGCAGTGAAGAGGCAATGCTAGGGGTCTTCGGTAGGGGTTATTAATAAGGGCTGAAGCATTTTTTTGGGAGAGACCTATGAAGGGCTAAACGTCCTTATGCCGATTCGAAGGTGACATCGACACCGACAACCTGGGTTAAGTGTATTTCACTATTTTTGTTGTTTCTTTCTCTCATTAAGAATTGATTATGTTATCTTGTATTAATTGAATTGGGTATTGTGAAAAAATGATTTTAATGAGTTCATTGATTCGTTTATTTGCAAATCTATTGCTAGAATTTCGATACAATCTATAATTGTTATGTTGAAATTCATGTGTAGCAACTAATGATTCGTAATCATTAGGGATAACATAACCTAGGTTAAATGACACATCGTATGTGGTTA
This sequence comes from Erythroxylum baracoense, assembly GCA_025629805.1. Lineage (NCBI taxonomy): Eukaryota > Viridiplantae > Streptophyta > Magnoliopsida > Malpighiales > Erythroxylaceae > Erythroxylum > Erythroxylum baracoense. Next base: position 9,823,120 of record JAOTAY010000004.1, read on the forward strand.
TTGCCTTAATTATTCGGTTTTCCTAATTTGCATTGTTACTGCCTAATTAAATCTAGAGATCGTATCTTAAGTTATTTAGTGGTTAGGTTTAATTAACAATCATTTCTTGATTAAACACCACCTAAGGGAAAACTCAGGTTAATTATTAACTCACGATTAATAGTTGCTAACAGAGGTTAGAGAACAACAAATCAATGAAATATATTTAATTAGGTTGTAGGCCAAGATTGAACCAAAGAACTGGGTCCCTAACGAATTTCCCATTTTTATCATTTTCCGCATATTTTCTTTAATTTTTTTCATTATGTTAGTTTTATTTTATTTTCTTATTTCAAAATCCAAAACCCCCTTATTAAGCCTAAACACTGATTAATTTTATTTCAACAACTTTACACACACTCTCTGTGAGATTGACCCAGACTCACCACTACTATAGTAGTAGTCTAGTTATTTTATTTTGACTAACGTTAAGACGCGATGTCAATTTTGGAGTCGTTGTCGAGAAGTACGGTGTTTTAGTTTTTATTTGTGATTTTAATTGTTGTTTTTGTACATATTTGTTTTTAATTAGTTTCTCTTTAGTTATTTCTTGATCTTTTCACTTTTTGTTTGGTTTTTGCGTAACCACAAAAAAAATTTAACAGGATAGAAGTAATTTCTCTTATAACTTTTATTCTCAATCATATAACCAAGGTTGGACTGATCAACCTAACTTTGGTTGTATATGTGATAACCATCAAAATTATTTCTATGATAGTTTCCAGGACATAGAGCAATTCCCATGTAGACCAGAAGCTTCTAGTCATAACTCAGGTACATCTTTGGAATAATTGATGAATGTTGTAATTGTTAACAATCTCCAATTTCAATAGAGCCTACAATAGCAGTTGCAACAGTTCCAGCAAGAAATGAGGCATATAGCGTCTAGAAACCAGAACGCGGCAAGCCAAACGGGTGAGATGACAATGATAGCAGTTGCAACAGTTCCAGCAAGAAATGAGGCATATAACGTCTAGAAACCAGAACATGGCAAGCCAAATGGGTTAGATGGCAATGAGGATCGACTACCTAGAATCACAAATAAAAGAGGAGCAGCCATATCAACCCAAGGTATACCCATTGAATGTTAGTACAGAAACCTTACAGAGTGATGAGGAGCTTGAGAATTTTGAGAGCGATACTCAAGGAATTGCATGTGAAGAAGAAGTTAGGGAGGAGCTTGAACTAGAAAAAGACTTATCATTTAGCTCGGAGGTGAGTACTGAGTTCATAATTATTTTTTGGACTCTTATCATTTAGCTCGGAGGTGAGTACTGAGTTCATAATTATTTTTTGGACTAACTCTTCACCTTTACATAGTATATTAGAGGAATTAAATGAGGAAGAAAAAGGCGAAGAGATATTTGAGACCCTTCCAGAGGGCATGGACTCAATTAAGATTGAAAGTCAGAAGATAGGGAAGATGTTAAATATGACAGATCATCAACTAAGACCCTATCCTAAAGAACCTCACGTGGAGGAGCCATATGCAACACCTGAAGATCACAATTTTATCACGTGAGAAGGAAATATGAAGTCGAGCCAAAGACTCTAAACAACGGCGCTTCTTGGAGGCAAGGGAAGTAAATATCTTTTCTTTACATTTTTACATTTCCTTTTATATGTGTGCGTGTTCTTTGTTGGTTTGTTTCTTGCTTGTTTTAAGTTTTCAATCAAAACAAGAGAAAGAATAAAATAAAAAAACAATCATTTTCTCTTTTCTGTTGATTCTAGAACTATATAGTCATGATTAGAGTGTAAATTGACTAGAGAATATCATAGCAACTTTAACATGTACTTTTACTTTTGTGATTGGTCGATGTGCATTATCTTTAAAATAGTAGTGACTATTGGTAGACAAAGCCGGTGAGATTTTGAGCCTTGTTTAACCAAACCAGTGAGATTTTAAGCCTTTTTTGACTAACATATTCATATCAGTCTCATTGTCTTTTGATAATGTATGACTTTCATGACATGTACATCCTAATTTTGCCTTGAATTTCTGTTCGATACCACATTTTTATTACATGCATTAACATGGATATGATAAGGCATTCTTTGCTTTTCCGAACTACATTAGCCAAATAGCCTACCCATAATATGATTTTCCTTTTTAATAAGCCCCTTTGAGCCTTATTAGCCTTTCTTTTTGTATCAACCACATTACATGCTTTATACTTAATCAAATGTCCTACCCAAGTCATAAAGTTTGTGGAACATTTGTGATTGGTGAGTTTGTGGATGTACAAAAGTATAAGTGTGGGGGTGTACATATGTGTGGGTTGGTTAATATTGGAATGTTTTGTTATGTTTTATCATTGAAATTTTCATGTTGGTGTAGTTTATTTTAATTTTTACAAGGAAAAGAAAGAAAGAAAAGAGAAAAGAGAAAAGCATAAGAAAAGAAAAGAAAAGAAAAGAAAATGAAAAAGAAAGAAAAAAGAAAAAAGAATAAGAATAAGAATAAAAAATTGTTTAAATAAATGTATCTAGGAGCATGTGCATATGTGTTGAAAAGTTGTTTATGATTAATGCATTCGCCTAAAGTTGTGATGAATGGGTCATTTGAGTATATTAGATATAAGGTAAATGTTGACTTGGAAGGTTCACTCTTATGGCTTCAATATATTGTTGGCATAAATTGTATGAGTGATTCCTTCATATTGGTATATGCTTCATGTGGTTAGTGTGTGAGAGTTGAATGGGGTTATGAAATATAAATGTTGCATTTGTCAGAGCTAACAGTACCTAGTTTTTGATGAGTGTTGCTTTGTTTCACTAGCTTAATGGCTTTCATGACCTAAATACATCTCACCTTACCTTTACCCATATTACAACCCTAAAAAGGTCCTTTGATTCATGATTTTGTATGTGAATTTTAGTGGTGGAGAAATGAAATGTAATGCAAAGTTATGGATTGTCATGATCATGAATGGTGTTGATTGTACCTATAGATATATTTTACTTAAACACATTTTTCGAGTCTACCATAAGATTGCTCAGTTTTTAAAGGTATTGAATGTTGATTGATCATCAGTAAAAGCTTCGAATGTTGAGTTCTTGGTATGATTTTTGAAAGTCATTCCTCTTTATTTAATTTAGATGTTTTGCCCAGGACGGTCAAAAGCTAAGTATGGGAGAAATTGATATGTGTTTAATTGTTGATACATTTAATCATTTACTCTTAGCGATTAATGATACGAAAATGCTTAAGATACTCACTTTAATTCATATATGCTTAAGATACTCACTTTAATTCATATATAATTTATTTGTCTTTATGGAGCAAGAAGAAGAAAATTAAAAAACAAGAAGAAGAAGAAGAAAAAATCAAAATACAAAGAAGAAGAATTAAAGGTGGCAGCTGGGAAAAGATGAAGTATGAAACGGGATCAAAGCAAGGAGAGCAAGGATCCAAAATGGCAGCAGCAACAAGCAAAAAACGACAGTGCAGAGACACAATAGTTAGACAAGAAATGACAATGTAACAGCAGATGTTAGGCATTTCATGCAATCAGCGTGCGTTTCATGCAAGCAAAATGACGTGCAACAAAGGTGGAAACAAGGAGCAAAATGACAACACACGGACAAGCTGGCCAAGAAAAACATCCTTGTACAGAAGCAGCGGGAAGTTTTGCAAGGTTTTGATGAATAGTGAGCATGGACCAAAAACCATGATATAAAATCGTCAAATCAAGCAATAGTAGGCAGCGTGAAGAGAAGGGGCTTGTGGCAGAACAAAAAGAGAAGAGTGAGTAGCGTGAGAGAAGAGAAGAAAGTGAATAGTAACGTGGACCAAAAACTCCAATTGTTTAATTATCCCATCAGTGAATAGTAGTGAGGAGAAGAAGCTTGTTAGTGAGTAAAGAACTATAGGGTTTTCGGTAGGGATATTAATAAGGGCTGAAGCATTTTTACGAGAGAGACTCATGGAAGGCTAAACGTCCTGACATCGGCTCGGAGGTAACATCAACGCCGATGACACGGGTTAATTGTATTTTCTTATTTTTGTTGTTTCTTTCTCTCATTATAAATTGATTATATTATTATATGTTAATTGATTTGGGTTTTGTGTATGTATAATCGAATTTTTATTATTGTTCGGTTATTTGTGTATAAACCTATTGGGATTGTGAAAAGATGATTTTAATGAATTCATTGAATTGTTTAATTGCATATCCATTGCTAGAGTTTCGATATAATCCATAATTGTTATGTTGAAATTCATGTGTAGTGACTAATGATTCATAATTATTGGAGATAACATCACCTAGGTTAAATGACGCATAATATGTGGTTGTTGTTTTGATTAATCGATTTTCCTAATTCGTAATGTTACTACCTAATTAAATCTAGAGATCGTATCCTAGGTTATTCGGTGGTTAGATTTAATTAATGACCATATCTTGATTAAACAAAACCTAAGAGAAAACTCGGGTTAATTATTAACCTACGATTAAAAGTTTCTAGGAGAGGTTTGAGAACAACAAATTAATGAAATATGCTTAATTAAGGTGTAGGTCGAGATTGAACTAAGGAATCTGATCCTTACCGAATTCCCCACTTTTATCAATTTTTGCACGTTTTCTTTAATTTGTTTTTATTAGTATAGCTTCATTTTATTTTTTTATTTCAAAACCCAAAACCCCCATTACCTAAACATCAATTAATTTCATTTCATAAGCTAACCGAACACTCCCTGTAGGATCGACCTAGACTCACCACTACTATAGTTATAGTCTAGTTATTTTATTTTGACTAGCATTACGACGCGCAAGTCAGCGACATCTGAATTTTTCTCGCCTAATTTCCTACCTAATACTGCGTCAAACTTACGAAGTTTAAAAAGAACTATTTCGATTTTATCTTTTGCTCAAGCTACACTAAGACTATCAATTAAACATATACATTATGATAAAACATTGTCCATAAAGAGATCAAATACTACATAAACATCAAAATCTACCATGACCCAATAAAGTAGAACCATTTAAGAAGCAAAAACTTCCAGTCACAAATAAAACATTTCCCCATAACTAAAAAATAATTTTGGAATTGCATATGCATACATATAACACATATATTAATTATCAACACTTTTTCTTCTTCACCAACTCTCTCTGATTTTCTTTTCTTCTTCCTTTCTCTACATCTCATTTGTGTCTCCAAACGTGATGAAATGAGTGAAGATTAATGCCCCTTAATCCCTCATTCACAAAATAATCTCATTAAGATTCATACAAATTTCAACATATAAAAAAAGTCAAATTAGACAAAATTAACGATAAGAATACCTCAATACTTAAATTGTACTTGTACTCAACCAAAACCAAAAACACTAAACTATGAAAACACAAATAAAAAAACAAATTAATAATGACAACAAATTGTTTTCTCATTTAATAATTAAATATGTTAAAGATCAATTCAATAAACGTAACCTAAGATTTTGAAACTTATAATAATTCGTGAACAAACTATCCTTCACATGTATAACAATAATTAACAAGTATGTCAACTGAAAGATCATTAACAAGTGTGATAGACACTTACTCCACTTTCTGTTCTCTCACGTATTTAAAGGTCATAAATATTCATTCAATATTCATTTCATGTTAAGCATCTACCATAAGCTTACTTACTAATCCAATCTTCACTACTAAATATTGAACACAAACATTAATCTGAAGGTCTTTATTTTGGTTGTATTGGGGCCAAGCTAAAGGTAAGAAAAAAGATAAAGCTAAGCTTTAAATCATAGAACTAATTGAGCATTTAAAATAGTAAAAACTAATAAAACATAAAACATATAGTTTTTTCTTTTCAATCACACGCATAACCCTGCCAATCTCCTTTGCTTTTCTCTTCTCCCCTTTCTTTTCATTTTTTATTTCTCTTCCTTTTTTTTTGCTCCACATTTTCTGGTTCTCTTCCTTCTTTTCTTTTTTCCTTTTTCTCATTTAATTTACTTGATATGATTTCATTTTTGTCCCAATTTACAGCAAGATAAGTTTAAAAAAGGAAAAAATGTGAACAACAAATGCAAATTATTACAACCCAACCCACCCCTAACTTATAACCTAACTATATGATATACTTCTCCCACAATTATTCCCTACAATCAATTGTACCTTTTAAATGCTCAACTTCCCCTTATGGCAGATGTAATGAAAAGAGATAAACAATCAAGGCCAATGCTTATGTTTAGGGTTTTAACTAAAAAAATTTTCATTTAGGCTCAAGGGGGCTCACTAAGCATAATATCATAGTGGCTTTTTAAGGTGTCAAGATAAATCCTAAATGCCTTCATAGCTTCAATGTTTGCATAAGATTATGTAATTTCGACTAGTATTTACAAGCAAGTTCTAGATTTGCTTAACCATGAAAGAATGCTCTCAACAATGGATACTTTTAATCAATGTTTAATATCTCAAAAAAGCTCAAATTCTTACTAAAGGAAGGTCTCATTCATCTATTACAACAAGCTAATATCCTTTCAATTGAAATCCAAGTCAATCAGTTTAAGCATGTAAATATATTAATTCACTAATATTATGCATTTATAATCCCGGTCAAGTTCATTTACTAACCATACATCTCTAACTATTAAACAAGAAAACAAACATGCATTGTACAGACATACACTGTCAACATTATAAGAAGATAATTAAAGTATCTAAGATGCAAACAAAATAAATAAAGATAAACAATAAAACTAAAAAAAATTTAACAACAAACAATAAAAATAATAAGAAGAAAAAGGGAGAAATACAATACTAAGATGAAGGTGGACGCTGTCTGGAACGAGTATTTAAATTCACTAGGAAATTCCTCATCTCCACTGTGCTAGCCTTAATCTTGTAAAATCTATCATTCGTTCCCCATTCAAATGCAATAAGTTGATTGAGCAATAATTGAAATTCAACAGAAGTAGGTGCAATGTTCCAACGCGTAGCTTTAGGTGGCAAAACATCATCCTCTTGTGTTCCTTCAGCTACCTCGATGTAACTACGCTTACTACTTGAAGCTTCTACTGTGTCGTCATTAACAAGAACATAATGATCACCTTGTTGCCTAACAATCTTCATACACACCAACGATTGCAAGTCTAAACTAGAGTTTCCTGAAACTAACTGCATAACTGTTCTTTCAGTTAGTAAACCAAGATGCTCTACAATTTAGGTGATAAATGCTCTAACTACTATTCTGCCAACTCTAGCTTTAGCCATATCAATTAGATGCATACTTAACTACATATTAGCATTAAAGTGTTTAGCATGCACCATACACCTAACACAAACAATTATGCTTTAGAGGTTGCACCTTAGCTATCTTCTCTACCGAATAATGTACAAGTTAAAAACCTATGAAGATAACGAAGGCTAGGGTCTACTAAAGCAAACGATTTAGACTTACTTGGAGAAAAAATGTTTCTTGAATTAGTAATTTCATTCCAAAATTCTATAGGCCTAAAATCATCATGGTAGCTGCATAAATCACTATGTAAAAATCCAAATATAATATTCAGTACATCTAAAGTAATAACATGCAGCATATTCATCAATCTAAGTGTTATATTATTCACAATGCCATCATCGTTAAAGATCAATTATAAAGTAGTCAAAAATTCTAGAGTTAATTCAAAGTATGAATATTTTCTAAATTCAGCAAATCTATCTCATCCTATGTTATGCAACAATTTATAAACTCGGTCTGTTATTCCTATTTCAATAATAGCTCCATGATCAATAAATCTATTCGGAATAATCTGGCAATCTTTTAAAGTTGCATACCTTAACTGGCTCTCATGACTGTCAAATTGAAGACAAGGATTGCCTAAAATGGGCATATCATCCAGTTGAGAAGATGAAGATGTCAAGAATACCATACGAGGCATACTTGATAACGTTAGTCTACCTGAGTAGCAATCAAGCTCACAGTATAAATATAAGTGTGAGTCGTTAAAACATAAGTTTTTATCTATTTCTTTCCCCACCTAAAATAATAAAATTAAGTTACAATGGTGTAAAAACACAACTGCAGATAGCTTACAAGTCTCTGGTACTCGATATAAGCATTCTGCAATTTTTATTTATTTTTCTACGATTGAATGTATAATAAATAAAAGGAAAGGGTTCTACCTGTGTTGTGTCTACACCGGTCTGCTGCAGCTCTATCTTCGGCACAGGTCTGGCGTCTGAAACACCTGGGTATGTTGCACGCTTCAAATACCACGAATGAAAGTGGTGAAATCGTTTCTCTCAAACATCGCTAAAGTTGCTGCGTACCTGAAAATGTCGTCTGATGCGTTGTGAAGGTCATCTGATTTGCGTCGTCACCAATCTACTCCAGCTACGCCTCGCGGGCGTGATATTTGGTCGTGTGGTTGAATTGAAAATGCTTACAACCATTTTAAAACTTAAATATTATAATAAATTTATTTATTTAAATTTTAGTCACCATGACTCATGAATTTTTTTATTTTTTAACTTTTTACTCAAATATTATAATTAATTCATTTATTTTGAATATTTTATCCATTTATATCAAATACGTTACACTATACATTTCCAAATTTTATTTTATTTTTTCATTCCTAATTTTTACTAACTAATTTTATTAATTCATTTTAAATATTCTAACTCTTATATTTTACTTATTTTCTCCCGAAAAATTTATCCACATTATTTATTTATACATCTTTAGCCATTCATAACATAATATATTCATAAATACTCTTCAATTACCTTAAAATTTTATTTTTTCCATATATCACAATTATCACACCCATAGCTCCTTAAAATTTTTAAATCATAATCAGGGCATAACTCCTTATATTTTTACACTTTTTATATATTTTTATTTTTATTTTTTAACTATGTACTAAAATATTATAACACATTTATTTATACATTTTCCTGTAAACTTTTACTAAACTATTTTATCTTTTCCACTATATAAATTTCACAATATTCACTCATATTTCATCCATTTATCTTTTTAATTCATTCGTTACGATACATTTCCAAATTTTTAAAATTTTAAAATTTTTAATTTAATCATACTTATTTTATTAATTCATTTTAAATAATCCAACTATTCTATTTTTACCCTTTTCTTTCACAAATTTTATTATTAATCACACAATTCTATTTTTTCGATAAAATTTTAAATTACACAATATTCATTTATATATTTATAACTGTAAATAACATAATATACATATAAATACTCTTTAATTTTAAATTATATGGGCATTATATTTATTCAAAAATATAACTGGGAATTTGCACAGTCTATTCTGATAACAAAGGATAGAGGAGGTAAAAGAGAACTATTTTTTTAATTGTGGGAACCTAGAAATAACATATTGTACAAATGAATGAAGCTGAGTGGGCCGTGTAATGGAGCTACGTGCGACGTGTACTGGAGCTAGGTGGGTAAGAATTTAATGATGGGAAAATTTTTACAAATGCGGAAGTAGGTGATTTAACAAAGTAGTATTTAATTATTTTTATTTTAAATATTATTTCATTCATTTCATTTAAGCATACACTTGTCACCAACGTGGCAAAAAAGTTAGATGACATAGTTTAATCATGTAAACAATGTTAACGATGGATGGTCTAACGAGTAGACTATAAAATTAGATTATTTTAACATCACCTTTTAAACTAAAAGAGTCTCACTACAAGTAGTATGTTGAACATAAATGATGTAACTAATTTAGAACAATGAGTTAACTACCTTTTTCGGACTAATCTTATAAGTTTCATTTTTAGAATAAATGATTAAATTGATTTGGAATCAATACCCTACTCTTTTAGAGTGATGTAACTAATTTGGAATAGTATCATTATGGGTGGTGGTACGTTGATCATAAATAATGCAAATGATATAGAATAATCATGCAATTGCTCTTTTATGCTAATGTAATTAAGGTTGACAAATTGACCAGGGTCTAACTTAACTTGAATCAACAGCTAAAAATTTAGTTGAACGAACATTTACCATCTTAAAGATTAATATCCATTAATTTACTATACATTTTAAAAAAGTTATTTTCACTTATATGTATCATATAAATTATATATTTAAATAATTACATATAAACATTAAATTTACTGTGTTCTTAATAAATAGTATTCTAATTTTTTATTATTGTTAATTTAGTGATTAAATTTTTGAACTCATAACTCGAGTCATAATATTATATTTATTAATTTTTAATAATATGACATATTTATTAAATATTAAGTGAACATGTTTTGCACAAATTTATAATTAACAAAAGTGAAAAGACAGTTTAATAAAAAGAAAAAGAAGAAAATTCACATAGAAGTCGACAAAAATGCAAAATGAGAGCTTCGGAAGTCAGGACCCCATGCCTTGGACAAATCTTCAAAACTGCAAGGAGTAAAATAATATTTACGAGATCCAGTACATTCCCAACCTCAGTGGACGAGTCTGTTGGGGTTAAAAGAATATGTTATGGTAAAGCGTATCCTAGAAGTCACCTTGTAGTTTTATACGTGTGAAAACGACGCCGGTAGATCATATCGGCATAAGACCAAAATTCGTTAACCACAAAGGAATCGATCCGAAACAATCTCTTCACCGGTAGAGCTCGTGCTGCCGCCCTCAAATTTTCTGTCCTATTTTTTATGTACCTATTCTGTTTCATTCAATCTCAACCATTTATTTACGTGAGTTACACATAAATAAATAGTTGAAATTGATACATGAAAAATGAGACAGAGGATCACTTCCCCGTGCTGCCACTAGCTACCGTTTGATTATCACAGTCCTCGTCTTCACCCACGATGCCAAGATCACCGTTGATATCATCATCATCATTGTCGTCGACATCATCACTGCGGTCTTCATCTGACGACAAAGGCGTGAGCCAACAGGTTCCATTTAAGTGCCCATTCACACATACAAAATATTCCAATCTCCCATCACGTGACCCAAGCCGGCGAGCCGCGCTCTTGGGAATGAACCGAGCCCTACTCATGCTCCATACGCGGGCCCCACAATAAGGACAACTTATACTCTCCTCGAAATTCACCTGCTGTCTGATTAACCACGCTCTGGTCCTTGATTTGGTAAACCCCTTAAAAACACCTCTGTAGACCCCCAAATCGTCCTCATGATCAGCCACAGTGTGTTCACACGGGTCGCTCACATACAGTAAGTCGCCTCGACACTTCTTGATCAAAAAACTCCGGCCCGAAGTCTTCGAAAACCTCGAAGCTTTCACGAAATGACCCGGCAGGACCCGACTCACCCTGAAGTTACCGGTCGGATTGCAACCGCAGCAGAAGAACATGAGCTTGGCGAGTGCGCGCCAGAAGTCGTCGAAGTGAGCGTTGGCCTGGCTGTTTGTCAATGTAGATACCATTCTCGGAGCTCGATTCGCACAAAGCCCGCGCCAGAGTAAGCGCTTCGCTATGGCGTGAAGCTTGCGGTTAAGGGAAGCTGTTACGCAGAGTGTGTGCAAGTCCCATTTTAGGGATTCAAAGACCAAAAGGAGTACGCGCTCGTTGAGTATTCCGGAGTTTGATGTTTGATTAGGTGCGTAAGTTGCGAGTCTCTTGCTGGTGCTCATTGGGGACAAATTAGTTTTGGCGACTGGAGCTAATGTCGGAAACAATGATGGTCGTTACGCGGCTGTTTATATTAGCGGTTGGAGGAGAACCAAAGACAGACACGTGTCGGGTGGAGAATGGCTGATTGATGTTGAAGATCCTGATTCGAGTAAAAACACTTGGGGACGCGTGTTGGTATTTGATTGCATAGAGAATCAAGGTGGTGAAGGCCGCGTGTCCTATTTGCCAAAAATATCTGGAATATTATAGTCTTAGGAGAAGATTCTTAATTATCGCAGATGTCGGATTTGAGGAATCTGAGTATAGGCAATGCAAAAAGCTGTCATTTTCTAAAACACGTGTCATTTCGATACTTAAAATGGAAGTAGGAAGAGCAAGAGTCAACAGTCGTCGGTGAATCAGAACTCGACAAAGACTAGCGATTTTACTAATTCTGGTATAAATAACTAATCCTTGTCAGGTGGTGGGTAAAAAATCTAACCTTATATCGAGCCGCGTGTCCTCCGTGTGTAAGACAAAAGTGTACGTGGCAGTAGCTCTGATAGTAATCTTATTTTCTGGGTATGTGCAGTGCGACAGGTGGTGCGTGATGACGACAGAGCGAGAGGACGCGTGGAGGTAGGTGTGGACGTGGAGCATCTTCATCTTTTTCAATAATGGAATATGGATGCTTTGTCTCTACATGTCAATTCCTTTTTTCTTTTGCTTGATTAACATGATTTCAGGATTACTGCACTCGTACTCTGAATGATGAAAGTTAATTCCGTCTTTCAGTTCCATTCAACTTCCTAGACGATAGTGAAACGAAGTCTATATATGTAATGTGGTTAGCTAGAAATAGAGTATGCAGCGTCTAGTAGAAGAATAGGGGGGCTTGACGGCTGCACTTCGTCTTCTTCTCTATTTGGGATATGCATGCCCTAAAACATGATTCACAGTCCCCCTTTTCTAAGTTATTAAATATAAGGATATATGTATCCTTTGTTTAAATTTACTTTTTCAACCGGACTTTCATGGTTGAATAGATAAGCATTTAAGTTTTAGATATAAATTCTGATATTTTTAAAATCAATAGACTTTAACTCTCATTTATGAAAAATTCTTAGTTTCATTAGTTATGTATTAACTTGACTTTTCTTTTTCAATTTTTGCTTTGAGTGGTTTCATCATTGTCAAAGAGGAATCAAATTTGCACTAATAGGCCTTCTATAAAAGCATAACCGGAGATTAGTGTCTAAATTACTAATTCTCAAGTCATTTTCACTATCGGTCACATCTCTTGCGTTTCTAGCCGTTTACCAACCGTGCCATCAGCGCTGACTATCGTTATCTTCATCTCCATTACACTCATTTGTCTCATCCTCAACCAGTTAAGAACGATTTCCTTCCACATCTCCAGCGTGTGTGTTTGGTGAGTCAATGGCAGATAGATATTTTGATTCCAAAATCACACTTTCGGTCTTCATGGGTCTTGTGATTGGCACTTTTAGTAAATCTTCAATCTTGATTCTCCATAAGCGTAGATATTGTATTTTAATACGGAAAAAAAAATAGACACGAGAAATGGGAGAAATAAAGAGATTAAGGGTAAATCAAGTGTAATGATTCTTATACCATACACTTATCGGCTAAAAAACAGCACAAAATAAATTGTTTCAATATTAGGTTCACTTACCGACATGTTTTATCTGGTACCGCCGGTAGTTGAAATACCAATTATATATTAATCGATACCGAAAATTTTAAAAAAATCAGTGATATTTCTGTAAAAAGTAAAATGTTTTTGCAAACTCACCCCCAACCGGATTATGGCACCTTTTTTTTTATTTTTTCTCTCAGACTTTTACTCACTTTCTTCTTCACCATCATCATCTCTTTTTATTATTAATAATATAACATTTAAATTCATATAGTAAGTAATAGTTATATTTTTCTATAAAGAATAATTAAAAATATATTAAAATGAAAATTAAGAGGCCTCAAATTTTTGTATTTTTTTAAAAAATTTTAATATAAATATATCAATATTTTATTATTAATAACAATTACATATTAAAATAAAATATATTTTATTATTAAAAATTAAATATTAAGATAGAAATTATATTTTATTATTGATAATTATTATTATTTTTATTTGATATTTTGATGTAATTATTATTTATTATATGATAAAATTGTAATATTTTAGATACTTTGTATTGTTCTTAATTTTATATTTCAACGATGATAAAAAATCTTTTTCGTATTAAATGTGATTATTATTTATATGTGGAATATGTGAAAATAATATTAAGAAAAATAAATAAATTGTTATTTTAAAATTCTATTATTATAAGTTTTTGAGACAAAGTTGGTTTAAATTATACAGTACAATATTCAAAGATTATTTTACAATTTTTAAAAAATTTAATGACTATTTTATAAATTTTAAAAATTATTTAAAATGGCATCTGATATTGACCAATATAATATTATACTAGAATCTAATCTGTTACCAAATTTAGTAGGATATTCGTAAAATTGGGTAAATCCCCCTGATTCTGCTCTTAGATCCAATTATACATGTATATCTGTTGTTTGAATATATAAACATTTAAGTTTTAGTTCTAAACCCGTCCAGTGAAAATTTCTTTCAAAGTGTAGGGTATTCAGCAAAATACCTGGGAGTATTACTTAAAAAACCTGTCAAACCTTACTCCCATCTGATAAAATCTTTAACCTCGTCATTGTTTCATCTGCTGACCTGACTTCTTTTTGTTTTTAAAAAACATTGTCCTTTAGCAAGTCTCGCCATTGCAACATGGAGCCCAGTTGACGAAAACATAACTAGAATTAGGGTCCAAATTCCAAACTCCTAAAACAGATTCCCTGTAACTTACATCTCCTCCCCTCTCTTGCCTTTCTAGCCGTCTTGCTTCATCATCGTCAGGTGACCTGTCGTTTTCTTCATCTGTGTTGCACTGGTTTGGCCCATCATCAGCTACTAGCTAACAGCATTTTTCTTCCTCATCTCTACGTGTGCGTTTTAGTGATTTATTGTGATACTCTTTCTTCTTTTTGTGCTTTTGATTTCAAACTTGCATTTTTAGTCTTAGCTAGTTTTATAAGTTACACTTTCAGTAGATGTTCAGTCTTGATTTTCCATCATCAGAAACGATATCCTTTAATAAGGAAAATGAAATTATGTCGTGTCAATACGCTACTGAAACATACCTATTTTCTGGAAGCTATCCAGGAGGGTTTGAAGATCAATGTGCAGGGAACCAAAAGTTACTCATATACGCAGAAACTGAAGGCAATCAAATCCAAACTTAATCTGCTACCTAATGGAAGCAATGATTATATAATCAAAGAGAAGCAGAATGCTCTAAATGAATTGTTATGCCAAAAAGAAGCTACGGAAAAACCCGGAGATAGAATCCTTAAGGAGAAGGAAGCTGACAGGCCTGACCTTGGGCAGGGGCGAGCTGAACCTGTGCTCAGGGCCTAATTTCAATAATGTAGAGTGATTTATTTATAAATAAAAAATAAGAAAAACCTGCATACATTCTTTCCGTAAAGTAGAGGGAATGGAAGACAAAAAGACCATGAAATTGAGTTCATCAAATAATCAATCATCTCTTGATCTCT
>JAOTAY010000004.1:9840316-9861286 GCA_025629805.1 Erythroxylum baracoense
GTAGTGATTGCACGTAGCGCTCCCTTATCATAGGATATGTATCGGAATGACCTACGGGCGTCCCGGTGCGTACCCTATGGTAATGGGGTGTTACAACTAGAGGTTATGGAGCCTTTGTAAAAATAAAGAGGAGTTATGGGTTGAATGGGTCCACACAGTCCATAAAAGAGGGAACAACATATAGTGCCTATAACCAAACTATAGCATGTCATAGACCCTAAGGCAAATCTTAGCAACTAGACAGTGGATGGAGAGATTGATTACTCACAAGGTAGGGGATGGAAAAACCACAATCCTTATGGTTTGATAACTGACTCACCAGAGTACACTTATATAGGTTGAGGGCATCCAACACTTGAAACTTTCAATTCCTTTAAGCTCAAAGGTTAAAAGGCTTATAAGTAATAACAAATAGAAATGGCCTTACCACTATAATAAAGGAATTGGAACTATCATCAATTACTTACCTTCATATCAACCAAACTAAACTAGATCAGATATAATACAATGGACATCATACAGTACAATGGAGTTCTTCACAAAGGCGTGCAAGAAATTCCTACAACATGAAGGAAATCTCAGGGAGCAGTGGAATAAAGTGTTGTGGGATCAGGATATTAATCCAAACCATGCACTTCTACTTTGGTTGGGGATAACAGGAAGAGTAGAAACTAAAGACATGATCAAATTTGAAATCCCATCTAGAACTTATGCCCTATGTCATCTACATATTAAGATCGTAGCCCACATTATAGTTGGTTGCTTTCACTCCAATCGTATATAAACGAAGATTAGAGCTTTGTTAAATGTTTAGTAGGATGCTTCAAACTGGAATGAAGTTGTGGAAAGGCTACTAGGGTTGGGATGGCTAACAAAGCATAATAAAAAGTAATAAAGAATAGTTTTGCATCATTGGTATACTACTTGTGGTAAGAAATGAATGTAAGAACCTTTGATAAAGAATCCAAAACACAGGAGCTAGTCTTACAAAAGATAGTCCTATATTGCAAAGATGAGCATTATTGCCATGGGGCTAGCTTATATAATATCATAGTGTATGAAGGAGAGACCGATGTTGAACTAGAAAACTAAAAGAGTAGTATGCCTAGTAAGGATCCCTATATAGCTTGATAGGATAGTGTACTACTAGTATAGGCTAAAGGGTTATAGATTATAGAAACTGGTTTGGTTAGAGAGTGCCAGCTAGATGATTTTATATAATGTACTTATTTTGTACCTTATCTTTTTATTAGTGAAATTCGTTTAACTTTCAAAAACAAGCTAATGCAAATTAATTTAATTTTTAAGCTTAAGCTTTAGTTCCCCACTCTTAACAATTTACCCAGTTGATGATCATTTATGCATCTTAATTAACTTCATAATCTTATTCATCAATAATAAAATTGTGTGTAGTGCATGATGTTCCCTTGGGTGAATAACACCATTAACTAGAAAAAGCAAAATTTTAAATTCATAATAATCTTGTATAAAAGCTTTAGACAATATTAATAAAAAAATGGATAAACCAAAATCCATCACTTTTACTACTTTGTTTTAAAAGCATTCAGGGTAGATGCTTAAACACTAAATTTCATTATTAAATATGGATATCTGTTTAAGCTATAATTTTTATTCTTTTTAAAACTTTCATTACTTCAAAGCAATTAATTTATGTATGAACTTTTTAATTATTGGTTTAGGATATTATTTGTATAATGTTTATGGAATCCCCAATACAACATTAAACTCAAACGCTTAGAGTGTGATTTGCTATCGTGGGTTAAATGTCCCATTAAAGATTTCAAGGAGTGATCATAATTTAGGAAGGAGATTTCATAAATGGCTAATTATCTACTGAATGAATTTTTATTTGTCAGTGATTTGAAGAATCTTGTGCATATGTAAAATGGTTGAACATAAATTTATTGAGAGAGTTAATAAAGTGATTTATAAATTAAAGAAAGATGTAGTTATATTGAATAAGGAAGTTGATGCAAGGACAATTGGATTTTATTATCATTTTGAACAAAATAAAACTAAGGAGATTAAGGAACAAATAAAGCTCATCAAAGAAGACATTAATCTATTTGAGAAAGAGAAAGAATACTTGAATTTTATGTTAATGAATTTCGTAGTAAGGTTTCTTGTGCTTTTAATGGATGTTATTTTCATCTATGTTATGGGGAAATGCTTTAAATTTCAATTTTAGTTTGTTCAAATTCATGTGAAAGTTTTTATAAAATTGATACTTATTACTGAATGTAATGCAAATGCTAAAATGAAATTCATTTATGTAACAGATGTATCAAAAGAAAATTGCAAAGTAAAAAGCAAAAGCAAAAGCAAATACAAATTATAAGTTATCAAAATAAAATGGTAATGTTAGGTAATTTTATTTGGCATATTATCACTTAGATATATATTGCTGAGCCAAAATGAATAGATATTTAAATTCATATCACATGTTGGCATTGCCTTAAACAAGATTTACCACTGGTTTATTTAAATTCATATTTACCATTGGTTTATTTTCTTTAATCTTTACTCCTTATTTTTTTCATATGATTGTTTTGGTTTTTTAGAATTAAATATTTAACTTTTTACTTACGTGGTTTTTTCATATGATTGTTTTGGTTTTTTAGAATTAAAGATATAAATTTTTACTTGTGTGGTTTTATGTATGTTAACAAAGAAAACTGTATACTATTAATTCTTCATGTTAGCTCAACTTCATTCTCTCATGTTTTAATTGCTCCTTTTTTAAATCTTTTTTTCATTTAGATAATAGGATTGTGATAGTCTTTACTTTTGAAAATAACAAGATTTTGATAATAACACTTTAATTATAGGCAAAATTTTGACTTGATATTATTCTTTTATGTTTAATGCCATAGATTGTTTTTTGTTTAATTAATGCTATAAATTGTTAACAAAAGCAATATACCATTTTAATTTCCATAATTTTTAAAGTCAACATTTATTTCTTCTTATACGAATAAGTTGGAATAAACCAAAAATAAAGATTGTATTTATTTCTTTAATTAATTAAATTGAAAATACATTTTAAAAGCTAATAAATGTTTGAGAGAATTTTCATGAAAGTGGGTTTACCCATAACTTGTATTAAGTTTGATTTATGTTATTTATTTAGTTTATGTTATGTGACATATTTTGCACCTCTCATAATAAATAAAAGAAATATATGATAAATGATTATAAAGCTTGGAATAAAAATAATAAAGGAGTTTTCTCGTTACCTAAAAGAAAGAAACTACTAATAAGTCACTTAAGTAAAGTCACAAGTTATAGCGTCAATATCAAAATAAAACAACCTATTAGTTATCATATCTTATTTGTTTAAATATTAACATGTGTTTTGAATTAGGTTAGTATCATTAAACCATTAAAATTTATTTGCCTTGTGCATAATGAATAAGAAAAGACTAAGTTTTAAAGATGTTATAGATTGAAGATACAATTTTAAAAGAACTCCATCCAATTTATTAAATTTTAGATTATATCTTTTATTAAAATTTTCATATTTAAATTAGATATATTTGAAAATTAAATAATTATTTAAAATCTAAAAAAGAATTTTAGGCTTGACTTAAACCAAGCTTAAGCCATAGGTGTTAACTTAAAGCCTGATTAGGATTCAAACCATCTAAAATTTGATCAGGTTTAGACTCAAACTACAAGTCTCGAGCTCATTCGAATATTTGACCGAGTCTGGATTCTTATATCTAATTTTGGATTAGGCTCAAGCCAATGGGGACCTGAGTTTTGATTGGCCTAATTCCAACTCTACAACATTGAATGAAACTTGAGATTTAATCAAGCTACATATTTAATGTTATCTTTTAGGTCTTGTTTGGTAAACAATAATAAATAGGTAAGAATGAGAAAATAACTTTTATTCTCTAAATTTTAGTTGTTTCGTTAACGGTAATAGACAAAATTAGGAATGACAAAATTGGAATGAATTTTAAACAATCTTAGATTTTTATTCCTAAGGCGGGTGTAAGTATAAGTTGAAATTAAATATCGAGAATAAGTGATGGAAGATATTGTTAGAATATTATTAAGTTATTATCAAAATATTATTAAACATATTGTCAAGATATTAGTTCTTATCAAAATATTATCATCAAAGTCGCACATTTCAATCTTTTATATTAATTTCTTTAATAATTATTTTATTTTATTTCATTAATATTTTTATTTTTATAATATAAATCATTCACAATTATCTAAAAATTAATAATTTTATAAATTATTAAAATTTTTGATTAATTATTTATAAAATATAAAATATGTAATTAATTATTTACAAAATAAATCATATAATAATTAAATATGAGTAAAAATTATTATCATTTTTAATATTTCATACCAATATTAACATAACTATTAATTTTATTTAATACAATACCAAACACATATAATTAATAATTTCATTCCTATTTTAATTTTTACTTTTCATTTTCGTTCTTATTTTTTATTCAAATAGACCTTAGGGGCACAAGGATAGTATTTATTGACATAGCCTTGGTTCGGGTCTTAACCTGACCAACTTGATACGATATAATTGAGATGAGATCCTCTGTGCCACCAACTCTGTTCCAACCATATGCCACTCTATCTTAACCATTTATTTATGTAGATCACACATAAATGAATGGTTAAGATGGAGTGACACATAGTTGAAACAGGGTTGATAGCACGTAGGATTTGAGTTCGATATAATTTGACATCTTGTCAAATTTTAGATTAGGTCACATCATAAGTCAATTTACGTGTTCAAATTTGATCTTAAACAATTTTATACTTAAAATTAACTTTCCTGGTGGGCGTAGTCTCCCATGGCCTACTCACCTTAAAGAAGATCCAATTATGCCTATTAGCAGACGCAAGAAGATATATAGCCCAAAATACAAGGTAAAAACGCCCCTTAATATAGGCGAGTGATGAATTTGAAGAAAGCAGTTGGCAGGTCACGTGTACCCAAGTGCATGTTAGTGTACACCCCACCCCAACCAATTTTAGCCTACACTTCCCCAGCGCACTTTAGCTCCCTCCCGTATCAAGCCAAAATAATCCTCTCCTTTTCTTTCTCTCTCATTCTTCGCTCTCTCTCTCTTTCTCACTTCTTCTTCGTTCTGTGCCTGCTAAATTAGGGTTTGTTACAGTCACAGTCCTCACTCTGTTCCTGGATTTGCTGTGCTCTCAATGCCTGATAACTGCTTCGTTCAATCGTGTTCTGAAGGAAACCCTAGGCAGTGCCGCAATTCTCATTTTCTCCGACTATCTCTGAATTGGTGGCTTCGCTTCAGCTTCAGGTGTGTCCTCTAAATTGATAGAAACGGTGGCGATTTAGCGATGGCTCCCAGTCGCAGAAGAGGGGGTGGTAAGGTCGCCGCCGCCGCTCCTCGTCGCGAATGGAAAGTCGGTGATCTCGTGCTCGCCAAGCTTAAAGGCTATCCTTCCTGGCCTGCCACGGTATGCCCCTTACTTTGGATTATCTTTTTACAGTTCTTGTATACTTGTGTGAAGATATTGGCGTGTTTCGATTATGTGGAGTGGTTTTAGGAAGGTTCGGTGGAGTTTTCTGTTCTTGGAAGGCTAATTAATTTAGGGTTCGTGATTGCACTTTTGTGTACTTTGTTGTTTTGCGTGATATCTGGTTTTGGGTTTGCAGGTTATTGTTTGATGTCTAATATGTTCTGCAATGTCAGTTTAGGTGTTAGCTCTAATTTAGGAAGGAAACGTGGAATATTCATATGCTACCTTACTTGCAGTGTGTGTTATGTTTTTCTTTGTACATGACTGTTTGATATAGGGAAATTTTGAGATTTTCTTGTTTTCTAGGTCAAAAATGTTTAGTTATTACTAGATTGTTGATTTGTACGCTAGGTTCATTCCGTGTGCCCCTTTTGATTGGATCTGGTGACATTGAGTTGTGTCAGTTGACTTTCCTGATAGGAAAGATGAAATTGAGGGTGAATTTTATAGCAGAATCACCATTAATATGTCAATTGCACTTATTTTCTAAATGAAGCAGTTGCTATTTTGGTTTTTTTGTTACTTTCCTGACCAAACTAAGGCTTATAAAAAAAAGGAATTTCTGCATATGCTTTTATCTTAAGCTGTGCATTGAACTTATGAACTTTGTTTCTCGTGCTAGGTAAGTGAGCCAGAGAAGTGGGGCTTTCAACCTGATTGGAAGAAAGTCCTTGTTTATTTCTTTGGAACCCAGCAAATGTGAGTATGCAAGCAAATTTGTTGTCAAGATCATAATCTATACTGAATATAGTTTGTTCGTCCAAAAAGTTCCAAAGTGCTGGAGGATTTTTATTTTATTTTTGATTCTTAACTTCTTAATTCAGTGGGGTCATAAGTTGGTTATGACCAGTTTTTAGGCTGCTTAATGAAACTGTATTTTTGGTTGTTTTATAATTAATGTGACTGATGAATAAATTCGATATGTGAAGTTCTGCTCATGTAATACTTACATTATAAATAGAGATTCTCTCTTTACTCTGAATTCATTTATCTTGGAAGTCTCATCTCATTAGTCAATTTCCTTATTCTGATAAAGAGTGTAGCTGGGAATAGTGGAGATTGTCGTGGAATTAAGTCCTCCATTCTGCCCCAAATCCTTAACACGGCTGGTCTCGTCTTTATTTAATACATTTGTACGGGGTTCAAGAGATTTAATATTGTGAATTTTGTTAGAAGAAGAATGATCTTTGGCCAAAGATATTTTCCTTTCGGAACTTTCATTTCTAATTCTGATTTTGTTTCATTGAATTATTCAAAAATTTTACATAATGCGATTTCAGATAGTACATAAAACTTGTAGTAGCCTGAGAAATTCAAGTCTTGGCCTTTTGACTGAATTGAAAATTTGAGGAATGGGGAAGTCGCTTTCATCTGGCTGTTTGTGTTCTAGTTCTGTCTAATGGTAACCATGTAAATGTGTTCTAGGTCTGTCTAATGACAACCATGTAACTGTGTTCTAGGTTTGTCGTCTAATGACAACCATGCATCTCTTGGAAACAATTTTATTTTTGTCTATAAGCTCTAATTATAGCTCTTATGATCAGTAATAAGATTGAAATATGGGATCTGGGTCCTAAGTTTTTAATCGTGATTCTTTTGGATGATCTAGTGGATAGCTGTCTTGTATGGATATAGGCTTTAAGATAGTTAGGGGCTTGCATGAGGTTAAATTAGGATTTGTGGTTGTGCCTCATGCTTTAACTGTTCTAGTTGATTTGAGAACCAGAACTGAATTTCTGCTGGGATTAACTTGGATTATGAGTTTTAGGCTAAGTATCATTAATTTCTTATTTTTGTCATTGTTGCTGACGTTATGATGGTTGAGTTTTGTAATTTTTGTCTTGTAAAAAGTTTATTTGTTATGTTGCATAGGATAAACTGTGTTTCATTGTTACTTTTTTAGTTATAGGTTCTGCCATTCATTGGTCATTGCATGACATCTTTATTTCATTTGAATGACTTGAAAGTAATTATGCTGGCACTATTCACAAGCAATTGATGATATTTAACTCGAGCATGGAAATCAAGAACTTCATTAGCTAAGCATTACAAAAGAATGGGTAAAGTCTTCTTCAGATTATTAATTGGACTATGCAAATGAAATGGCGAGTTCTCTAAAGAAGCAAGGATTTGTAGGAGGTATTTCTCCTTTAGATTGTGCCATTGTGGGTTATCGATGCCACACATTTCCTTATCGGTGATCCTTTCTGTTAAAATTGGTACAATGATCTTTTTCCAGGGTTTTGTTCTATAGATATAAAGGTCTTTTCAGTACTTGATCATTTCTGACAGAAGATTATTTTCTTTGGATTTTGTAGCTCATTTGGTGAAATGGTCATGGGTATTAGAAATTGAATGGATGCCATATTTTATCTATTTATTCTTTTGGAATTCTAGTGCATTATGTTCTCCTCCTCAAATAGATTAAGTCGTTGTTAAATGTGACTTATTTTGATGCTTGTTTCCTTTGATGTGAGAGAACAAATGCCATGGTGATCAAGTTGTCTCTTATTATATTTGAAAACAATTCAGCAGTGATAATCTTTACTGGGAAGCATTTTAGTTATTTTTCCCATGAGAAATTTTCTCCTATTTAGACATGAGTATATCTTCTTTCATAATTAACATAAAGGAATTCAGCATCATGATTTTAGTCTTCATGTTCTATATTTCTACTTGTTTGACATTTTCTTGACGTTTTCTCCATATGATGTTTTCCTGTTTTTGGATTATAATAGCTGATCTATGTGATTATTTTCCATATGAATGATGGTTGAAGATCTTAGTTGGAATGCATATTGCTACTTTGCTTTGTTGTGATTATTTGTTGTTATTCAGAGCTTTCTGCAATCCTGCTGACATTGAAGAGTTTACTGAGGAGACGAAGCAATCTCTTCTGACAAAACGTCAGGGGAAAGGTGCAGATTTTGTTCGTGCAGTGCAGGAGATCATTGAAAGCTATGAGAAATCAAAAAATCAAGACCATTTTAACCCTAATGATAAAACAGGCCATGCAAATGGTGGGACAGCGGAGGAGTTATCATCTCAATTTGAGGTCAAGGATCAGAGAGAATCTTCAAAGACAACTGCTACATGTAGAAATGCTACTAGTCTTCTGACCTCAAATGATCCAGACGTGGCAGAATCCAGTTCTTTGCATGACAAGGAATCGTTGTTGCAGCAAGCTACTAATAGTGTTACGGCTGCTGGAAAACCTGTGTTGACTACTTACATTTCAAGAAAAAGATCTGGAGGCCTACGGTCTAGGAAACGTGTGACAGAGAAAAAGGCACCCGCTCTTGAAAGGTCTAGAAGCTCATCTCTTTTGGGATCTTGTAGATTTCAAAACTTCACAATGCCATGTAAGGGTGTTAGTAAGTTTTCTGGGAATGTACCAACTGATGTAATCCAAGGATCTTTGCGAAGGAACGAGCAAATCAGGAAATCACCGGATACAGAATGCAATGATATGGATTCATCTGCTTTTGTTTTGAGTGATAGCATTGAGGACAGTGGTTCTGAAATTGTTACAGCTGATTCTGATTCCGTCAGTTTGAATGAGGGAAGTGCTATAGAGAGTAGTTGTAAGCCAGAATACTCCGAGTCTCTTGTTGAGGGGTCAGAGGGGGATGCTGAATTGAGCAAAGGGCTTGACTTCCAAATTAGAGCTGTTCTTATAAAGAAGAAAAGGAAACCAAGTAGAAAGCGAGTAACTAATGAGGCAGCTGATTCGATTGTCAAAGCAGAAAGGGAGGCTGATTTAGAGGTACATAACAGTATTCAAACTGCACAAAATGCCTGTTCGAATTTCATCGAAAGGTGTGACAAAGGGGAAGGGGACGAGCACTTACCATTAGTTAAACGAGCCAGAGTTAGAATGGGTAAGCCATCGCCTTTGAAAGAAAAAAATAATGGTTCTTCTCAATTGTTAGAGAAACACTTTAATGAATTTCCAGTTAAACAAGTGAATGGACAGAATAGCTTCTGTCAAGTAGTTGCACCCAATCATTTGGAGCAGATTAGCCCTTCTAGAAATTCTTGCAATGATTGTTCTGATATAGATGCATTTGCTGGGAAGAGAGATTTACAGAAATCATCACCTCCAGAGGGATGCACTAGAATTCTAGGAAATGAGTCACGACTTCTAAAAGTTAAGGAAACCCAGTCCTTCGGATGTTCAACTGATGGTGAAGCTGCTTTACCTCCATCCAAACGTCTTCATCGTGCCCTGGAAGCCATGTCTGCTAACGCTGCTGAAGAAGGTGAACTGTGTGCAGAAGCATCAAGGACAAGGACAGTGATCAATTGTGGGTCAATATCTACAGGGCACAGTTTTCTTATAGATGTTGGAAGCAAAGAAACCAATGGTTTGGGAGAGGGGATTATAGACTCTGTTGACTGTAAAGATTTTGCATGTTTTTCTAGTTCTAGCATAATTAGGGGAGAAGCAGACACATGCAATCTATCTATTGAAAGCTCTGAAGGAAAACAACCTCCGAAAGACATCTCTAGAGGGGATATGGATGCTGATGGCAGCAAAGTTCATCATACAACTTGCATAGTCATGAAAACAGATAGTCCCATACACTCGACACCTGATATCAATGGAGGAGAGACTATATTGCTATGCAACCATGAATCACAGGAGCATTTAATGCTTGTCAACGATGAGAACAGTTCTGAAAATGTTAAGTCGAGAGGTTTTGGAGGTAAAAATCCTGATAAAAGACTCGAGGATTTGGAAAATTGTAGGCCAATTCCGGCTCTTGTTTCGCAGGCTTATGAAGATGCCAAAGCTACACCCATAGATGCCATGAATATGCTTCAGCTAAGTGCAGAGGTTACTACTTGGTCATTAAGGTCTCCAAACGAAGACAACATTCAAGCAAATGGCTTGTAAGTCTTTCTCCTGGCTTTCAATCAGATTCATTAGTCTACAGTATGATTATGGTTTTCTACCAAGCATTCACGATACCTTCTTTTTATGATTGCACATGAATTGTCGTTTTAATTTGATGGATTTTGTACTTTTACTGTTTGTTCTCACCTATTACTGCAACTTGGTATGGAGAAATTTTCCCACCTTAATCTCAAACTCCGGAAAGTGAAATTATTTTTGGTCATGTTATTTGTTCATTGGAGAAGTTGCAAGTATGAATTGCTATCTGAATTTCCTTTTTTTGTGATTCCTCATGTTTTGGCAAGCATCTTTGAGCTTTTTAAAAATTTGTTCTAGGTGTGAGCTAGGAAAAGATGCCAAGTGTGATAAAAAACATGATGCTTGTCATGTCTCTGTTTCTGATGATCGTTCATGTGAGAGGCAACTTTTGGTTGTCCAGTCAAGTCCATTGACAGCTGATGGAGTTGAATCTCCTGCACGACCCTCTCCACCTACCACTTCATTGTGCGACGTGTCAACTGCAGAAAGTGCTAATTTTACTCAAAACAGTGGCTGTTCAAGTCCCAGTGGACATTTGCAACAGAAGAAAATTTTGTGCACTTCAGTTGGTGATGATGACAAATTTGAAACATCAATGCCTCAACGGCCAAAATCTGTTGGCAAATGGAGTAATTCTACAGAAGCACATGCTACTCTGTCATCATTTGAGGAAATGCTTGGATCATTGACAAGGACAAAGGAGAGTATTGGGCGGGCAACACGCTTGGCTATTGACTGTGCAAAGTTTGGTGTCTGTTCTAAGGTACAGTTATGGTGCTATGTTATGTAGTTTACTTTTTACTCTCAGCTTTTGCTCTCAAGAGATATGTGCTATGCAAAATTGAATTTCATTCAGGAAGTTAGATTCATGTAGTGAGAGTTAAGTTTGTGCAACTATAAAAAAAGTCAGAATTTCTTATCTATGTCTACTCCTCGGTTCTTGTAAAGGCTACTGTACCCCAGGCCTTAGATGTTTTTCTTTTTATCTTGCTCTTGCCTTCTGAAATAGGTGGTGGAGATTCTAGCCCGTAGTTTGGAGACTGAATCAAATTTACACAAAAGGGTCGATCTATTCTTCCTTGTTGACTCTATCACTCAGTGCTCTCGTGGACTGAAAGGTAAATTGCTTTCATTTAAATTGCCTAGATTTATGTAGTGAATCAGTTCACTAGAGGGTAAACATACTCTTCCATGTGGATTTCAACATGGTACGCTCTTTGTTTTCTTATTGGAAGTGGAATTCTTATGTCTAGTTTGAATTTCTAGGTGATGTTGGTGGTATATATCCTTCAGCTATTCAAGCAGCATTGCGGCGTCTGCTTTCTGCTGCTGCTCCTCCTGGAAGTTATGCACTAGAAAATCGAAGGCAGTGCATGAAGGCAAGTGTTGGACACATGACATTTTGCTTTCTATTTTCTATTTTGATTTTATCTTAGGCCTTTTACCTTTTATGTTATTTTTCAGGTTTTGAGGCTTTGGCTGGAAAGAAGGATTCTTCCAGAATCTGTCATACGCCATCACATGAGGGAACTTGATTCACTCGGTGGTTCTTCTTCTGCTGGGCCTTACGCTCGTCGTTCAGCAAGAACAGAAAGGTCTTTAGATGATCCTGTCAGGGACATGGAGGGTATGCTTGTCGACGAATATGGAAGGTTTGAATTTTTTGAAATGTGTGTTACTTTTATAACAGTTCTGAATTTCCTTTGAACATGTTTACTAAATTATTCTTGCAGCAATTCAAGTTTTCAGCTTCCAGGGTTTTGTATGCCTCGCATGCTCAAGGATGAAGATGAAGGAAGTGATTCTGATGGAGAGAGCTTTGAGGCAGTGACTCCTGAACATCAGTGTGAAGCCTTGGAAGAACACGAGTCCATCCCTGCCATGGAAAAACATACACACATCTTGGAGGATGTTGATGGTGAGCTTGAAATGGAGGATGTGGCTCCTTCTAGTGAGATTGAAATGCACTCAAGTGGTGGCATTGTTAGAGAGAATACTGGACAGAATACACAAACTCAGAAAGTACATTGTTTTCCACAGTCCTATGCGCCGCCACTTCCTCATGATCTCCCACCATCATCACCACCATTGCCATCATCTCCACCGCCACTGCCACCACCGTCACTTGTTATTCGCCCTTCATATGTAATGCATTACTCACCATAATGCTTTTATTTCTTGTTTCATGATGTTGATTAGTTTCCCAAAGTTAGGGGTCCATGCCTAAAAATATGAAGAATCAATTAAGCCATTGTTTGTGATTTTCATCAAATTTGTAGGGTATGCAAGAGGATCTGAGACAACCTGTTGTTCAGCAGTCAATTGTAACAAGGTCAACATCATCAATTTCCAGTGGAGTGGATTGTCATGCTCCAGAATGTAGGGAGCAGATACGGAAGCAGACCTATTGCACTACTCATCCTGTACGACCAATGAGAGATGTTCAACATCCTGATGGTTCAAGCTTCTACCACAAGCATTATCCTCTAAGACCACCACATCATCCATCCCCAAATCAGTTCTCTTATGTTGAACAGTCAGGCAATTATATGAGGTCTCGAAGAGGAAGTCCACCACCTTCCTACTCCCACAGATACTACTCTCCGCATAACGCTGAAGTTGGACACTATTATAATAACCATGAGAGAATGCGCCCAACTCCATATGAGATGAGTGAGAATTGGAGATGTCCCCCTTTTCATGGTAAGGTTCTTTATTACATGAGACTTAATTGTGATTTGAGAAGAAATAATACTGCACTGTGGTGCTTATTCTCGCATCTTTACATTGTGAGATCATCCTTTGACTGCCCTAGGTCCACGGTATCCAGAAAAGTCCAAAGCATCTTATGGATCAGGTCCATATGGTTGTCCGCCAAGAGAAACTAATAGATATTCGCATCATGAGTGGGAATTTCCCCCCCGAGGAACACTTCATAGAAATTTTACTTCCTTTAGACCACCACCTTGTGAAGGTGGAGTTCCAGTAGCACATAGAGGTATGTTGCTTTACTATTAGATTTATATTCTAATCCAGAGTGTCAGAATATATATTCGTACCTGTGCTACTTTCTCCTTGGTTTTCTTGTTCGTTTAAATGTTGTGCTAATGATGTGGTTTCAAAAATTAAATGTTCTTAGGCAGCTTGGAATTGGTAGTCAATTTACTAGTATTATTGAAGCTGAAATCTCGTTTTTGTTTTAGCTCCAGGAATATGGCGGCCAAGATGAGCAACTATTACTTGCCTGCTTCAGGCACCGGTACGTAGTCGGCATGCCTAAACTTTGAAATGCTATGGTGAGATGTTTCAACGGTTATTCTACTTAGTGGGGTCGCCATTTGTGAAGATCCATCTTTTTCGGTGATTTCTTCGGCCTGTTCGAAAGTGTGAGATGCATGCATCTCTAGCGAACAAGAGAGAGCAAGTGTTCAAATAGATGTGAATGAAAATGGTGGACCGGGTTTTGTATTGTACATAGTTGTTTTAGCAAAGCTAATGTAGAGGACGGCTACTCAGCGGTGCAGTCTGTCATAGAAATTTGGAGAGTCGTAATTTTTAACTCCAGGCAGTCAATGTAATTGGTTCCATTTTTCACTTTTGGTATTATAATTTTATTTATTATAAAAAGGAATGCAGTTACCATCATTCTGTTGTATTCAGTTGTTTTTAAGGGCTTATTTGGATGGAGGGTTAGTAATAAAAGAGAATGAAATATAACACATTTCTATTGTTTAGTTAAGGGTTTCATGATATAATAGAATGGAACATAATAGGATGGAAGCGAAGCATGTTATGTTTTATTTCATCCTAAACAGTGAAAATAAGAAATCTTCGATTCGGAAGGCTTAGGATGGAACGTAAATTAATAAATACATATTACTTAATCTACTCTTAAAATTTTTTTTAATGCTAATTATTTTTCTAACCTTAATCCTCTTTTATATAATTAATAATATTTGCATATTATTTTCCCTTACTTTAATAATAATAATTTTATATTATTAATAAAAATTGTATATAATTAACAATAAAATTAAAATTTTAATAAAATTTTTATTAACGAAAGCAGAAATATATAAAAAATTAGTCTGTAATTGCTTATAAATTATATATAATTTATTATTAATTATATAAAATATTATTATTAATTATTTAAAAATTTTATTTCATTATATATGATTTTATTTAAAATTTTTTATTTATATTTATATAAAAAATATAAATATAATTAAAGAATAATTTTTATTAATTTTTTTATTTTATTATTAATTATATACAATTTATTATTAATTATATAAAAATATTATTATTAATTATTTAATAAATATTATTATTATATGTGATTTCTATATAAAAATTTTTTATTTATATTTTTATTTATATAGAAATATATATAAACAATTACATAATAATTTTTGTATATTTTTATTTTATTAATAAAAATTTTATAAATTAATAATAATATTTTTATATAATTAATAATAAATTGTATATAATTAATAATAAAATAATAAAATTTTATTAAAATTTGTATTATTTTAAAATAAAAATTTATTTGTCACAGTTGTGTGTGATTTTTTAATTAGATATAATTTCTATTTTAAAATCATATCATTAAATTTCTTGCAACAACCATTTTAATTGAGGGGTATAATAGTCATTTATTATACATTTCATTTTATTCCATCCATCTTCCAAATAATATTTTACTATATTATATTATAAACCCTTCCATTCTTTCTAAATAACTTTTCATTATATTACATTCCATTTTATCATAAATCGTTCCTTTTAGTTCAATTCCGTTCTATTAATTAACAACGTTCAACCAAACCAAACAAGCTCTTAAGCTTTTCATTAGCGGAAGAATTTCAGCGACCAGACCCGACCCTAAGGATATAAAATTACTTGTTTGTAGTTGTAATTTTCACTTATTTAGGTAAAGTGAAAAATTGTTTGGTGCTGTGTTTGGTTCCCCGCTCCAACAGAAGTTCAGATTGCCAGAATTTTCTTATCATGTACAGCTTTGCATCAAAATTATTTATCAGAGTGAGCTGTAATTCGAACTTGATGTAGTTACGCGCATTAAATGTTTTTGCTTGACGAGCTCGACTCTCTTCCCTTCCTTTTTGTTTGTTCTAGTTCTAGTTTCATTATTATTCATCTCTAGCAATTGTCAATTCCTAGTTATCAACTCAAAAGTCATGAAATTGTATTGAATTTGATATAATCATATTAACACACGGAATTTGAAATAATAAAATATAAAAATAGATCATATCCAATTCCAGCGAATATACATAAACAGACAGGTCAGAGGTTCTGGTCGTGGTGGTGCTGGTGGTGTATAGCCTAGCCTTTGTTTTTGTTTTGAGCGAAAAGGATGGGATCTTCTCCTTCTGTACCTCAGAAATCTATCCATGAATTCACTGTTAAGGTGTAGTTTCTCTATTTCGGCTCTGCTCTTCGCTCCGCTCCTTGCATACTTCTTTTTTCTGAGGTAGTCCCAAGAGTGTCTGTGTGTGCGCCCGCTAACGTTTGTTTTTGGTCGGGGCAGGATAGCAGGGGTCAAGATGTAGACCTCAGCATTTACAAAGGAAGGGTTCTTCTTGTTGTTAATGTCGCTTCCAAATGGTTTTGTTTTTCTTCTTCCCTTCCCTTCCCTTCCCTTCCCTTCTTTTCTTCTTCTTCTATAATTGGGGAATTCTCATGTGCTGCCTCTTTTGGAACAGTGGTTTCACGGAAACAAATTACACCCAGCTGACACAACTTTATCAAAAATACAAGGACAAAGGTCTGTTCCTTTTCTCTCTTTTTTTGACTTGCTTCCCGCTTTTCTTTTTTCCCCGTTTTGTTTCCCACGATAGGTACAGTTATTTTCATTGGGTTGTTCTCACATTTCTTATTTAGTAATCACTTTATATAATTCTGCTTTTGTTCGTTTCATATTCCTTTTCTTTTACTCAATTATGTACGACGCAGGTGCTTATTGCTGTGATAAAATAGTCTTATATTGAATTATTGATGTTGATTAAAATGAAAGAGCACCGAGATGCTAATATCTTTCAGAATGCTTTACATATTTAATCTGGAAAGGACTTAATGATCGAAACCTTCGCATCAGTTTCAAAAGAGCTGTTGTGATCTGCTCCTTTGATACGATACAAGGTCCCGTTTAATACTAAAAACAGTGCGTTTTTCTACAAAACTAGATATTGATATATTCCCAACTTTGTTCTTGCCATGTTTGCTGTATGACGATGTTGTTTTATTTTTGCTGATAAACAACTTAATTTATGCTGGATTGCTAGACCAGATAAAGCAAACTCACTTACCCTGCAAGTATCTTATCTAGGAGAATATGCCT
The DNA here is from genome assembly GCA_025629805.1 of Erythroxylum baracoense. Classification (NCBI taxonomy): domain Eukaryota; kingdom Viridiplantae; phylum Streptophyta; class Magnoliopsida; order Malpighiales; family Erythroxylaceae; genus Erythroxylum; species Erythroxylum baracoense. Next base: position 9,857,185 of record JAOTAY010000004.1, read on the forward strand.
AACCATCACTGTTTTTTCCACATATATTGCAAATTTCATTTTATAGTTGGTCATGTTTTTATCATTCCATGTATTGCTAATTTAGAATCCATGTTTTAATGGTTGGTATCAGGTCTTGAAATCTTAGCATTTCCATGCAACCAATTTTTGTATCAAGAACCTGGGACAAGTGAAGAGGCCAAGGAGTTTGCTTGTACAAGGTTCAAGGCTGAATATCCAGTTATGCAAAAGGTACAGAGCTTCTTTCAATTTAAATTGGATTTAGGTAGTTTTCTTTTTGGATGCTTGATTTTCTTGCTAATCTGATTATGACCAACGTTCGCCTGTATGATTGTTTTAGTCAGATTTTTGTTTGATTCCAATACATGGTCTTTTATTTGAATTCCCACCCCGCATAAAACATCTCATTGTCAACGAATTTATCCTTTTGAAATTTATCATGAAAGCTTTAGTGGGCTAACAATTCATCCTGTAACTTCTGTACAGATTCTCTATTATGTGATTAGGTCCATATGTTTGACAAAGTAGTTAATGCATATTATGATTAGTTTAATAGGAATTTTATATTGCAGAAATGAAAGAGAGGAACAAAAAGATGACAGAACTATTCTTGTGTCTGGGTTTCTGAAGGTCAAAGGACATTTAATCATATCAACTTGAGACTATAGTGATGATATTTCAGTATTAGGTTCTTTCCTGCTGTCATTAGAAGTTGACTCATTTCTTATGATGTTCTCACTATAGTTCTTTCTACATGGAGCTCTGTCTCTCAGATATAATCATATCAGCATTCATAATTTTACTCTTCATGTCAACTTACTTTATTGGGAGGTTTTACTTAACAAACCTACAGATTTTCTGATATCTTTATACCACTTCAACTCTTCCTCTAGCTTTTGGTTGACATGTATAGTTTCAAGTTTTATTGTACTTGCTATGAAAAAACTTGACCTCAAACTCCCAGTGGTTTTGGTGCTGAGATCAGATAGTGTGGTTTATAGGGCTTCTAATCATAAGGAAGTTATTTGTGTGGCTCACCAATTGCTTGCCTTTTGGTAAGAGGCGTTTCCCATTCTAAGGAAGCTCTATTAATTCGGTATGTTGTGTTAAGTTAGCTCTTAAAAGCATTTTGGCGTGCATTTATCTCTGAACTTATGTGGAAGTTCCTGACTCTTTTAAGTTTTCCTTTGCAAATTTCATGGATTGCGTTTCCTCAACCTCCTAGATTTTGACGTTGGACTGATTTTTCAATTCTGGCGCTGCCTTATATAGTTTTTAACTTCCAAGTTTCTAGGGATGAACTGTTTGAAACAATTATAAAAGTTTCAGTAGTTTGACTGAGCTTTCTGCTTTCAAAGTAGCAAGAAACATGGAGATGTAACAAGAGCTTTTGGAGAATGGGGAAAAGGAGAATATCTTGGTTAGAAAAGAAAATAAGAGAAACATCATTCGAGATAGTCATTTAGAGTATGATTAACGTAACTCCTTTATCAGTTATCATGCTTCTGACTATGTTTCACTGCATCTCATGTGGTTATTATGTGCACTGTTTAGCACTGATGCACCCTCTATAATAATAGGTAATGCTTTCTACTTAGTTGACCAATTTTAGATGCGTAATTCTGTTAAAGGTACGTGTGAATGGGTCAAAAGCAGCACCTATTTACCAGTTTCTCAAGGCAAATAAAGGTGGATGGTTTGGTGCTAGGATAAAATGGAATTTCACCAAGTTCTTGATCGACAAGGAAGGACACGTCATTGGTCGCTATGCCCCAACAACTAGTCCTTTCTCCATTGAGGTTTGTCTCTTTATTTATCTGTGTATATTTTGCGCTTCTGTATTCTTGCTTCTGAACAAGCTTTCATGTTCACTTGAATTCTCATTCTTGTCTTGCTTCCTTCTTTGTGGGCACAGACCGATATCAAGAAAGCTCTAGGAGAGGCATGAATCAGAAAACTAAGCACATAAAACCTACAGAAATAGCAGTCCGCTTCATGTCAAGCTACTGATGTGTGAAAAAATGTCATATTGATAGCTTAGAGATTAAAAGAAGTTGAAGTACTGTATTATACATAATTTTCATGTGTTGGAGTTCTTTTTACGAATATTTCTGAGTGCAACTTTCAGTTATCTTTATTTTATTGGGTATTGCCTGATTGGTTGTTGGCTATTTATCTTAGCGGATCAGGATTTTCATGTCTATGATTAATGAAAGCAAATAGCCAGAACGCTATGATGACAATTTACAGGCTCCAAAATAGAAGAAAAAGAAGGGATGAGGTACTATTTTTTGAGTTGACTGTTTATCTTTTGGTTAAAGTTTTCTTTGGATATGGCAATGGTAATAATTAACTTGATTAATTGAACACTTAATAGTTTTTGATTTCTTTACAATTTTGAAGAATGATTTGCAAATCAAATTGAAAATTAAATTGATAAGAAAAAGAGAGATGAGGTATCATCTTAAAATTGATATATGAATAAAATTAAAACATTTAAAATAGGAATAAAAAATTTGTCAATTGAAAAATTTGGAGTTTAATTATAGAAGAAAATTGTTAAATAAAAAGTAACTAATTTGTTATAGCTTTAAAAAATTGGTTGGTTAATTAATAAATTTGTTAGTTATTAATAATAATTGTTAACGAAACATTGGCCTATTCAAAATTTTTGCAGTTGAATTATTAAATTAAATTAATTTTTTAATCTTTTATTTTGAGTCTATGTAGGGGTAACTTCAAAGGAAGATATTGTCTACAAATATCTATTGAACTTTTGCCGAAGAAAATCGTGAGTTGCATTGCACGTAAATGGAGAGAATAAGAAGGCATTGTTGGAAATGGAGACCACTTCACATTCTGATTTTTGATGGGGCCACGTTTCATTAAATTTGTTGCTTATTAGTGTTGATTTACCAAATGGTTCAGGCCCACCTGTCTCTTCCGGAGCTTTCAACTCTGCTGAGATTTGCTTCCCTAAATACAGTTACCGGCACGGGATTTTTCGGTACAAATCACCTGTTCCGATATTTTGTGACTATTCTGTTTTACGAGAATTTATTTATTTAATGAGTGCTCATAAAACAGAGTAAGTATAGAGTAGTAAAAATAGATGATCTGTTCTCGGAATGGTTTTATTCATTGTAAGAATTTTTAATCAAATATATGGGCTTATATGTATATAATTATATACAAAGACTATCATATAAAGTTGAGCCTAATTAATTAAAGTGGTATAATATGGTTATAATATTTTGGGTTTTATGTATCTATTTTAAGTGTGAGTTTTATATGTGTAGAGATAAGGTATATAATTTCTAGTTTTATAATGGGTTAAACTAGAAATTAGATTAAGGTCTTATCCTAATAAAAGTGATTATGGTCTCCAAATTAAACGTATGTACAATTACTTTTTACACCCCATCAGAGAGAAAACAAAGAGTTAGGAAAAGAACTTTGAAAAGATTACATTCTAATTTGAAAGACAAATTGCAAGACTCTAGTGTAGATTTCATTATATATTCAAGTATGCTTCCGTTTTTATTTAATTCTTGTTGATTTGATATAAACAGATATTATCTTTAAAGGGATTAAATCTGAATAAGTGATATCAGAATCAAGTTCATAATTGGTCATCAAGAATCGTTGTTTTTTTTTGTCTTCCATAATCTTGAAATCCTTTCTGTATATGGATTTGACTGGTTCTATAAATCTGGTTAAAACCAATGTTACGAATACCGTACCGGATTGGGTATCAGATTGAGTTCTAATACGGTACTGTATCGGTACAGGTTAATACCGGGTACCGTTTCGGGTAATTGTTTAAATTTATAAAATAGTCCCTAATTTTTTTTAAAAAATTACAAAATAGTCCATTGTCATATTGTATAGTTGTACTATATATTTTTAACCTAGTCTCTAAAAATCAAAATAATTAATAATAATCATAATTAATATGAAATAACAATAATTTTCAGATATTTCACATATAAATAATAACTACAATTTATATGAAAAAAGACAATCATTATCATATAAATATAAAATTAAGAACAAATGAACAATATAAAGTATTCAAAATATTACAATTTCAATTTTCATT
>JAOTAY010000004.1:9876306-9886463 GCA_025629805.1 Erythroxylum baracoense
ATCTGACGTTTGTTGACCAAATACAATAGATCGTAGCAAATTAATTAATACTACTTCCAAACAACTACAGTAAACAATACATGACATCATTTACTTAAATAAGAAAAACGACATCATTTTGTATTAGGTTTTCAATGACAACCACAATAAAAGCCTACTCCATTCTCGTTCAAGGGCTCAACATTTCTTGAAATCCTCTCTTCTGTTTGGTTTTTTATTGTAATCATCACCGTCGAAGAACCATTATTAACTGAATCAGTATTATTCTTTTGTTCTATTTTCATCAACAAAGTTGTGCTAAGTTTAACTTATACCTTTAGGTGTTTATTATGAGTTCTTAACTATGCATTTGATGTATGAGTAGTGTTTATGGTTGTGTTTCGAACATGAATTACTATCTATCTTTGTTATTTGTATATAGGTTGGCTTCTTCTCAATGAATTTTAACGGTTCCCTCATCAAAGCTTCATAACTATTTGATGAAAGGTCTTCAAGAGTATTTTACTTTAATTCATTTCCATTAATAGCAATATAGCCCAATATAGATAATACTATATTTCTGTACATCAAGAACATAGCCATATCTATTCTACGTTAAAATTTAAACTTTGCATGTGATACAAACTACACAATAGATTTATGATATTTTAGTAAGGGTAACTTTCATATCATTAGGCACATTGAAGATGTATAAGTGTTAAACTAGACTACTTTCACTTATCATCAAAATTGGAGTTGAACATATCATCATTTTATTCTAAATCGACATTTGTAGAATATACCTCTTAACATTATTAATCAAGGAATGTCATCGTTTGCCTTCCATGGCCGATATTCTGCTTCAAGGTGTTTAGTATCATCCGAACAATGTCACTTTCCTTATTATGTACATCTCATTTTCTTTGATGAAGCTATTATATATATTCACATTTGATGGTATATACTAAATTTTGTTTTAAGCTTCCTTGAATCTCGAAGATTACGTGTATGCCTATAGAGGTGGGAGCGATGTCACAACGGTTTGTAAAGGATTAGGGAAATTAGTTGTTTTGAAAAATTCATCAATTCCACAGACTTCGTTTGGCGATTTACGTATGCATATCACTCCAACTTCGGTTTGTTTAACAGTTTACTAATATGACAATATCTAAGTTCTATACTGATTATGTTTTAGGTAAATTGTTTCATACTGGCAGTTCATCTGGAGAACTTATCTTCCATACTAAATCTAGAGACTCATTCACTGTATCCTCTACAAGTTTAGCTATAGCAGAAATGCTATTATAAGAGGGTGTGAAAAACCTGACACTTGAGGGAAGAACTATTACTATTTCAATTGGTGCCTTCGAACATGCAAGAACCCTTCTCGAGAATCCAGACATCTAGGAATCATTTACCTTTATTGACTCTCCTATCACTTGAAATCTAAAAAATAATTATATTATTGTCATTTATCTATGCAATCAACTAGACTCAGCTTTAAAGTTTATTATTGTTATATCTATAAGAATTTGTCAAACAACCTCTCTACTAGTTAGGGCTCAAGTTGCGTACTGTTGAGTGTGGACTGTTATTATTCTTGTTCTATGACTGTATGAATTGTTAAACTTCTAATTCAAAGTTTGTACTACTCCATACATCATAATTTTATATTGATACAATTGTTTAAATTTTTTATAACTAATGTTTGCAATGTTAGTAAATATTAATGATTAATTAATACTATTTTTTAACACTTAAAATTATGTTGTGTATGTTTTTTCAACAATACATTGTAAACATTCAAAACAAATCTCCAATAAAACATATCTTAACTATGATAGCTTATAAAAATGTTAGTTTAACAATTTTGAAAAATGTCAATTCTTTGGTGACGATTTAGGCAAATGGTCACCAAATATGTTGCAAATTACTGTAGAACCTTTGGTGACGATTTTTAAAAATCACCATCGAATGTGGACCATTTAGTCACGATTCTCAAAAATCGTCACTGAATGTTTAACATTTGGTGACAATTTTCAAAATTCGTCACCAAATGTTGATCTTTTAGTCACGCTTCCAAATATCGTCGCCAAATGGTCACTTTTAGCGACAATGTCAAAAACATAGCAAAAAATCAAACATCTTTTTACTGACGATTTTGTATAATCGTCACCACTTGTGACCCTTTGGTGACGATTTCGGATAGTAGTCACCAAATGTTTAACAAATTATGGTGACGATTTCTGAAAAACATCACCAAAAGTTAATTTAGCGACGAATTTTTGAAATCGTCACCCATTGTGGATCATTTTGTGACGATTTTCAGTAATCGTCACTAAGTGTTTAACATTTGATGATGATTTTTGTCATTCATCACGAAATATTGTTCCTTTTGTGACGCTTTTTTAGTTAGTCGCTAAAGGCTTAGTTTTAATGATGATTTGTAAAATCGTTGCAATATGATAACTTTTCTTGACGATTTTTCCAATGTCGTAAAAAAATGTAGCTAAATATCTACTTCATTATAGTGTCAAGATGAGATATTTATGGAACAATAAAACTAGTATCAATTATTCTTTTTCTTATAAACAAAATATTGACTTAATAAATTAAAATATGAAGATATTTAACAAACATATGAATACTTATTAAAAAATATGTTCACTAAACTAACCTGATCATAAGTATTCCAAACAGAATATTACTTGTATGTCAATGTATATACTCATTATAATAGTGGTATAATTAATCTTGATATTTGAGGTTATCAATGTATCTCATGTGATAATTGCTATGTTTTGAAGCTATTTATGATGTATTTTATTTAAGGTAGCTTAATTGATAGTACTTATATATAGTATAAACCATATGAAGATAGTTGAATAAGTCAATAAAAGATTCATCACTTTAAAGTAGTAAGGGATAACGCTTTATTGTTCTTGATTATTTGTGATTTAAGGAAAACTGTAGTAAAAGTATATTGATATTTGAAAAGATATTTTGAAATAACAATTATAAATTAATTACTAATTAGCAAAAATGAATATGATTGGATTTAAATATAGTAGACACTAATTTCATATTCTATGTCTAATTGGGACATTGGATGACTAAATGATTAAATTATATGTTGTAATCATGTATAGATAGGGTAAGTCAAACAAATTTGATATTCTTAATATTTGGGTGGTCAAGACATATTGTTAGACATTAATCTTGATATATGAATATAAATTATTTAATTGGAGAACTAAAGATAAATTAAAAAAGAGTTTTAATTTGTTAATTCTAATTATGAATTAGAATTATATTTTTATAACTATTGTCAACATATAAGGAACTTATTGAGCCACGTATAAAGAATAGTTAAAAAGAAAAAAATATTTTAAATTTAGTTGAACTTAATTGTGAAGTTTAAGAAATTTTAATAATCAAATATGAGATATTTAATTTTGTTAAAATTATAATTATAATTATTGAAACAAGGAAGATTTCAATCGATATTTTGATGATAACAAAACATAAAATGAGAAGAAATATGAAAACAAGATGTATTCATAAACTCAAGAAGATAGTTCATCAAGTTAATAAAAGAAAAGATGAACTTTGCAACTTATATAGTGAAGACCAAGTTAAGAACAAAAGAATAAAAATGAACATTAAGGTCATTATTTAGTTTATAATGTTAAATTGTAATATCATTTAGTTACTTCGATTTTCTAAAAGGCTCACCATGCATAGATATTTTATATGACTTTATTGCATAAGTCTTTTCATTCATCAAGCCTCTTGAAGATTTTGATTTTAGTAAAAAAGTCGCTTGATCTTTCAAACACTCTTTAAGGAACATTTTGGAGAGTGTTTAAATCATAATTGCATTAAAGAAATTGGGTGTTTTGAGCATTTGGAGTTGTTAGAATCATGCTTTTAGGTGGATTTGTCTCCCTATATGGGTTAGTGGTCCATTAATATAGGTTAAAGTTGTCAAATTTAATGTACTAAGAGTTTGTAATAACATAGGTTAATGTATTGGTCAACTATTATGTCATTTTGGTTGAATAATATGCTTAGTAATCGACTAATATCTCAATAGCTAATGAATATGTTCGATTCATATTATTCGACTAATATACTATACTGGTTGACCCAGTACTCTATAACTAGCCATTATAACTACTAATGTTTTGGCTCCAACAGTTAGTAAGTGTCCCAAACTCCTATAAATATATGTTTTCTCATTAGTTTTAGCATCAAGAACCATTTTAATATTTTTCAAACACATTTTGAAGTGTTTTTTCAATAATTTGAGCATTATTATCTCATATTTGTGTGAGTGAGCCTTTTGGAATTATCAAGTGATAAAGTGAGGCATTTTAAGTTGAAGTAGGATTGAGGTTTCTCTTCATCATGAAAGAAGATTGTATAAAGATTATTCTTTTCTTTGTAAGAATAATTATAGTGTAATTATTTGCCTTAAAAGAACAACTTAATAACATTCCACATTGCACAAAAAAGACTGTACAAAGTTTATTCTTTTCACTAAAAAATAATTATGGGGGAATTCTAAGAACTATCTTGGGAGTGGATTTAGGCAAAGGTCAATTACTAAACCATTATAAATCAGTTTGCAATCTCTCTTCCCTATTGTTCTTAAATTATTGTTCAATTGTTTAATTGATTTATATTAAGCAATCTCTTTATTCTTATATATTGATTGTTTTTAAATTGAGCTTACTGGTTATAAAGGTTTGTTGAGATTTGTAGCTACCCAATTTACACCCTCTTGCATGCCATTATGAACTAATAAGTGGTGTTATGAAAACGATTATCTTTATTGGAAAACAAGAATAAAATTTTCTTGATTTTGTGCATTAGGAAGAAGAAATTTAATAGAGTTTCTTTATGTGAACAGCTCATGACATTTGTCATACTCTAGAAGTTACACATGAAGGAACAAATCAATAAAGGAAACCAAAGTTAGCTTGCTAGCATATTGATATAATTTTTTTTTCAAATAAAACATGATGAAAGCATATCTAACATGTATACTAGCATTAATGATATTATTAATGCTCTCAAAGGCCTTAGAAAGAGTTATACTAATGTTGAAATAGTAAGAAAGTTGCTTAAGTCACTTTCCAAAGGCATGAGAAGCTAAAGTAGCGACTATACATGAAACCAAAAATTTAATAACACTATTATTGGAGGAACTTATTGGATCTCTTTTCTTGCATGCAAAATGAGTTTCGAAGAGATACAAGAAGAAACGATGCTTCCAAAGAAAAAGAATTTAGTGTTTAAGTCCTAAAAAAAGAATACAACAAAGAGGAAGAGACATCAACTATTAAAAAGGATGAAGAAGACATTGGCTTAATCACTAGAACATTCAAGAAGTTCTTAAAGAAAAATTTCTTCAAAAGAAAGGACTCTAAACAAGTGAAAGTGATTTAAAACAGAAATCCATGACATTATTTTCTTTGAATGTAAACCCCAACAACATGAAGTCATAATTTCCTCTACTCAAAGTTAATGAGAAGTATGAAAAAAAGTACAAGAAGGACAAGAAGAAAGCACTTAAAACTTCAATTTGAGATGATACAAATGAATATGAAAATGAACATAAAAAAAGAGATAGCTCATATGTGCTTTATCATTATAGATGATGATAATGTAACATCAAACTATAATTTATGTGATAGTGATAGTAATTTGGCATACGATGAATTAGTCAAAATTTTAGAAATCATGAGTAACGAAAGTAAGAAATTATCTTTTGAACTCAAGTTAAAAACTGTTTGATGTATGCATGAATTTGAATTAAAAGATGAAAAGTGAATTGTATACTATCAAAGAATAAAAAAATGTGGACATTACAATCAAACACTATACACATTATCGCATGAAAAAGAGACATTGAAAAAATGATCTATACTCTTGAAGATTCATTATCCAAAATTACTAAAGGGAATGAAAGAATAGAAAACTTGCTAGAAGTTTTAAAAAATTCCAATAATAGGCATAAAATATGATACAATCATGGAATTGAAGCTAATTCTAGAACCATGTTTGTAAAGAAAAAAATATTTATGTGGTAAAAAATCATTGCCTAATATGAAAAATGAGTATGGAGCATCCTAATATAAGCATACGTATGCACATGCCACATCTACCGGGACTAATTTTAAAAGTAAGCATCATACTTTCGTATATGGCTCATAACCTAGGCATAGAGTTTAATATTGTTAAAGGAAAAATAGGCATAACTTCTATGATAACATGCAAATCCAATTATACAAAAGCAAAGATCAAGCTTTAATTCGCAATATGCATTATACATAAAATCATCATAGGACATTTCACAACCTTAAGAAAATATTCAACACCTTTAACATCTAAAAGAAGATTCCTCATTATGCATACATTATATAGAATACCAAGTAATATACTTATGCATCATCATTACTCATACAATATAGTATGTCATGGATATATTGATAGATTATGTTTTATTAAACAAAGGATGGTAAGCAAAACCTTGAAAATGTAGGTTGAAAAGTAAAAGAAGCCTAATAATCACAGAACTAAGCTTATCTGGGTACCTAAAACACATTGATTGACTTATTTTGTAGGTTTTTTAAAAAGCAAATGATATTTAGTGGAGATATTATTATTATTTTTAAAGAGTTTATGTTTTCTTCTTCTTGATAAATCTAACCTTCTTGTGTCTAACAAATTCTTTAAAATGTATATGAAAAATATAAAGAAAATTAGTCCTTAAAAAGAGCAAGAATGGAAAAATACTCTTTAAAAGAGCCAATTGTTAAGCCAAGTGACGATAATAAGAAGGATGAGATGCTTTTAATGAATTAAAAATTCAGGAAGAATCTTCTTTCAGATCAAACCATAGGTAATGTTCAACAAGAGGTAATTATTAGTTCATGTTTTAGAAATATGAGACATCTTGCGCTTCTTTATCGATTTGAGTTTAAAGTTTTAGTGATGAATATTAGGTTTACTCTATGAATAAGGAATTGAATATTTTTTAGAGTATAATGTAGACCTTAGTATCTACCTTACAAATTATTGAACAAAATAAGAATATTAAGTTAGAATTTTCATAAATTAAGTAGTACTTTCTCTAAACTATTAGATGAGGATAAATTAGATTTGGTTATATAGGTATTGCATATGATAAAGATTCCCTTATATTATTTAACTAATTTTTATTGATATTTACTTGGTTGATTAATTATTTTAATATTTTTATTTGAGTTTTAAGGTTATTTTCTAGCTTTTTAGAACATATTATTTGACCAATATCTTTATATGGTTGACCAGTGTTCTAAAAGATCATATTTTTTTATAAATCTTTTTAGTGAGTTTGTAAGAAGTTTCATTGCTCCTTCGGTCAACCACCTATGCACATTGGTTGAACAATGTACTCAAGTGGTCAACAAATGTCCTTTTATAAAAAAAAACTTTTCTTTTCAATGAGTTTGAAAGTAGATTGGTTACATATACTGGTCGATCACACTAGTTATTTGTCAACTAATATGGCTATATGGTCGACCAATGTAGTGAGTTCAAAACAAATGTTCACCTATCCTATTTTAGTCAAACATTGGTCAATCGGTGTCGTTATATAATTAACCAATCATTACGATCTAAGAAATTTCTCCTTCTATTTTCTTCTCTTTCATTTTTCTTACTTATGCCTCTCAAAACCTTAGGGTCTGTTTGTTTTTGTTTTTGTTTTCTATTTTTTGTTTTCATTTTCAAATTTAATTAAAAAAACCTATTGTTTTAAGTTTTTAGTTTTGGTTTCTTCTAGTTTTCAAGGAAACTACAAAGAGTAGTTTTTGGTTTTTTTTCATAATCTAGTTTATTATCATCTAAATATATATTATTTAATTATTTTATATATTAATTGTCAATAACAAATAATTTAATTTAATTTAATTTTTATAATAAAATAAAATAAATAATTATTAATAAATACAATTAAATTTAAAATATATAAGTTTCAATTAAAATTTGAATAAATAATTATATATTTTTTAAATAAAATTTAGTTTTAAAATAAAATTAAAAATTTAAATTATTTATTAAAAACAAATAATTTTATTGATAATTTATTAATAAATATTATATAAGAAATTAAAATAAACTTAATTAATTAAAAAATCATTTATCGTTAAGTTTGATCTAATATGTAATTATCATCAATAATAAAAATATAACTACATTGGTATTAACAACCAAATAAGTTTTTGAAAGAAAAACATAAGCTAAAAATAGAAAAGAAAGACTAAAATCAACAACTCTAAATTTGTCATTACTTCCTCATGTTACTTTAATTAAAATTTTTAGCTCAGACACAATAGCGAAATTAGGGATTTTTTAAATTAGGCACAATTAGGGATGTTTTTATCAAAACTAACCTTTTAAATAATTGTTTTGACTATTTAAATATTTAATGGCACTCTTTCTTAAACAAGTGTATCAACCTTGATCAAATTAGTTTTGATATTTTAACTAAGTTAGCTTGATACATGACACCTTATATTTGTACATTTTTGGATAAACAGAAAGGGCGAGAAAGATTTTTTATATTATATTTAAGGGGAGTGACTTTTAATGTGAAATTTTCATATCGATTGGAGAGGGGAACGAAGTACGCCCTCCTTTAGGGTTAAGCGTCCTCGTTGACACACCGGTTCAGGCACTAGCTCTGATACTATTTGTAAAAGCCCAAACTACCTACCCACAGAAATTGTAAGCTTTGGGCCTTGGCCCAGCCAAGCTCTCACGGTTTTGCTCTTCCCACTCTCAGGAAAATGCGTCTTTAAGGGAGAGGTATACATACCCTTATAAGGTGTTCTTCGTTCCCCTCTCCAACTGATATGGGAGTCTCACAATCCAAACCCCTTTAGGGCTCAGCGTCAGCGCTGACATACCGATTCGAGTACTAACTTTGACACCATTTGTAACAGCTCTAGACCACCCACTCACAAATATTGTCTACTTTGGGCCTTAGTCCAGCCAAGCCCTTACGGTTTTGCTTTTCCTACCCCTAGGAAAATGCGTTTATGTGGAAGAGGTATAGATATCTGTAGGCTTGGCTAAGCTAAGACCCAAAGCAGACAATATCTGTGGGCGGGTGGTCTAGGGCTGTTACAAATAATGTCAGAGTTAGTACCTGAATTGGTATGTCAACACAGACACTGAGCCCTAAAGGGGGTGGATTGTGAGATTCCCATATCGGTTAGAAAGGGGAACAAAATACGCCTTATAAGGGTATAGATATCTCTCCCCCTATAGACGCATTTTCACAGAGTGGAAAGAGCAAAACTGTGAGGGCTTGATTGGCCAAGGCCCAAAGTGGACAATATCTATGGACGGGCGGTCTAGGGCTGTTACAAATGGTATCGGAGCTAGTACCCGGACCAGTATGTCAGCGAGGACGCTGATTCCTGAAGGGGGTGGATTATAAGATTCTCATATCGGTTAGAAAGGGAAACAAAGTACACCTTATAAGAATATGGATACCTCTCTCTCATAGACGCGTTTTCCCGGTATTGGCCCCTGGGTCTCGAAACTTATTACAAAGCTACTTAATGAGGGTATCGGGTATAGAGACCCCTCAGGAAAGTTCGCCGCCGCGAGACATTCGAAGGTCAAGCGGAATACCTCTCTAGAAAAGTTCACCGCGGCCAACCCTTTTGGCTTTGTCGCGGCAACCACTGAAGGTTAACCGGAAGACCAGTCTGGAAAAGTTCGCAATAGCCAAGGTAGGAATTCGCCGTGGTGAAGCCTTTAAAGATCAAACAGAAATTCTCTCAGGAAAAGTTCGCCACAGCCAAAGTTTGGCTTCGCTGCGGCGAAACCTTCGAAATGGACCCAAAACATCCAATATCTATCATCACTAAATTTACGAACATATACATATACATTTCCCACAAAACCATAGCAATTCGTCCAAAGATAGCATGAATATATAAAAGAAAATTTTCTCAAATCTCACTATTGAATAAAACGAAGTTTACACATAGCTTTAGTTACATATCAACAATTACATCAATACTTAATACAAAATATAAATGGATGCTCATGTTCGATATGCCTATAAAGCTATCCAAAATGTTCACTAACTTAGTACAAAAGTCTCTAACTAT
>JAOTAY010000004.1:9886563-9905683 GCA_025629805.1 Erythroxylum baracoense
TTATGTCTAATACACTAACTAATTCTAACATCTCCATTTAATAACCCTAATTTCTATTCATACTTGCTAAAATGACTGAATTCTAAGATAATAAATAGAATAAATCAATGAATAAATAAACAAATAAATAAAATACAAGAAAAATTTTAGGGTCCAACACCCAAGGGTGGGAAGAGCAAAATCGTGAGGGCTTGGCTGGGCTGAGGCCCAAAGCTGATAATATCTGTGGGCTAGTAGTTTGGGCTGTTACAAATGGTATCAGAGCCAATACCTGTACCAGTGTGTCAGTAAGGACGCTGACCCTAAAGGTGGATGGATTGTGAGATTCCTATATTAGTTGGAGAGGAGAATGAAGTACACTTTATAAGGGAGCGAATACCTCTCCTTCAAAGATGCGTTTTCTCAAGGGTGGGAAGAGCAAAACCGTGAGGGATTGGCTGGGCCAAGGCTCAAAGCGAACAATATCTATGGGCAGGTGGTCTTGGGCTATTACAAATGGTATCAGAGCTAGTGCCCGAACTGGTATGTCAGCGCAAATGCTAAGCCTTTAAAAGGGTGGATTGTGAGATTCTCATATCGGTTGGAGAGGGGAACGAAGTATGCCTTATAACGGTATGTCTACCTCTCCCCCATAAACGTGTTTTCTCGGGTGGGAGAAGAGCAAAACTGTGAGGGCTTATCTGGGCCAAGGCCCAAAGCAGACAATATCTGTGGGCGGGTGGTCTAGGATGTTACAAATGGTATCAGAGCCAATACCCAGGCCAGTGTGTCGGTAAGGATGCTGAGCTTTAAAGGGGGTGGATTGTGAGATTCCCATATCGGTTGAAGAGGGGAACGAAGTATGCCTTATAAGGGTATGGATACCTCCCCCTTAAAGACGCATTTTCCTGGGATGGAAAAAGCAAAACCGTGAGGGCTTAGCTGGGCCAAGGCTCAAAACGGACAATATATATGGGCGGGTGGTCTAGGGCTGTTACAAATAGTATCAGAGCTAATGCCCAAACTAGTATGTTAATGAGGACGCTGAGCCCTAAAGGGACGTGGATTGTAAGATTCTCATATTTGTTGGAGAGGGGAACAAAGTACACCTTATAAGGATATAGATGCCTCTCGCCTATAGACACTTTTTCTCGACAATGGGAAGAGCAAAACCATGAGGGCTTAGCTGGGCCAAGGCCCAAAGTGGATAATTTCTATGGCCAGGTGGTCTAGGTTGTTACATTGTATATGTGACAACTTTTGTATTATGATATTTTTATACTTAAGTGAATTTCTTTTATCTATATATATGGATAATTCTTTGAATATCTCTTTTGTTTTTGATATTGAGTTATGTTTTATACATTAATTAGGGGAAGCTAATTATTATCTTGATATTGATAGTTGGTTGTACACTTAATTATATTACTGCTCTCTAATATTGCAAATATTTTGCCATTATAAAAAAAGAAAGAGATTGTTGAACCAAGGAATGTTCTAATTGATGTTTTGATGATATTAAAATATAAGTACAATAAATGGATTTGTCATTTTGATGAGGAAGAATATATGAACAAGATATAGTTATAAACTCAAGAAGATAACTTATGTAGTTAATAAAAGAAAAGATAAAATTTGCATCTTACAAAATGAAGACCAAGTTAATAATAAAACATGAATAAGGAACATCAAGGTCAATCTTTAGTTTTTAATTCTAATTGTAATCTCATTTAATCATTTTGATGTTCTAAAAATCTCTCTATGCATAACCATTTCATATCAATTTATTTCATGAGTTTTTTCATTCATCAAGAGACATTAAAGCCTTTGGTTTTAATAAAAAAGCACCTTGATCTTTCAAACACTCTTTAAGGCATATTTTGGGTTTTTAAATCATAAATGCATTAAAGAAATTAGGTTTGAGCATTTAAAGTTGCTAAAATCATATTTGTGGGTGAATTGATCAACTATGGATTAGTGGTTGACCAATCCATAGTTATCAAATTTGACATACTTGGATTTTATAATAATATTGTTGGTCAATCAATATTTCAACGGCTAGTGAATCTACAAATTCAATGCTCACTTGTTGACCAATATGTCATACTAGTAGACTATTACTTTACAACTTGCCATTGTAATGACTAGTTTTTGGCTCCAATGGCTAGTAAGGGTCCAAAAACTTAAAAATAATATTTTCTCATTATTTTTAGCATCAAGAAACAATTGGGTATCTTTCACACACATTTTAAAGTGATTTTTAATCATTTGAGTATCGTTCTCTCATATTTGTATGAGTGAGTCTCTTTGAAATTATCAAGTGATAAAGTGAGTTATTTTAAGTTGTAAGATTTAGTTAGGACATTATATTACTATACATAGGGGTGTTTCAAGTAGGATCACTACAAAAAATTTGACTTTTGGCTACAGAAAAAACATAGTTAATTGTCCCAAAGGGTTGCTTATAATTATTTGCTATAAAGAATCGTAGACAAAAACTATTAGCTACAAAAATATTGGCAGTAGTAAAAAACGTAGTTAAAAATAGAATATTGGCAGGGAAAAATTTGGCATCAAATGAATGACTATGAAAATAAAATGTATCCAATAATGTTTAGCTATGATTTCATCTTCGTAGCTAATAATATTAGCTACAATTTTTATAACTCAGCTAAATATTATTAGCTATGATTTCGTAGCCAGATATTTTTAGTTACGTTTTCAAAAATGTAGCCAAATGTTATTTTCTAGAATTTTCACAATGTAGCCAAATGTTATTTGTTATGTTTTTAATAATGGTGTGATATGTTATTTGTTACATTTTTAATTCATCATCTTGAACAATTTGTTTTGTATATAATTTATCAATATATTTTTTTATTATGAACTTATTATAAAATTAAACCAATAAAAATATTATTAATTCAAAATATCAAACATTTTATATATAACCTAAAATTTTATAAATATCATTAAATTATACCAACAAAAATTATAACATTAAAGGATGATTATTTGTTCTTATACAAGATATTAATGATAACTTTAACAATTCTTATAAATTGAACAATAAATAAAGAGATCAGTTTGTGCTTAGATAACAAAAATATTAGATCATAATTTGAACAACTATGTTGATGAACCTGTAATCATCCAAAAAGTTTAGTTAATATCAACTAAAAATATTGAGTATTGATACAATGAGTATTTGGTTCTAATTAAAGCAAGCATCACATAACTTTACCATTCACAACATAATCACTCATCAGTTGCATCTTCACCCATTATGTAATCTGAGGAAAAAAGTATTAAATTAAAATTATAGTATACACAGGAATTGAAAGAAAAAAGTATACGAGATATAATTAATACCCTTCACTTTCCTCTTCATTTCTATCATAATTGGGGCCAAGTAATCTTTTAAATAACATATCATGATTTGCTAATTTGTTCGAGTTTCTTGTCCTCTAATTACTTTAACTTATAATGCAACCTTAAGCTTGTTGTTTTCCTCTTGAAGGTGGTCAATGATTGTTTTATATGTTGAGGTTGAAACATTTGGCTTAGGGCCATAGCTAAGACCTTTCATATAACCAAAATGTTTACCAAGTATTTTATCACAAATGTCTTCTACACTGAGCTCATTCCCCTCAAAGATAGATTTCTCTAATAACTCTTGCATCTTATTCTAAAATTAAGAAAATAAAATCAATATTCAATCAAAATATTACTACTTACTATTACATTGATAAATGAACATAAATATAAAACAAACTTTTATACTTACATAGTTGCTTTCTGCTTCTTCTGACATCCATCCTTTACCTTTCTTTTGGTAAGCGACTTTATATAGTGTGACCTTATTACACTCTTGTCCATGTAGTTCCTTCTAGTTTTATGAAACTAAAATACAATGTACAATAAATAATTAGTGTTTATTGATATAAGTGTAACTTGAAAACAAAGATCTTACATATTCATCTGTAACAACAACAAATGACTTTGACCCTTGATTATAAGATGTTTTTATTTTTTCTCTACTAACCTTTTCCTTTTTACAATTTTCATAAATCAAGAAAAAAAATATAGCAGTTAAATCTTCTAACAAATTAATGAAAGTAAACGTGAAGGTAAAGAAAACAAACTAAACATTCAGTTCAACCCAAGAATCACACAAACTATTCCTATTTTCTTTAAACATTCGTTTAGGAATATGTCTTCTTGCCTTCGCATTAGAAGGAAAAGATTTATAATACTTATGCAACTTGAAACAAAAATCCTTGGTCCTTTGTTTTAATAATGAAGTAACATAATTTAAAACATTTGAGTTCTCAATATCCACAGTATTCAATTTCTACTATGAACAATGTGTAATTAATCTTAAAATCATTTAAACAATATTGCATGTTGTTAAATATTTTGAAAATTTAACACAACTTTATCCAAATCATTTTCAAGAAAATTTTCTTCCTTCAAGTCC
This sequence comes from Erythroxylum baracoense, assembly GCA_025629805.1. Lineage (NCBI taxonomy): Eukaryota > Viridiplantae > Streptophyta > Magnoliopsida > Malpighiales > Erythroxylaceae > Erythroxylum > Erythroxylum baracoense. Next base: position 9,891,023 of record JAOTAY010000004.1, read on the forward strand.
TTAATATGTTTTAGGCAAAGAAATTCTGTTCTTATCATAATCCTTAACAAATGTAGATTGGATTTTGTCTATAGGAAGACCTTGTTGAGTGTCAATCTATTTTAACAACTTACAATTCAATGCAACATTCATTCTTAGCAACAAATCAATAATGATAAGAAAATATTAGAATATATAAATATATATTTGAGAAAAAGTCTAGTTGAAGGTGTTAAAAATTAACAAACTTGCTTTAGTTACTTCTTTGTTGTTTAAGGCAGAATGAAGATGTGTATGACTTGAAGGTAGAATATTATTATGGCTTTGTTATGACCTAGAACAAGCTCTTTCTTTGTTATCATATTCTTGTTTTAGCCATAAGACATATCACTTGAAGGTATAGAAATTTTAAACATGCATGACTAATTTCATTGTTGTTTGAAGTAGAATGTTGTTGTTGTCTAAAAATTGAATTTATGGCACCAATTGATTGATCTAGTTGAAGTTGCACATCCCTCTGATCTACAATTTTGATAGCTGCCACCGTTTTCCCTTTAGTTCTACCAGGTGCCATTATGATGGATACTATAAGAAAAAAACATAAATTTTACTAACATTATGTTTGAGACAATATAAAGAGCACTTTTATGATACACTCAATCATTATAATGAAGATACATTCAATCATCAATATTAATCACATTAATAGCATAAATGTTACCAACATTGCATTTGAGACAATGAAAAGAGCACTTTTATGACTCATTCAATCATCATAATCAAGATACATTCAATCATCAACATTAATCACATTAACAACATAAATGTTACGAAAATTATGTTTGAGACAATAGACCATGCACTTTCATGATACATTTAATCGTCATAATCATTATACATTCAATCATCAACATTAATCGCATTAACAACATAATCATCAATATTAATCATATTAACACCATAAATGTTACCATTATTACGTTTGAGACAATAGAAAGAGCACTTTCATGATACATTCAATCATTATAAGTAAGATAAATCATCAACATTAATTACATTAACAAATAAATGTTACCAACATTAATGGCAAACCCACTGTACAAGGCTCTCTACTTTGCGAGGGTCGGGGAGGGTCATTAATTGTACGTAACCTTCCTTTTGCATTTTTATAAACAGGCTATTTTCGTGACTCGAAATAATACTTTTATAATAAGACAATAAAAAGAGCACCTTTATGGTACCTTTAATCATAATAATGAAGATCTTCAAAATCATCATCACTAATTGCATTATGATTCAACTCTTCATTGTTATTATATTTGGCTAAAGTATCGTCATTTTCATAAAATTCATCGTCAATATAGTCTTCATATCTTTCTAGACAATATTGCCTTATACTTTAGTTGCTTCTAGTATATTGGGATTAACATCTCTCCTATAGAATGATGATATATCCTCATCTTCTATTTCGAGAGCTATATTATTCAGTTCCAATTCAATCTCTTGATATACTTCATCACCATCTTCACCCATTGGACCATTTCCGTTTCACCCATTGATATACTTCATCATCATCACCACCATAATTTTGGCTTCTAAGTCGACTATCACGCTCTTTTTTGTGAAATGTAACTCCATTAATAATACAATTTGTATATTTTCCCACACATATAATGCCCACATGCCAAAGCATATAATGTTGTAATCGCTTCTAGCAATTTACAGTTCTGTAACTGTATCATCTGTAAAAAAATATATAATTAAAAGATAATGTTGTAATGTCACCTATAATGTTCATTTGTTCATACTATTACATGAATAACTTACTTGATTCCTAGACCATGATGGGAATTTTATCTTATGTATTTCTTCAACATTAACCTTACCTTTGCTTCTAATATCATCTTTATGTTATTTATTTTAAAAAGCAAACTGATGTACAAAATAGAGGTTGAATGCTAAATTTAAACATGAAATAATGAATAATAAGTAATAGACATAATCCATATATAAATCAACGTTCTCACAATTGTTCAAATATACCAATGGACAATTTCAAGTTCATCTTTAGTAACTCCACATATTTTCCTATTCTAAGTGACTTTATTTTTTGGAGAAAGTTGACAAGCCACCATCTTGATCCAAATCAAAGTTACATTCTTCTCTATTAAATCTTGTCTCCACATCGTTTTAGTACATAGAACAAATTTCAAGCATTTATTCGATATATAAGCCTTTATAATAGAGCCTTTACATTGAGCTCTATTATATACATAATGCTTAAGAGAGCCTAAAAACCTCAAAAAATATAAAGCATTAGGATTTGTTACTAAATAATAATTGAAAAAAAAAATGTAGAAGTGAATATAAATTACCTTTCAAATGGGAACATCCATTGAAATTGAACTGTTCCACAAAAGTTTGCCTGTTATGGTAAATGAATTGCCAAATGCAGCATAATATCAAAGAATGATGGTGGGAAAACTATACATCAAAGAATGATGGAGGGAAAATTAGTTCAAGCTTATATAGAATCAAAACCATGTCTATTTCCGTTTAAGTTCTACTAGTTTTTGTGTTTTATAACATAATTGTTTTAAAAAAAACTAATTGTGCCAAAATTACAGACGCTTCCTTCGAAAAATACCCATGTATTCCAACAGGAAGAAATCATTAGAGAAGTACACGACAGCCATGAATTTTCAACCTAAAAACTTTTCCTTCGTTGGCATTGACACAACGGGCTATATTAAATGCATTCCCATCAAGAAACTTAACTGATTTAAGAAATTGAAAAAAAGTTTGTTTCTTTTTTTTTGACATATTGTCACATCATGCATGACCTATCATTTCTCTTTTTAAATGCAAATATTTTCTTATATTCACATCTTCTAAGCTAATCTAGCCTTAAATGTGTCTTTCGATTTGTCATCAATTCCTTTCAAAGTACTTAAAATATTCACATAAATGTTTTTTTAATAAGCATTACATCAACACTACAATATGAAAAAATGAAAAAAATATGCTTTTCTATTCTAATTAAGATCAAGAAAAGTTCGCTTTCACTTTCTATTACTTAGGTCTTTGCTAGGTGTAAACTTTTGCAAATGTGATAGTTGATCAAGCACACCATCATCTGACAAATAGAAAGGAGCTTCACTATATTCTACTTTGTCATTAAACAATTTGCTTCTTCACCATCTATAAGTAATGATGATATCCTATATAACATATTTTACTTTGTTGCCTTATTGAATGAATTTGATGGTTACACATAGGACATGCCATATACCCTTTAGTACTCAATCTAGAAAAATTGCCATAAATTGGAAAATCATTTATAGTCTACAAAACAGTCACATGCTTTCTAAAATTTTTGCCTTCAACAACATCATAAGTTTCTAATTCAACCTTCCAGAGATGTTTTAAATCATCAATTAGTGGTTGTATTTATACATTGATATCCTTATTAGGAGCGGTAGGTCTTGTAACAAGTAAATATAATAACATCTCTAGCCACATGCTATAAGAAGTACTTATATTACTAAATGTATTAAATCCATCATAGGCTAACCCGTTGGATTAAATCCATAATAGGCTAACCTGAGTTGAACTTTACGACAATCCTTTGCAAACTATGGAACTTACCATCAAGGTCTTTCCATGCCTTTGATTATGCTGGATGACCCATAATGTTATCATCAATGCGTTTCTTTTTATGTCACCTTATATTTATGGCTATTTTTTACATAAAAAGCCTTTGTATTTGTGATTTAATAAAGAAGTATCTCAAGATTTTATGATGTATCTTTTCTCCTTTTCCATCAGTCACTTTCCACCTTGATGCACCATAAATAGGACATTCTTAAAGATCTTTAATGTTGTTCCAAAAGATAGCACAATCATACTTGTAAACATATATTGATATATATCCCAATCCAAGGCCTTTAACAATTTTTTTGCTTAATAGTAAGGTTTAGGAAATTTGCGGCCGATCGACAATGCATCATTGAGCGACTTAATCAACATGTCAAAAGATTTGTCACTCAACCTATTACATACCTTCAAGTGCAATAACTTCACAAAAAAAGATAGCTGTAAGAAATTAGAACACCTTGGATATAATTCTTCTTGATCAAGTTTCAATAAATTATCAAAATTATCTTTAATAATTCTATCAATGTATTAGGCAAAGTATTATCATTCATAGTTTGCATATAATTGCCCACATCTTCTAACATTTCTCCAATCCTATCATCTACGTCATCAATAATATCACTATCATCTACATGATTATTATTATCGCCATCATCACCTATATTAACACTTTTAGCATTACTTGTTTTAAAACATTTGTCATATTAAATCCATCTAGTATAGAGTGATTATATGTCATATCTTGAATTTGATTGTAGAAATTTAAGCAATCTATACATAGACAATGAATTTCACATTCTAAACACATTTGATCTTTTACAAATTTCATAAAAGTCTTCATTCCTTCTAAGTATTGACTGGACCATTTCCAATGAGTCATCTAACTTTTGTCCATATAGCTATAAAATTATTCGTAAATTACTAATGCAATTTAAGTTGTAAAAAACATAGTGGTAAATCAAAATTGACATACCAATTTTGAATTATACCAAAGAATGCAATTAGTTAACAAACTATGACAAGCCCTGTAACAAGATATATGACAACATAAGCGCTTGTCGATAAGAAATATGTGCTAGTTTAGAATAGGAAGCATGAACCCATCTCCAAAACCCAGTTGTACATTCACTTTTATAGAACAAGAACATGAAAGCCACTTCTAAATATGTCCTAACTAGTTTGCAATGATGTTAATAAAGTGTTTAAGCATGTATCTACAATCCAAGTATCTAAGATTTTACTCAAACTTTCACAAGAATTCAAGCAGTAGGTTTTTAACATACCTCCAAATTCTAAAGCAAGAATTGCAAGATTTGATTCAATCTGTGCTGTGGATGTTATGAGCTTCAACACGTCCTATTAGACTGCATTTGTAATTAAAGTACTAATATCATCATTCTTAACAAACATAAGAAAACTCTTAAGAAAGAATCAATTAGAAGACCTCATATCATATGATGACTTCAAGATAACCTTACTTATAACCTTACTAGTTATAGAGTTAGATGTTCCACTATAAAATAACCAATACTAAATAAAAAGCTCAAATTTTTTTAGACTTGCAATGGGTGTGGAACAGGTACTAATGAAACTCAAAATCATTGAAAAAAAGATGCAAATATCTAAACTCTGATATGCTAACATCTAACTTAAATAAAAGAAAGTCTCAAATATGTTCTCTTTTATTAGATTGGAAAATCACTCAAGATGTTAATGATCTCATCTCTTTTCATGTCAAACAAATATTTAAATACAATAAAGAATCAAACATTAGATTTTAAGACCTAAACTTACCTTATGTTTCGTAGAAAATACTCTAGAAAAAATAAGTAATCAAATCAGTTTTCGTATAAAACTAAGTAATCAAATTGACATGTGAAAGAAATCATCTATATACTGCTCTACATAAAACTTCCTTAGAAAAATGTATTCCAAAGGCTAAAAGGGATGTTAACTTTGGACCTATAATCCATCTCCATGCTTAAATTGATAAAAGAAATTTACTTACAAAAGCCAAAAAGATAACAAGAGAATGAAAATGGAAAATTAAAAATTTGCAATTTAAGTGTTATACATTCCACTTGTCTTTTAGGTATGACGTCTAGTAGAGTATTCAACTTCTATATACCGTTATACATAAAACTCCCTTAGAAAAATATATTCAAAAGGCCAAAGGGGATGTTAACTTTGGGTCTATAATCCATCGCCATGTTTAAAGTGATAAAAGAAATTTACTTACAAAAGCACAAAAGACCTAGCCTTTGATGCCAATATAGTAAACAACATAGTAAACAAGTCAATCGAGCTTACTCTGGTAACTCTGCTATTACTAATATGGACGGTATAATTCTATTTTTGGTTCTATGATTGAAACACTGCATGATCCCAATTGGTACCCTGATACTGGAGCTACTGAACACCTTACATCAAGTTCTTGTAACCTTCAGAATAAGGTTCCTTATAAGGGTTCTGAATGTGTACATATACGCAGTGGAGCAGGTTTATCTATCAAACACATTTGTCACTCTATTCTTTATTCTCCATTTCTTTTTAATCACTCACTATCTCTGTCAAACATTTTACATGTTCCATCTATTACTAAAAAATTAGTTAGTATCTCTAAATTTGTCAAAGAAAATAAATATTATTTTGAATTTCAACCTATTTGTTGCTTTTTGCAGCTCAAGTTTTGAAGAAATTTATTTTACACGGGACTCTTAAAAATGGGCTTTACACTTTTGACTAATTCCAAGTGAGTCACCTCTCTCCACTCCATTTAATTTAAGCCACTGTCATACTACAATTCTAGCCTTTGTCTTATCTGTTGCATGTTCAAAGCAACCTTTATCTACTGTTATATGTCCTTTATTTTTGTTCTCTCAAATCAAAAGCTAACTAGGTCATGCCAACTCAAAAGTTATTTCTCATGTACTAAATAATGGCTCTGTTTGGCAATTAATAAATTGCATTAGTTATTAGCTGATTCTATCAGTAGTTAGTTAACAGTTGATTATATTAGCTGATTTGATCAGCAAATAACATTGGTTGTTTATTAAAGATTTTTAGTAAAATTCGTTGTTTAATATTAATTGTTTAAGTGTAAAATGACGTATGAGGCCATGACGTAAAAAAAAGAATTTATAAAGCTATGATTAGATATTTAATTTTACAAAAATTTAAGTTTTTAAATCTAATAAAAACATAGAATATTCTTAAAAATTTTGTCACCATAACATACCTTTTGTTTCGTAACCAAAAATTTATTTCGTTAATAAAAAGAACTCCCAAGTTTTGTAACTACAAAACTTACTTTATTGTAAAAAAATTTATCATTGTAGAATACATGCATGATTTTTAGTTTGAATTATCCATAATATCACAATAACATAATTCAAAAATTATGAAAGGAGGGTATAATTGATTTTTTACTTATTAATTTTTGGTTGATCATCAAAAAAGCTCCTCTTATGGAGCTTTTAAAAATAAGCTTATTGGAGTTAAATAAGCCAACCAATAAGCCATTCACTAAGTACATCAATAGCTTTTTAAGATGGTTAAAAAGCTAACTTTTAGTCAATAAGCTAAAAATTAGCTTAGTAACTATTTGCCAAATACCTCCAATTTGATAAAAAAATTACTCCACCAATCTTGTCACATCTTGTGGTTTGCAAGAATCCAAAATCCAAAGCTTTCAAGTGCTCTACTTGTGAGGAAAGAGTATTCTATTAAGCTAAACATCCATCATATTTCAAGCAGTAAGTACTAGAAGGATAAGACAAAAATCTTCACCGTAAAGAAAGAGCGACAAAAACTGTGTTTAAAAACTGTGTTTAAGCTTGTAGACAAAGCTTGAATACACAACACTATTTACTTAAAACCTTAAAAATAACAACCCTACGTTGTCCTGTTATTAGAAAAAGAACAAATAATAACAAATAACAAAGACCTCAATTTTATGATTATAACTGAATGACAGAACTTGGGTTTTAGTAATTGATAATTTCAAAATTCATCAAAACATGCTAAAGAGACCAGAAACTTGGAGAGCAGAGTTGTAAATAACATACCCAGAAACAAACGAAGACAGATGAAGAAACTTGAGAAAACATGCCATTAGAGAAAACACGTTAGAGAGAAGACAAACGAGGAAGATGTTGGAAGACAAAGAAAGACGGAAGGAAAAACAAATAATGAGTGTCTTTAGGTTATCAAAATGAAGTCATTTTCAATGTTTTTGTTTTTCTTCTTTTTTTTTGCTACGAAATTAGCGCAATCTTTTTAACTACAAAATTTATTTTTGTAGCTGATAGTTAAAGGATTTGTGTTTTAGCTATGAAAAACATTTTGTAGTAAAAGGTTTTTAGCTACGAAAATAAGTTCACAGTTAAAAAACGTCACCAAATCTTATGAACTACGAAATATTTTTTATAGCTAAAAACATTTCATTAGGAAAAAAAACTCAGTAAAAAAATGTCCCTGAATCGTTTTAGCTACAAAATATTTTTTTATAGCTAAAAACTTTTTTCTACGAAACAAAGCTCACGGTAAAAAAATGTCGCCAAATCTCTTTAGCTACGAAATAAAATGTAACCTATGCTCAAATTATTGCAAAAAAAGATGCAGTCAAAACTCCTGTTTGTTATAGTGAATTGAGGTTCCTCTTCATCATGAAAGAAGATTATTAAAAATTCCTCTTCATCGAGAAAAGATTGTACAAAGGTTTTTTTTAAAAAAAAAGAAGTATAGTGGAATTTCAAAAATTATCTTAGGAGTAGACATAGGCAAGTGTTGTTTGGAACCATTATAAATCACTTGGCAGTCTCTCTCTCCTATCCTCTTTAAATTATTGTTCAATTTATGTTAAGCAATCTCTCTATTCTTATATGTACTACTTCTTGTTAAATTGATTTCACTAGTTATAAAAGATATTAAATTTTGTAAACACCAAATTAACCCCCTCTTAGCTTCTATTAAGGACTAACAGTAATTATAACTAGAGTTAGACTTTTATTATGATTGGAAAGTTTAATTTTAATAAGAAAGAAACCCTAGTGTCTTTTTCTATAAGGGAGATATCACTCATATCTTTTCTGCTCAAATTGTTTGAATTATTTTTCTCTATTATGTATATTGTTGTGACTAACTTATACTTGATAGATCAAGATTTTTTTTCAAAAGAATTAGAATTAGATACGATTCAATTTTTTATTTATGATTCATGTTTTTTAATTTATTCAATTAAAGAGGTTCGATGAAAAAATTATAAAAAATGAAAACTTTCACTACTGTCATGATTTAATTACAGTTAATTTTTCAATAACTCAAACATTTTGTTAGGAAAACCAAATTTATCAAACATATAGGATTCAAAAACATAAAGACTAAAATGTTTTCAACAAAGCTAATTCAATTTAATAATTGAATTAAAGTAATTTGAGCTATATATGTTATATAAAAGTAGCTTCACAGGAAATGGTAATACACACACCCTCATTTATAGTTTTTTTTTTACTTTCACTAATTTGGATATAGTGTTCTTATCAAAGAAAGTCCTAAAATTTCAATCGTTTATCAACATCTCTTGTATTAAAACATCTAGCACATCACACGTTATTGAACAAAAAAAATCATAATTATATTGGAAACTTTGCATCATTAAAATTGGAGCTTAACATACTTTTAAGTCTTTTTTCTATAGTGTTTACAATTTTTTAATAATAGAAGAATATATAATCATTATTATTTTAAATAAATTAGTTGGTAAAATAGTAATGTAAAACTTAAATTTAATCTAAGTGATTGATAATAAAATATTAAAGCTGAAGCAAAGCAAAATTGTCCCTAGTAAGAGTTTTTGGAAATTTAAAAAACTCAAAATTTAATATCTCTGATAGTACAAACACTTAAAAACTCATCTCCTACAATTTAAACCACCTCAAAAATATTAAGAGCATATTGAAAATACAATATTATGACTTAAAATATATTAAAGATAAAGCCTATTACATAATCATCATTTTTTAATCTTCATAATCAACATGACCAATATTATTAAAAAATAATTACTTCAATATATCAACAAATTATAATATATAAAAATAATTTAACCAATAGCTAACATTACTGTTATTAAAATAATGATTCTCTACCTTTTTCCATTAAAAATTGCATATACAATTGAAATTAAATATCCTACCAAGTAGGTTTAATTAAGTAGAAAATCCACGTCAGGTTTAGTACATTCAAGACATGACCTCTTATTGCTTTTTCAATGACATTCAAAATGTTGAAGAAAATATAGTCATCGCACAACCCAAGACCAATCTCTAAGCTTTAATCAAAACAAGTTATGGAAGAACATGAGGTTTCGAGGAAACATGAGACCATTTTCATCCCATTTAGACATGGAAAATGAAAAAAGATGAAAGTCCCAAGTGTTGTTGTTGCTTGAAAATGAGGTATCACATCCATGTGCTCCCATAAAGACATGGCAAGACGAAGAGAATGGAATTAAGCGCCTCTAGTCTAAAATGAAATGACTGTACATGGAGCTGAGTATGGGTTTTGAAGGCCGGCAATTATAGAAGTGGGCACCGGGCTGGGCACCATGCTGTGATTGACTACGACTATCTACATGCGTTTTTCAACTTTGCTCGACAACCTGCACGTGCCTACAGATCACACTAACCTCCGGTTGGTCCCGCGGTGGCTGTTACGGCGCTGATATGTATATATGGAGCGTACCGTAATTGGGAATGATGATGTTTCTTCCTCAGGCAGGTTAGGATGTTAATATGAATTACCCTCTGACAACTGCTACTTTTTGTGAGTTGACCAATGATGGCACGTACATTTTATTTGGATAGATGGACCTTCCAATTCACTATGCATATAAAAAAATGGAAATTCATATTAACTAGAAAATGAAGTGCATGAAGTAAAAAAAGGCTTTTAAGAATTAATACTTTTTGACATATGAAAGACGAAACATCTATGAAAAGTTTGTTCTCATAATACAAAGTTGGGAAGTGTTTGATTTACATTGTATACATACTTGGTCAGCTGATGACATGTTAGAAGTCTCCATGTTATAAAAAAAAACGAACTTTCTTTATCTGTAGAATGAGCCTAATCTGAGAATTACAGGTTCCTACTTTAAGATAAGGGTGGTTACCAGCTAGTTTATTCCATTTCAAGTGACAAGCTACCACTGATTGGGACATGCACATGATTAATTAGGGTCAGGACCTAATCGTCTGACCTGGGCAGTGGTTTTGTTTGGTCAATGGAACATCTATATGTAATCATATTTTTTCACTGCATAGCATTATCAATTTCTTCACTTCGTCTCAGGGGATTATTCCGAGATTATTATTAGTATTTCTTTTGTGTAAAGAAATCATCAAATATTCGTGGCACTGATATTATGCAGGAAGAATATATCCAATGTGAATCAAGAAGGCATGCGGACAGGAATGACCCCTTAATTGGATGACAAGTCCTAATCCAGTTGGTTTGGCAGTGCAGACAAGGTAATTTGTCTGCTTAGTCATCTTTGCATAAACAGGAACTATGGCCCATTGTCCCAAGCAGAGACTAACATTTGCCACCCACCACAGATTATTTCCCCACATATATAATATCTTCAACTCCTCGGTCCTATATATAAAGGACCATTTTCCTCATTACCCTACCGAGCCATAACTCTAGCTTCTGTTACCCACTTACCAAATCTCAGAAGCCAAGTACTCTTAACTCTAAGCCTTTCCTGAACCGACTCTAATATGGCAGCAACTGCATTTCCTATCAGGAGCATGAAGAGGAAGTCGTGGCAGAGGTGTTCCAAGAAGATTAGAGAGCAAAGAACCAGGCTTTACATCATCTGGAGATGCACCGTTATACTCCTTTGCTGGCATGATTAACATTTTCGTGATCATGGGGTTGGCGGGTTTAAGCAAGCAAGCATCTGGAAATCAATGGAGTGTTGGTTTTGTTTCTAGGTATGGAGATTCCTCAGTGTGCTTGACATTTAAGCGAACCTTGTATGAGCATGGAAGCTCAGGTGCTGGAAACTAGGGGGTGGTTAGTGTACAACTACTGGGCCATAATTTCATGATAATGAGAAGAGAGAGCTTTTATTTTTGGAAAGTTAGTCACATAACAGGTAATTCCTGTTGATGCTGAAATACATGTAATTACAGGAACAAACTGAGAAGTTTTCAAGTTCGACTTTGCTTCAGCTTGCTAGCTATTCGTATTTCTGTCTCAAGAGAGCAATATCAAATCAATTCGCAAGAAATTTATCATTTAGCCTTTTTAGAAGTCAAATAAGAAAAAAAAAAAAAAAGCAATCCACACATGTTTCCTCGGTTGCAGTCGTGAAAAGATCATGGGACTTTGGTCTGATTTCAAGTAATTGAATATGCCTTGCAAGGTTAATTATGTTCTCAACTTTCTTTAAAGTTGGGGCTCGATTATTATCCAGTACAAGTTTCTATCACACCTAAGATTGTGTAGTTTCTTATGACGAATGAAGTCTGATTTATTCTACAACTCTCGTTTGTGTTACAAGGAGACTGGAATATGGAAAAGCACGACTCTTCTAAACTAAAAATTTTACTTTCAAATATAATTTTTGGAGTTCTTTTGAAAATTTTTTGATAAAATGTAACTTCATAAAATTATATAATTTGTCGTTATGTTAATTTTCGGAGTTTTTTTAATACAGCCTAGCTAGAGTACATGTCGTTTGCAAAATACTTTTAGCTATTAATTTTTTGTTGTAGGTAAATATTTTTAAAGATGTTTTTTAAACATAAGTAACAACATTTTGTGACGATTTCTTTTTGGTAGCTAATAGTTTTTAGTGATGATTCTATTTTTGTAGCAGAACAGTTTTAAATACTAATTTCTTGTTGTAGGTAAATGTTTTTATAGACGTTTTTGTAAACATAGGTAAGAACTTTTTGTGATGATTTTATTTTGGTAGCTAATATTATTTAGTGACAAATTTTTATTTTAAATTTAAAAATTATTATAATTGCTAAAAACAAATTTATTTTAATTTATTACAATTTTTAATACACTTCGAAATATAAATATGTTATATTTTATAATTGATGATGGTGACATATTTTTTAAATAATAATAAATTGAAATAAAATAAATATAGAAAATGGAATGCATTTTATATAAAAAATATTTACACATCATATACAAAACTAGGAGTCCTCATTTGAGTCACTACTACTAATATAGTTTGAACCTAGTAATTGTTTAATCATCTCTTAAAGCTTGTTCACTTCTTTTATATTACGATCTAATTTAGTCCTTAGTGTCAGGTTCTCCTCTTGAAGCGCCGTCACATATGCTAGTGGTGAAGAAGATGCATCAAAAGGCTTAGGGTCATACTCAAGACCTTTGATATAGCCTGATTTTGTACCAAGGACATTGCTGCAAATGTTATCGACATTGGGCTGATTCCCCTCAGACAATGACGTTTGTAACAACTCCTGCATCTTGTCTTACAATTTAAAGTAAAAAATTGAGTTAACTAAAAAATTAATACTTAGTATTACATAGAAAAATAAATTGTAATATTAATTTGTTTGTAATTACATAATTACTTTGTGTTTCTTCAGACGTCCAGTATTGACCTTTCTTGTATTGTGTTAGCTTGTACAGTATGATCCTATCACACTCTTATCCTTGGAGTTATGTTTGGCTCTATTATATGAATTTAAAAAATTATAAGATAATAGAATTTATTGTATTAAGAAATAAAATAATAAGTTGAAAACTTTACACTTACAAATTCCTGTTAGATGACAACAAATGATTTGGAGCCAGTGTTATGAGAAGTCTTTATTTTTGCTCTGTTCACCTTGAATTTCTTACACTTTTCCTAAATTGAGAGAAGTAGTCATGAAATATAAAAATAAAATTAATGGAAGGAAATATGAAGAGGAAAAAAACAACAAACCTGAACCTTTACTGAGGCCCAATAATCACACATTTTACTCCAATTTTCTAGAGTTGCCAGTTCCGAAACATGTCTCCTTACCTCCTCATCAGAAGGGAAAGATTGGTAACATTTACGAAGCCTATATCGATGATCCTTTACCCTTTGTTTCAACAGTGAACTAACACTGCTTGAAACCTCAGGCTTGTCGATATCAACGATATTGAGCTTCATATGTGAAGAACAAGTATAAGTTAAGTTATTATTTTTGTTAAGTAAAATCGCAATACATATAATCAAATGAATTGAAATATTACTGAAACTTTGTCCAAAGCATTTTGAAGCAAGTTGTCTTCCTTCAACTGCTTGACATGCTGAAGTTAAGACAACTCATTCCTCACAACGACGCCCAACTCATTGGCCGATTTTGCAGATTGGATCTTATCCAGCGAGCGACGTTGCATGGGATCAATGGTGACTGATAACTTGCTATTCATTGCAATATTCATCCGTTGCAACTCAACTCCTTTTATCTTACCTCTACGTCGTTTTCTAATGCCAATATTGGAACCTGAAAACAAAAAAAATCATAATAAGAAAAACACATTAAACATGTAATGAGTAATTTTAGCATTAATGTAAATATGTTTGGTTAACAATAACAGACCTGAAGATCCCTCATGACTAACAAACGATGTTGGTAAAGGTTGTTGCTGACTTTCTTCATTCGATGATGCAATTGTTGGTTTTTTTGTGGGAGGAACTTCTTTGGTCGTTACCACCCTCTTTCCCTTGTTTCTACCAGGTGCCATTATAATGAACCTATGTAAAATGAAATATGAACATAATGTATAATCTTAACTCAAACATCAAATTTCCATATGAATATAATGAAATCCGTAGTCAAATACTAAACATTAGGCATAACATTCTGCAAAAGCATAAGTGAAACATTAGAAATATGCATCTAGTCATCGTAAATTAACGTAAGTAAAACATCAACAACATAAGGCAATTATGAACATAACATTTCAAACAATACAAACAATTTATTTACATTCAAT
>JAOTAY010000004.1:9915304-9928287 GCA_025629805.1 Erythroxylum baracoense
CCTTATTTTAGAAACTACTTTTCTAATTAATTAATTTCAATCTAATTGAAAATAATTAATTCTAATTTTAGAAACTATTTTTCTAAAATTAATTTAGGAATCAATATAATTATTAATCTTAATCATATTAAGAAAATTAATTACTTTAATTTTAGAATTGAATGGATAATTTATTTTAATTTAATAATCGAACCCCTTGAAAAATTAAATTAAATTCCAAAACATTCCTAATAAAATTAACCCTGAAAAACAATTTTCAAAATTAGAAAAAACTTTTTCAAATTTATTAGGAAAATAAACTAATTTAATCTCCATTAAATTAGTTTAATTGAAATTAAGGTTTTAAAAACATTAAAAACAGATTAAACAAGGAGAGGAGAGGAAGTGTATGGAGGATTAAATTGCGGGTGCGTGCACAGCGTTGACTGGCGCGTGTGAACGAAAACCAAGATTTGCTTTATTTGGTATCAAAAAAGAGCTACGAGCAAATAGAACTCCTGAAAAGAGTATCAATACCGTCACATAAGTCGTAAATGCATGATCACATAAGTCGTAAATGCATGAATGTGATGCACTAAAAAATCAGCAGAAAATAATGGAATAGGTAACAAAGTAAGCTTGTCGCCCACGACCACTAAATCATCACCCCCCAAGTCAAACTGGCTTACTACTGCACCAGGAGCCGTTGTAACAGGTGCATCATAAGTTTGGAATAATGGAAGATGATGGGCGCGTGAATCATACGTGCCCATCGTCTTCTCCGATAGCCCATCCCCATTTTTCTTCCCACGTTTTAGAGAAACTCAACCCACAATCAAATCATGTTTCCACGTTGCTTAGACTAAAACCAGAGGCTCTCATAACTGCCCACACCTGTGAGTCATCGCCACCGCGTCTTCCTCGTGGTTCCTTGGATTTTTCATCGCCTGTGGGTCACCTTCGATGGGCGATTAACGCCTATCAACTTGTCCAGTGGCAACGCCATTCCAATGGGCGTTGGCGACGCCATTCGATGCTGATTAATGCCCATCGATGTCTCTAGTGGATGGCGTCGCCATCAACTTCTGCGCCACACTTCTTTCAGTATTCAACAATCCCCCAAAAATAACAAATTCACAATCCAAAATGCAGGCAGAAAATTGATGTTCAGAAAATCCAGTAAACTCAAACACCAAACGCAAACCCATCTTCCCACGTTTCTGCTTCTCATTGCCAACAACTGCGTTGCCACTGCTTCTCTCCTCTTTGCTACCTACGTTTGGTTTCGATGGGCATTAATGGCTACGCCATCGTCACCTGAGTTCTTTGCTGCTTTCGTTATCTTCAAGTCGTCGCACTGCTGCCTCCATATTTTCAAAATACAATAACACACAACGCAAGCATACAAACGCAACCCAGACAATCAAACCAACTCACAAACACAAGCAAAATTTCCAGAAAAAGGAAGATGAATACGGAGCAAACAGTATTGATTTTCAAGAAACCAGTAATCGCAACAAACAGAAACAATCCAAATAGACATAACCAATCACACTACTCGAATACGCGTTAAGAATGCCAAAACAATTCTAGGGTTCATCGATTTTGTTGGGTTTTAATATCCAGAACTCATATTACAAAAAAAAAAAAAAGAGTTTTTCAGGACACAAACAATCGTGATTCTCAATTGTTAGGCATCTCCATGCCTCACTTGTTCCAGAAACAAAAAAAATCAAAAATATGCTTATTAAGTGTTCTAAAGCATACAACAAGCAAAAGAAACACGCAATAAATATTTCGATAAACCAATTTCTAGAAGCAAGAGTAATGACATGCGGTTTATAACTTTTCAGAAACTCACAACAATAACCAGAACAATTCTGGTTCAGAATAAAAACTATTCATATTCTAATTCAAGTCCAAAATTATATGATCTACAACTATAAAAAATTTTTAACCAAATCATGGAATTAAACCTGGCTTTAATACCACTGTTGGGAAACCGAGTAGGGATCGGATCCCGATCGTAGTGGAATAATCACGAAACTTTTTCGCAACTTTGATTTCCCGAAAATTAAGATCTCTTTAATTCTATAAAATGAATAACACAAATCATAATAAAGTGGAAACTTAATTCGTACCTTATTTCGAAGCTTGATCTTTATCTTGTTGTATCCCTCAAACCATTCTTGAAACCGATCGGTTTCAACCACCGTAGTCGCATAAATATCCGACCTCTAACAGTATCCACAGAATGAGTTAAAAGAACTCTATAACTCGTACAGAGAGAGTTAAGCATGAAGTGGTAGCTCTATAGAGCTTAAGCCTATTTATAATATGCTTATGATGTTTTAGTAATTTGATTGAAAATAAATTCTAATTTCAATTAAACTTTAATTAGAATTACCAATAATTCTAATTAAATACCAATTATGCCCATATAAGATTCAATAGCTCATATTGATCCTTATTTATTAAATATCTCATATTTAATCATAAAGTTTCTTAAACTTTACATTCAAGTCCAACTTGATTAAATTAACTTTGCTCTCTTCAACTCATTCTATAAGTGAGACCTATTAGGTTCCCAAATATGTTGGCAATAATTATAAATTCTAATTCTAATTCATAATTAGAATTAGATAAATTAGAACTCCTTTTAATTTATCTTTAATTCTCCAATTAAACAATTTATAATCATAGATCAAGATCGGCGTCTAGCAACACATCATGACCACCCAAATATTTAGGAATGTCAAAGTGATTTTGACTAACCTTTTTCCTTGCATGATTTTTCCGTATAATTCAATCATTTCATCAACCAATGTTCCTATTAGACATAGAGCATAGAATTAATTTCTACTCTATTTTGAGTCTAATCATATTAGTTCTTTGCCATTAGCTATTGATTCAATTAGTGATATTTGTAAACTATTTTAAAAATATCATTCTATCTTGGCCAAGGATTTCCCAAATCAATATTAATCGAGAACAACGGAACATTCTCCTTAATTACTTCAGTGTGATGAATCCTATCTTGATCATTTAACTGCCTCCATATAGTTTATGCTACATCAAATGACCACCGATTAAACGAACCTTGATTAAATAGATCATAAGTAGTATCAAAACATAGAAATCCCCATACAGGATAACTTTTATGACCTCAAGTCAAATAATCACTTATACAATCATCATAATGAGATTTCCATAGACATACAAGTAATGTTCCAAATGGATTTTTCATATCAGATCTGTTCAGTAAACTTGTTCTCTAGCAAATACCCACACGTTTGTTTAAGTATCTGTATACTTTAGCCTATAAGATTGACTACTTTCTTCATAAGAAAAAACGTGTGCTAATCTTTTTACGTTTTATTAATGTCTAATCTTAATAAAACAATGACTAGTAACATTTAGGAATAGTACAAAATGCAATATGAATCTTATAATTATAATCTCATTATAATTTCATTTGCAATGTACAATTATTCCGTTGACTTTACCTTATACATCTATACATGTATAAGATAAATAATGCCTTTAATAATTTGTCACTAAACTACAACCAAAGCGATTGGTCGTAGGGCATAAACCAAAAAAAACATGTGGCTGTGTGGGATTTCAGATAAATTTTGCTTTTGTTTTATGGTTTCAAATATAACACCATTTATGATGTTATTAACAAAAATCTATTTTTGTAGTAATTAACTTCGAAATCAAATTTGATTTTCAAGTGCTACTTTCTTTGATGATCATATTTCATATCTACTGTAATTTCAAAATCAGTCGTTAAATTTTCAAATTTAAATATTAAAATTTGGTCTAAAATTGAAATACTTTAATTTTCAGAATAAATTTATCAAGTCAAATTAATATGTACAAATCTATTTTCAACAACCTCCTCAATTTGGGACCTGAAATCTCCAAATTGATTGCTCCAAACTTGTAAATGCTAAAGAAGTTTCCTGTGTACCATTATTGAATTCCGTTTATCAAAGTGTACGACTCCACTCATCTTTCAGTCTCCCCTACGCCATTTCCATTTTTCAGCTCTGAATTAAAAACAGGCACTAAGCCAAAGGAGTTTACATTATAGGTTTCGCACATAAGTCCGAATCTTCTATTTAAGATTATTTTGTCTCAAGGTCGTTCCTATCAGTTTATAGGCCCTAGGTAAAATAAATCGACAATATATAAACAAGTAAACTTAAATGACTCAATTTATAAGTCTACATACTCAACCAAATATTAAATGATCATAACACTAGCTAATAATATCTTACAAACATCATTAACAATAAGATCATTAAAAATAGTAACAGTAACAAAATAGCAATAGCAGCAATCAAACAACAATATTAGACTGCAAAATACTAAGAGAATTGTACTAACAAATACACAAAGGATAATGTTTTATGGAAAACAACTTCTTCGTGCATTTCTAGAAGCAAAATTATTAGTAGTATTATCAAGATCAATATTGTCCAACATATCATTCTCAATACATAACATAGCTAAACCATTTAGCTTTTCTTGTGATAATGATGACGTTAAGTAGGTTTTCAATAATTTTAACTTTGAAAAACTTCTCTCAACTGATGCTACAGTCACAGGTATAGACAATAGAATTCGATAAGCAATTGAAACATTTGGATAACAATTTGCAGTTTTAACAAATTCTAAAATTTCAACTGATGACATTAACTCATTTAGCAAAGTCATTTGCAACACTTTTAATTCAGAGAAAAGATCATCTAAATCCACATATGACACATTATCATGAGAAAAAGTCGTAAAATTAGTGCAACATTCTCTTAATTCGTTATCATGCAATGACCTCAACTTTTTTGAATCAAATAAGAATCCAAAAATATTATCAAATGTCGTTAATTGTTCAAATCTATTCTTTAACGAAGCAATTGCCATATCCACAACAACTAAAAAGTAATTAACTCTGAAAGAATCCTCAGCTAATTGTATTTCTCCATTATAGTTAATTTCATCAAATTGTCTTTTCTTAATAATACGTCTAGTTGAAAATGTAGGCTCTATATTTATCTCAAGTGTAAGACTTTTGGCAATATTCATACTATAACTAAACCTTTCATCTCTGCATTTCTCAAAAAATATCATCACACCTTCTAATTACTTTATGGTAACATTAATATACATAGATTTAGATTGCAACTTTTTACTGACCATGTTAATAGTGAATAAAATATCATACCAAACTTAGCATCATACCAAACTTGAACACGACCAAATGTAATCAAAGCTTTAATTGAATGTGAATGTTTTGTCTTGAACAAATAACGCAAAAAATATCGAAGAGATGTACTTGTGTAACATATATTTAGACGTAGGTTGGAGTCAAATTTTCCTCCAAAATGGTGTTTCTCCTCCATTTTGGAGGTGGGTGGGAGATGCCCTTATTCGTGTTTGATAGGTTATAAGTGGGAGACAAGTTGGTGTGAGAGACAAAAAGAAAACTGCATGAAGGTAGAACAGACGAGACATGAGTAATTGCGATAATTGATGACGACGATGACAGCGAATGGAAATTCAAGTAATTGTATCACCGAACACATGAAAATCTTAAAAATTTATCAACCAGGTCTTAGAAACAAATGATAGGTTTTTTCCATGTAATAACGTCGGTGACTCCCTTGCTACCTAAAGATTCAATGTTAAACATGTTCATATGCTTATCACTTGGTTGATAAATTTATTTGTAAGCTGCAAGTTGCATATGGTGTCAACTTTTTGGCCATTGTTTCTGGCATATTTCAAAGTATAATACTTTGTTGAGGTTGTATTTTATCCTGTCTTATAGGGCCTGTAGCTTGTATTATTTTGAATGAGTTTAATAAGGTGACTCAAAATTTGGTGGATATGTACGTAGGATAACTTATTTTATAACATAGAATTTAAGTTGAAACAACCACTAAAGTAAGAGACCAAATTGGTATATTATCATTAACGTTATTTTCATCTAGCTGGATAGAGTTTTATGAAGACAAACATGAAACTACATGGCATTTTCAACACAGCCACTATAGAACTACCAAATATTTGTATTTAGCTACTAAAGTTAGACACATTCCAATGTGACCAATCCCAGTGTTCAAGTTCATAACTGGACTCGATACAGTTATGCTATATAGTATAATGTCAGAACCTTAAATTTTGTTTGGCGCATATTCGTGGGTTAGCTTAAACCCATACCTAGTTACATCAACGAGGGGCCCTTTCTTATAATGGACCTAGGTAGGTGACCTATCTGCTCCTACCTAGGGCTGGCACTGTTCTGTCTTACTTTGTCTAACATATATACGACAGTCGTTTCTATTTAACAATTTTAAGTACATTCCTTTACACGCCCATAAAGCATGCCCGTTCACTTACTTTTTATTTTAATTATTTAATTATTACTTTAATAAAAATTAAATTATAATTATAATTATAATTAAGTTATTATTAATTTTATAAAAAATAAAATTAAAAAGTAAAAAATTGTGCAATTATGTTTTTTCTTTTAATTTTAATTATTTAATTATTACTTTAATAAAATATTATATAAATTATAATTATGGGATTATTAATTTTATAAAAAACTAAAATTAAAAAGATGCACTAGTTTTGAATTTATTTTTGTTTTTATTTTTATTTTTAAATAAAATTATAATTATAATTATAAAAAAACAAAATTTATGTCAATTTTTCAAAAATTTCTATTATTTTATTTTATTTTATTAAATAAAATTTTAAGATAAAAAATTTAAAATTTAAAATTTGATTAATTTACTAAATTATACAATATATTATATATGTGAAATAATTTGTTTTGATTTTAACGACCTATTTTAGTGGATTAATTTACTAAAATTGTTTATATAATTTATAAATTATAGAATTTTATACAAAACAGTTAATTTTATCAAACATCTTTAATAAACAGCTATGCACTGACTTGACCAGCAGACACCATCAACTGTTCATTAAAGATGTTTGGTAAAATTAGCTGCTTATGTATAAAATTCTATAATTTATAAATTATATAAACAATTTTAGTAAATTAATCAACTAAAATATGTCATGAAATCAAAACAAATTATTCCACATATATGATATTGTGTATAATTTAATAAATTAATCAATTTTTAAAATTTAAAAATAAAACAAAAACAAATCCAAAACTGGTGTCTCTTTTTAATTTTAATTTTTTATAAACTTAATAATACCATAATTATAATTATAATTTAATTTTTTATTCAAGTAATAATTAAATTTAAATTTAATTTTTATTAAAGTAATAATTAAATAATTAAATTAAAAATTAAAAAAACATAAGCGTTATATAAAATTAATAATAATATAATTATAATTTAATTTAATTTAGTTTTTATTAAAGTAATAATTAAATTATTAAAATAAAAATAAAAATAAAAAATATATATAAGCGCGTAACTTAAAGAGTTACGGCGTGTGAAAGAGCGCACTTAAAATTTTTAAGCAGAAACGACGTCGTGTATGTATTAGATAGAATAAGACAGAATAATCTTAGACAGAAGATCCGAACTCTTCACACACCTATTTTGTTTATGATAAAATCAATTTAATTATTAAAATTAAAAAAAGAATTAGCCAACTCATGGAGGTGCTTAAATATTGTTGTTATAAAGCCAAACTAGGGCAATACAGAGGCTCCCGCTATAGAGGTCCGGTAAAAAATCTAACTGTAACCTATGAATCATAGGTGTTATTCATAAGTCAATTGACCAAAATTAACTAATTATTACTATTTACAGAGGTCAACTTTATATCACATACCAACTTCAAATAGTTCCCATCCCTCCTCATCCAAAGAATCTTTGACAATTGCATTAGTATTGTCCTCGTCAGATCCGCAGTTTGGTGATTCTCCATCGACAGATGATGCGGGGTTTGCTTCTGCTGGCCTCTCAGAAGTCTCAACTATTGGAGCGGTCACCATACTTGATGACATACTTCTGTGGGAAGAGCCCGATGAGGCTAAAATGCAACTCGTCTGACTTGATGAAACAGATTTGCTCAATGGAACTCGCTCATCAAACTTCTCTTTCAACAATCTCACATCCTGACATATAACAGAGATCTCTCCTCTGCAAACAAAATGGATAGGCATTCTCTCATACTAGGATAGCACACTTTGAACTAACTAGCAAAACACAAATGATTGCAAAATACAGTCAACTTTCAAGATTGCAAGTAAACTAAAACATGTTTACGTATCGTGATAGGAACAAGTGAATTCGCTCCTATTACTAGATAAAAGTCCTTCGGCCAAAACAGTAGTTGCATTTCGACTGAGCACAATGGAAAGATAGGAATACGATTAAACAGATATCTACAATTGGAAATAGAAACACAAAATTCAAGAAATAATGACAGGAAGACTTACTGTAGTGCATCAACAATCCGCCCACGTTCCACCAGGAAATCTCGTAACTGGAATAGAGCAAATACACAATGTAAGAAAGAAATCATTGTAATTTTCTTAGGCTGGTTGAGAATCAAATACTAGCCTAGGAGCTACCTTAGAATTTGCATCTGCCTCCTCTTGCAGGATCTTTGACTCTTGGACTACCTTCTCCATGATAGCTTCTTGTTCAGCAAGACCAATTCGTGCAGCTTCTTCCTTTTCCAGGTTCTCCTGCTCAGATGCTAGTCTCAGCTCCTCAGCTGCCGCTAGTCGTGTTTTTAGGGTTTGATGTATCTAAATATAATATCACATTCAGAATGTAACTACTCAACACTTTCAAAGAAGACAGATAACAAACAAAATTCTAGCACAATAATCATGAAATCATTGAGCACACTACACACTTGGGATTAGATAGTAGAAAAAACACGACCTACATGGAAAAGGAAAGAAGAGAAAGCAGAAACAGGAATCATACATAAGAAATAGAATTGAGAAATAAAGGATCAAGAATACAAAGAAGTACCTCATCAAGAATAGCAAGAGCTCTATCTCTTTCTTCTGACAATAGAAGTAGGCGAGCCTGCAGTTCCTTCATTTCGGTGGCTAGAATTGCCCTCTCACCATAAATTTCTCCAGCATGCTGAACAATCAGTGAATCAGAGTTGGGATTACGAAATGAAGAACATGTACTAAGAAATTCTATAAACAAGTTTTACAAGTAGTAGTCACACAAGATGCTGCAACATACCATGTCATTTGTCTCCTTTGCATGCACAAGCAACTGTTTAAGCTCTTCCACCTTGAATAAATTGTCCAACCCTCCCCTTGAAGCTTCCACTTTGGCTTTTTCTGCTGCTTGCTCTTGGAGTTCAACTTGTCTCATCATGAGCATAACTGACTCCATGGCTGAAAACAAGGTTTTCTGAATCATCACCAAACAATTAGTTAGTTCCTTATAGACAAGGCAAAACTAAGAACAAAGTTATCAATTGATGAGGTGAAACAGAATTAAGAAGCGAATGACTTAACTTCACTACTCCTTGCTTCTTCTGTGGTCAGACATGCCACAATATTTTGGAGATTACACCGTCATATTTACCAAATTAAATTGCTAGCGATTAACGACTTATTTTATTTACAATAATAAGCAACATTAATCTTCTGAAGAGTTGAGCATCATTTTGCAATAAGAGAACACCCAAAATTGTTACCTTGTTGTTTCTAGCAGATTCAATGATATCTTCAAGAAAATTGATCTTCATATCTTGGTCAGAACTTGCCCTCTTATTCGAGCAGCTTGAAAATTCAGTATCTAGAACATCATCTGCAGCATGCTGTCCATAAACAGAATTTTCCATCTCCAGTGTCGTCCCATCTAAACATGATTCTACTTGAGGGCACTTTCCACAAAAAACCGGGCCAGAATCAATTTGACATTCAAAATTCTTAGCTAAATTGTCAGCAGTCAAGCTTTCATTGCTCCCATCACTTTCCTGTATCAAACCGGCAGAGTTGACTTGTGGGATCTCATCATTTCTGGTTGTGCTGAACACACTTTGGACTTGACCTAAAGAAGTTGGCGGCTCACATTTTGTTTCAGACAACATTTGACAGGAAGAAGTATTGTCTTTATGTCCCAAAGCATTCAACATGATTTTGGAATTCTGACTTGAGCAAGACTGGATATTTTCCTCGTGAAGTTTAGGATTTACCAATAGAATCAATTCCTCATTTTCAGAATTTTCCTGCAACTGATGACTAGCAGCATTTGAATCATTAGACGAAACAGATGAATTCTGGCTATTGAATTGATAGGTTGAGTCAGAAGAATAGCCACTACTTGTAAGACGGCTTTTGTCACTATCGATATCACTTGCAGAACCCACATTGCAGGTATTTTCTTTAGTCAGTAGCATTTCTTCTGAAGGAATATCCACCATTCTTTCTGGAGTAACTCGATGAGGTGTCAACACATTGGCCTGTTCTTCCATAACTGCACATTTAACAGAGAAGTATCAGGAGTCGTGCATAGAGCAATGAATTGCTTAAAGTTGGAAGGCTTAAAAAATACACAGGTTTCCTTCTTATTAAGGATAAGCAAAAGTCAGATTGAAGTTAAACATAGAAGTACATAGTCTATATTTGCTCTCTGATAGAAAATTAAGACCTTGAGAACTTGATGAACTAAGGAAATGCCCAGATAGACGAGGAAGGACATCCGAAAGAACTATTTCCACAGCTGTATTGGGGTCTTTTGGGTGCTCAATAGCAATAGCCCTCAGAAGGCGTGAATCAACCTGCAGAAGATGATATTATTTGAAAAGACTTCGTTGAGAATTATCAATTGAGACAAGAATGTCGTTGACAAACAGCTGACTTTAAGATTACAAAATAGTCTAAGCATCTTCACTCACAAAGTAAGAAGAGAAGAAGTAAATTTCTATCATATTTCCATCACATTAAGACATGAAGAAATTGTGTAAAGGAGTTCTTTCAAATACGATAAACCAAACCCAAACTTCTAAAAATTACATAGGTGAGTAAGATCAATTACTTGAAATCAACCTCATAGAACCGTAGGAAATAAGATCGATACCTGCGGAAACACTTCCATCAAGGATTGATAAACTGTATTGAACCCCATTTAGCCAGCTATCAATCTGTAAAATAATTACAATACAGGTAAGAAAAAGATTATAAAAACTAAAAAATAAAAAAGTTGGAAAATTGAAACCACTTAGCAGAAGATTACTTATCGATCAAAGATTAATGATTAATGATCTCAAACACAGAAGCAATTCGATAAGAAGTTCTGCTAAAACGCTAGATTTAACCTAGAATCATGAACAGGAAAATAGTTATCAAAACCCTAATTCTAGCGCTTCCTAATTACAGAACAAGACAACGCAATCAAAACCCCCAGACAAATAGGAAATAATTAGTCGAGAAGAACGAAGGAATAGCTAAAAATGAAAAATTAAATCCTTTTCAGTACTTGTTTGTTTTCTAGAACTTTCTGGGGAGCCAAAACAGAGAAAAAGCACCGATCTTCGCAGTGAGAGTGTGAGACTGGAGGAGGGACACCTAGAGAGAGAGGGAGAGGTGATTGGGAATTGGTAGAGTTCGTTTTCTAGGAAACTAAAAGGAAGGGAGAGAGAGCGAGGGGTACAACACTGGGTAGAGGAGTAAACTGTAAAGATCAAACGAGGGTAAATTGGACATTTGAACTGGTATGAGTTTCCACGTGGATTATAATTGCATGGAGGAGGATATTTAAAGTTCGGCGAGAAGATGACGGGCATATGATAAAATCACGAGGAAACTTCTATCTCTCTCTCGGAGTGAAATCTTCTGTTATTTTAACAAGACCAACCCTATGGCATTTATGCACAGCCACAAATTTTGCTGGAACCTGAAACAGGTTGGTCTTGAATAAAAGGAACAGAAGAATGGGTTGGCTGACTCTCACCTTCCTCCTTCCTCCTTCCTCCAGCAAATTGAATTATGATGACTCATGTCACGTACTCACATCTATAGCTCTATCATTTGAATAGGGTTTATTTACTTTTTTCGAACTTTCTCGTCAAGTGATAGGATATGGATGAATTTGAAAAATCTTCGCCTCGATCCCAAACTCATCCTTCGGTAAAGATAGAAAAGGCGTCTATCTAGGGTTCATTATTAACCAACCTTTATTTTATTTTATTTTATTATTTTTTAAAAAAATTAATTTTGACATTCATAAAAAATAAAAAAGATAAAATAAAGACTTTTTTTTATATTTTGCATAGAACTTATAAAATTTTAAAAATAACCTGTCCAAAATTACCGACCTGTCCAAAAAGACCCCACATTTTTAGATATTTGGATTGGATTACTCACGTATTCTTTGAGTTTACCTAAGGGCTTCTTTATATGTATTTGTGGATTTGGCATGTGTTTCAAGCAATGTTTTAAAAATCGGACCGGACATCAAATCGGTCAAAAGAAAGATTTAAGGTTTAGAGGTTCAACCGGTAGTAAACCGCTATAAAATCGGTATATAATAAATAGGAATAAAACTTGTAAGAGTAAGTAAAAATAAAATATTTATTGAAATAAAAATACACTCATATTTATTATTATATAATGAACTATTAATAAATAAATATGAGTTTAATATAAAATTTATGTTAACAATAAAAATTAAAATTGTTTTTAAAACCTTGATTTTATCTCTCTTGTGATTGACTAAAAAACTTCCTTGATGCTCATACCTCTGCATTAGTACGAGGGCAAGCTATCATGATAATTTGAGATTGGACAAATATTTAATATAAGCATTACGCAGGCATTTATGGGAGGAAAAAACATACGAGTGTATGATGTGATGTCATAAAAAACAGAGGAACAACAAATACTCAACACGTAGTATTCTTTTGCAATAGTTTTGGTAGTTATCAACATTCATTACATACCTTCCAATTCTTGCATTTTTTCATTCCAAAAATTATAAATTTTAAACTCTAAAACTCATCCTCGTAATATTAATCCGTAA
>JAOTAY010000004.1:9936828-9965747 GCA_025629805.1 Erythroxylum baracoense
CATTTTTCATGTACAGAAATCACTGTTCACAAATGCATGAGCATGAGATGTGTTTTCCTAATTTCTCACGTGTACCCATTTCTATAATTCAACCCGTTATACGGAAACGGGATGTTACAGAAGCTATCCCCATCATAACCTTTTGAGGGAGTTCCTGCTATAAACAATCTATAATGGGGTGAATCCAAGCACGAGAGTAACTATAGATGCAGCAGCTGGAGGTTCATTGATGAGGAAGACTATGGCAGCAGCTAATGATCTTTTGGAGGACTTGGCGATCAACAACTGCATATGGTCTAGCAAGAGGAGCAGACAGGGGTAGAAAGAACAAAAAGGTATGATACCCATTGACTATGTTACTATTTTTTAGGCTCAAATTACAGCTCTTATGAATCAACTGAATAACATGCAAGTAGCATCTACCTCTATAGCTAAGGAGATGCAAGTGATGAGTTCGTGGATAGAATAACCATGACTCGATCGAGTGTTTTATGTTAGAAGTCAATGGTACCGAACAGGTAAGTTACCTGGGCTAGCTACATCGAGGTAATAATCCTTATTCTAATAATTATAATCAAGGGTGGAGAAACCATCCGAATTTTTCTTGGAGTAATAATAATGTGGGTGGAAAAGCAAGACCACAAGGACCTCTAGGATTTCAGCAAGATCGAATTGGATCGATGGAGAGCAAGATGGACAAGATGATGGAAGTCATGAGGTCTAAACTAGTAGCTTAAGAGGAGAATTAGAAGAGGATGTTTGCCAGTTAAGAGGAAAGTCAGAAGAGGATGGAGGCAAAATTCGACCAGATTGTGAAGAACCATACATCATTCATCCACAATTTGGAGGTTTTGGTAGGTCAACTCGCTAATGCTTTATCTTCCAAAAATGTAGGTAACCTACTGAGCAACACCGAAGTCAAGCCGAAGGAAAGGAGCATGGCCATCATGTAAAATGAGGAAAGGGAAAGTGAACTTGAGAAGGAAAACGGATCCAAGAAAGAAGTAGAAATAGTTTTGGAAGTCCTTCTAAGCGAGTTAGCAAGTGAGCCGATTAAGGAGCCTCAACTTGGGATTCCGTATCCCATCTTTGCTTAGAGGAAATCAAGTTCAAACAAAGAAAGGAATAACTGTCAGGAGGTTGAGTCAAGAAAAATTAAGGACATAATGAATCAGCTCCAAACAAAGCTCATAGTCAAAGAACCGGTCAAGAAAGAGACAAAGGAGCACACAATAGGAGGCAATCCTGCTATGGCACAAAAGAAAGAAGACCCAGGGGACTTTTTCATTCTTTGCTGTATAAATGAAGTTCGCATAGCTAGGGCATTTGTAGATTTAGGAGTTAGTATCAATATGATGCCCTACACTTTTAGTCAGAAGTTAGGTTTAGGAGAGCCAGAGGCTACTAAGATATTGGTGAAAACAGTAGACAAAATAGTGCATCAGCCAAAGGGGATCATAAAAAACGTGTAGATACAGATTGATAGATTTATCTTCCCTGCAGATTTCTACATATTGGATATTAGAGAAGACAAGAAAGCTCCGATGGTTCTTGGGTGATTGTTTTTAGCTATTTCTTGTTCGATCATTGACGTGGATTGGGGAGAATTAACATTGAGAGTTGGAAGGAGCAATTAACTTTCAAAGAGTCCAAGAAAGACTATTATTCTCCTTTACCCCCAACGGATATCAAGGAACCTGAAACCTAAGGCAGATGGGAAGATATTGAGGACCCTGAGAGTGCGTTTAGAAAGAAACGATCGCGTAGGAGAACATAAAGGAAGGAAAATCATAAGGAAGGTGGAAAACACACTAGGGTAGATCAAGTGTAGAGCTTAAGATCAGTTTTTGCATTATTACTACACTTTTTATTTGAGCCACCATGGGCAAAAAGGAAAGTCGAGCTACCGACGTTAACAAAAGCACTGCATGGGAGGCAATCCATAGAATTCTATTTTCTTTTGATTGTTTTTGTCTAATTATTTGTTTAATTCATTCAGTTATGTTTAAATTTGATTTGAGTTTGATTGATGTTAATTTAGGATTTTTTGAATTTTAACTTGTTTTCTTTTTGAAATTCTTGTAAATAATATTAATTTGATGTGTTTGTAGGTTGTGGGATCATGGAGAATACATGCTAAGCTTGGAAGAAGGTTTAGAAGTGGAAGAATCACCTAATCCTACGATTATGGGAATTGGAGTGATTTCTACGATTGTAGAAAATCTCTCCAGAAAGTTTTTGGAGAGTAATCCTATGATTGTAGGAATTATGGGAATTCCCATGATCCCCAAGCTCATGGGAATTCCCATGATCCCCAAGCTCATGGGAATTCCATCCGAGGGAAAATTTAAATTTCCCTCCCTCTTTTCTTCTTTCATTCACTCTTAAAATTTTCACACCTTCTCTTTCTAACCCATGAAAACTCTCCACCCTCCCTCTCAAATTCTTCATTTTCATCTAGATTCTTGGTATTTTCTGCATCTCTTTTCAATAATCTTACAATCCTTTACTACTCTTCTTATGCATTAATCATTTAAAAACACTAAGGATTTGGGTAAGATTTTTTTCTCTCTCTAAAATATGAATTCACCTCTCTTTCTCTCATTTTTTCAGGTTTTCTTCTTACAATGGCACCAAAGAAGATGATGGCTCAGAAATCGACTGATGAAATATGCATTCAAGTTTTCGGTGAAGGTAAGCCCAATTTAGCGGTAGCTTATCGTGTTCTATTCCTAGTTTATTCAGAAGAAGAAGGTACGCATTTCCAAGACCTTAGGGATAGAGAATTTCCAAGACCTTAGGGATAGAGAATTAGTCACTCCTCTTTATTTTGAATTTGAATTGTTAGAAACCATAGGAGTTAGGTGAAAAATTGAGCAACTAGTTGCGAATGTAGGTTGGAATAGGTTCATTCGATGCGACCTGCCTATTTACCCTACAATGATTATAGAGTTTTTCACTACATTCCACTATAACCCTAAAATGGATGTTTCTGGTTTAGGTTAGCTGGCAATGTTCTAAAACTTGATTATAATGTCAAGTGTGAAATTTTCAATTTGTTGAATACAAAAATTCTGGATGATTATGCTGACTTTGATGTTGATAATTATTGGAAAACTCTAATGGGTGAAAAACATTTTGATTCTCACAATGCACCAAATTCATTAACCTGTAGTGCTAAGCATTTACTTTTGCACAAATTTATGTGTTTAACTGTGTTTAATAAAATTGAAAGTAATAAATGCTCGACCAAAGAACTTTTCTTTTTGTGGTGCATGGATCAAAAAATTAAAATCAATACACCTTATAATATTTTTCGATCAATAGTGAGTGTTGTGAATAAAAAGAGCTCTTATTTTGGGATGTTTCATATTGCTTCTGCTTTGGGATTGTTTTATAATTTTAATGTGGAAAATGTGCACATAACTCAATGCGATATGTTTGATATATCTTATTTGAGGCGCTCTGAGATTTTGGAGTTCCATTCTATAGAACTCCGAAATCCTCAGACATGTACTATAGTGAATAATAGGAAGGCCACAGACACAGTCACTTCCTAACCCTCCACATCCCGAGCACTCCAGATGCTAGAAGAAGAAGCAGCAGAGGAGGAATCGAGTGCACCAATAGAGGTCAATTGATTTCATCAAATCCTCGACCAAATGGCCTCTAACCAATAGCAAATGACATCCTAAATCAACAAGCTCGGCATCCAAATGCGGTAAGTCCACAAGGAGCAGCGTAGCTTGAAGAAGAGGTTCCTCAAATTCTATCAGAGGAATAATTTTAAAGCTCCTTCGCCATCACCATCACCATCACTACCATCATCTTCATAAACTTTTCTTACCCTTTACTTTTAAATTTTGTCATTTCTTTTGTTTGGTTTCATTTCATTTCATTTTCTTTTGTTTGATTTGCTATTATTTTTGGTTTCATGTCATTCTTTTTGTTTGATTTGCTATCATTTTTTTTGTTTGGTTTGATGTTATTTGTTTGTTTCAATTTCTTTTGTTTGGTTTGATTTCATTTTCTCTTATTTGGTGGTTGACTTATCACATTGAAGATAATGTGATCTTTAAGTATGGGGAGGTGACATTGACTTTCTCAATTGCATTGTTTGCATTATGTTAAATATGATGCATTTTTAGGCATATCATGTGCTTTATGTCAGCAATGGAACCACACTTGAATCATTCTGATGGATATTGCTATGAGATTTTATCATGCTAGCTGGAATTAAATTGAATACATGCTTGAACTCGTATTAGGCTACTTGAGTAGAAGTGAACCGTATAGAGTGATGACAAGTAGTAAGTTATATAAGCTTATTCATAAATTGACATTCTAGCAATGAGGTAGTGTATAGATGTATAATGAGTTTTTATTTAAGCCAATATGAGGATTGAGCCCATATAACTCCGTCCATAGTCATTCCATATTCGTTATTGAGTTATACTTCCTTATGTTATTACCTTCAGAACTTGCTTTGAATCGTTTTGAGTCTACTGGATGCATGCTTAATAAAGATGATTAAGGCCCTTCTTGTGTTAACCGTTGGCTTAAATGGCCTACCCTTTGTATTATCCCTTGCCACCCCCGTTAAGCCTTAACCTTTTATTTCTTGAAAACACCCAAAATTTAAAAACCTTAAACCCCATTAACATACCCATTCACAAGCTTAGTAGAGTATTAAGTAATACATTAGTTAGGATCGTTGTGAAAATTTTTACCGAGATGATTTGAGGATATTTCTGCCCGTGGATTACATTGTATATATTTTGCTATTTTATTCTTATTTCTTCCATGTATTAAGAAAAAGAAAAAAACTTGAAAAAAATGTTGAAAAGAAAAAGAAAAGAAAAGAAAAAGGAAGAACAATTGAGTAGTATCAATAAGTGCAAAATATTAGTTACATTTGTATATCTCGGAGTTATCTTTTGTTATCCCTTTTTATCTAATTTTTACTTTACAAATGCTTGTGTTGACCCTTTTCCCTCTTTACCCACCTTAACCCTTACTACATTCCAACCCTAAATAAGTTTTTTTGATCTATTTACGCATGTAATCATTGTAGAGGAGAATTGGTGCATTAGCAAGCCTATGGTAGTGTAGTTTCCTATAGGAAGTTGGAGCAAAACACTAACCATTGAACACTTGAGAGAAATGAGTGAAAATTGTGAGAAAGATTCATTTTACATCTATACTTATCTTTGAGTGATGGTGCCAATTGTTGAGTTTTTTATGTACACCAATGAAAAAGTAGTCATGATATGTGTAATAACTTAATATTTGAGTTGGCTTAAATTTGAGAGATTGTATGCTTTGATCTATATGAAAATAGAGTGATAGAATTAATTGGTTGTATTTATTTTGCTTGAGGACAAGCAAAGATTTATGTGTAGGATGTTGATAGTTGTGCAATAGTTTATGTTTTTCTAAGTAATTAGCATGTGTTTCTTGCATAATTGTTGATTATTGTTGTAGTTTAGGATTCATTTTGTATGCTTTCATTTAGTTTGATTTTCATTGTTGTTCTTTTATGTTTGATGTTAATTTAGGATAAGAATTGATTATTTTTATGTAGGAAGGAAGATTAAGTAACTTGGAGATTGAGCTAGAGATCAAAGAGGAGAGGAGAAGAGGAGACTTTCTGTTGCAAAATCCCATAATCGTGGGAACTATAATATGAGACATTATGCGGGACTCAATTAAACTTAGGATTTCTAGACTATAAAACATAATTAAGCCTCCATGTAGAAGGAGAGACGAAACTCTCTATAGAAAATAGCCTCTTTAAGTGAAGAATATAAGTTTTGAGTCTTAAGGAAGGTGAAGATTCAAGGATTAACAACAAGATTGGGAAAATAGCACATCAACATCAAGAATTCCAGATTTTGGCAAAGAAGAGAAGGAGTTTTCTTATTTAATTTTCTATCAATTTTATCTCTTCTAATCTTTGTAGAATGGAATATTTGATTGTTGGTGATGTTATGGAGAACATGATTGGCTGATTTGTTTATAAGGATTGCTTTTGAACTATTTTTGTTAAACTCCTATTTTATTAAATTGAATGAAAGTTGTCTTTGATGACTGTTGATTTTATTTCTATCTTGCAATAAATCGAGAGAGTGATTAAGGTTATTTGTGTAGGATTGTACAACAAGAGTTGGCAACCTATAGATATACAATCATCACGTTGATTGATTAGCTAGAAGATAGATCTCAGCTAATTCAATTGATCACCCACAGGATAGTTTAATAACTAGTTAAATTGGTGGAGTAATTGGGTAGGTTGACAGATCGTTCAATTGACTTAATTTAATTTAATTAGTGAAAATTAATTACACCTTAAAAGAGGGTAGCTAATATATTCAAAAATCTTAGGTGAGATGCAATTCGTTGAATAAAATAGGAGGGAGACAAAGTAGGGAGAAAGTGATCTCTCGTGTTTAGATTCTTGAATTCTAATTTTCTACACTTTAGTATTGTCTATTGCTTTTTGTTAGTCTTTTATTTTTAATTTAATTTTCTAGATTATTTCCATTACACAACTTTGTTTCTTAAACAAAATTTGATCTTAATTAAGTGGTGTTTGGGCATTAATCCCTGTGGGATTGATATTTTCTTTTTAACTATAAGTCACGACTTGAACACTTGCGATTTTCGACCATAAAATGAGTAGTTTGTTTTGCATAAATTACACTCAACACAACTACATGCCTTAACGTTCAAAACCCTTTTGGTGACCCATTAAGTAAACCAATCCTCACTTATAGGTAACCGTTACCCATCCTGATGTACTTGAATAATCAAGAGCACTTTGCTTTGGTAAGCCTACTACTCAACGATTCAAGTCTTTGCAAGTGTAGAATTGGAAAGGCATCAATTATTACTTAATATAGTTGAGGGATTGAGTTGATTATGAAATTGCCATTTACATGCATTAATGAAATTATAAGTAAAAGCATGAATAGAAAATAATAACGTGATATAGTATGGCCCCTAAACTATGAAGATCTAATCTCCTTTATAAATGTCTTGTAGCAAATGGATCGCCATCCTCGTACCTTCAGTCCAATGAATTCGATTCTTCAATTAACTTAAAAGATATAATATTACAATTGAAAACAGTAATAATCTAATTATTACATCAAAACATGACGACACGCAGGCTGTATCTAAATTACACAAGTACATAACGGCAGACAGGCCATATCCAAAATGTAAAACAGCTATGGGCCATACTATTCAAAATTCATAATCAAAGGAAGATATTAAATGTCAAAGCATTTAAAACACCAATTGTAAGAAAAACATGTGATCAACTTAAAATGTGAAATTTGGTAGGGTCAGGGGGCCATGTGTAACATACCACTTCCAAAAAGCATATGCCCAAATATCTAGAGGATATTTGAGAACATATCTTACAAGATTGGCATGATAAACAGTCTCATTAACTTATTATGGCATCATACATAACATAAGTATTCAAAATGATAAAATCTCCTTATTTCATTCACAAAAAACTTACTTACATTATACCCTTACTATTCATATCCATGTATTTACATTACATAATAATTGAGAGTTTACGACTCCATACAAAATGTTTAACATGAAATGAGAAGCTAAACAAACACATCCTAACTAGACTCCTCATATATCAGTTAACTAGACCTTTGAGCCATTCTTGTTCTCAAAATGACAGCACTATAATTCTACTTGGTTGCCTTAGAAGCTAGAACTCTCTTATACCTGAAAATCAAAGTTGCAATCTTGATGAGTTTGCGAACTCAGTGAGTGAACCATCGTCGATGTGCTACCTCCTGTCAGAACACAAATGTCAAGTATATAACTAACATTTTGATATATTTCAACAAGTATTTAACACATCATCCAGTATCAAACCCCACATCAAATTTTGTTATATTTCAACAAGTACAAGTACAACATGTATACAAACATTTCATAACACTATTTTAGAACAATCCATTAATTCATCTCAATCATTCGTATGATACATGTAAAGTTATATATATACAAATGCACATGTGACTCCGTTTTCATTTTACGTTGTTGTGATCGACTGCCTATTTATTGTCCTGTATCCGTTGTGGATACTGGCCTCATTTCATTTACTATCTTATATTTGTTGTGGATACTAGGATCATTATTAAATGAGCCTGTGACTCTTTGTGCATAATTCCTAAACTTAAAGCTCCTTTTTCACAATGGTCACTCTGGTCACTCTGGTCACAACTCCTTTATCTGATAATACATGTCATGTAAATGTATCAATTCACGTAATAAGTTATCAATACTTTTCATTTAGTGTGCTCATGTCATTTATCACATTCTTCAGATATGAGTCCGGCATTCAACATTTAGTTGAGTACATATTCCATATTACACATACAATTTGAAAACACTTCAATATATAGTCCTAAGTATCGAACTCCTCAGACTAATAATGTTCAGAATCATAGCAATAAGATAAGTAATAATTTATTAATTAAAAGTTAACCAAAACAATTCAATCATAGTAACAAACATCTAGGTTAACTCTTAGTACGCTCCAGAAAAGTTATTACCTTAATGATTCGGCAATGTCTGGATGTTGACGATCAACTTGTGCTTCTTTAATCATGCACACACACACATTTTACACATTACTGTTAGGTTTTGATCATGCATCTCATACATAATATATATCAAATATACGTATCGGAAATAAAACGGAACCTCAAAAACTAGATCTACTCATGTGTATACATATAGAAAAACAAAAACATGAAATGTAAGTTATTTACATACCTTTTTGACGATCTCCTTCGTTCTTTAATCTTCTCTATATTAGGTTATCATAAATGACAACGATCAATGCAGACTGTCTCTAATGAAAGTCCACATAAAGATAGAAGGATGAAACCTCACTAAGACATGGCCAGAATTCTTTCTTCGTGCTAACAAAGACAAGAACTCTTGGAGAGTTACAGAGAAAAAGTATGTGTATAAGAAAAAATACCTATCTTTTTCTTTTTTTGTTTCTTACACAAGATGCATAAAAATCATCTCATTTTTTAACACTATTTGGCCTTCCATAACCCCCATCACTAATGGAAACTTATGGGAAGTTAATGGTCATGAATAGCATGCATTAATGGAAATTATGGGAAGTTAACGACTATAAACAGCATACATTAACGGAAGACAATAACACTTGTTTCTAATCCATTCCATGCAACATTTTCTAACATGATCATGTTGCGATACAATCCCGAAACACTCTCTCATATCTTGAATCACCGTTCAAGACCATTTTACTTATCCTTCAGATCTCCTATATGTGTGACCCATTAGGTTCCTAGTTATGTTGGCCACTTGAATTAATTTGGGGTCATGACGTGTTACTAGATACCACTCTTGATTTACTTGAATTAACACTTAATTCAAGTAAATCAAGAGTGGTATCTAGTAACACATCATGACCCCAAATTGACTGGAAAGGCAGTGGTTTGACTATCATATGCAATATTGCCATGCAAATTTTCCTTTTACCATCTATGCCCTACTTGGTTTAGAGTATGGTCAAAGTGTCAACTCCTACTAGACTGATTATGTCACATCTAGTCTAAGTGATATTAGATCTTGTCCTGAGGATCTCATTAATCTATGTATTATTGAAGACTCTTTTCATGACATATATCTGCTCTGGCCAGAGACTCCCGAGTAATGACCACGAAAAGAGGTCGTGGGTATGATCTCCTTATATCAAGAGTGGTAAATCCTTTATTGGCTAGTCAATTACCTCTGAATACCTCAAGGTATACCTAATCACCATCCTATGAGTAACCCCTAAAAGGCACTAATAAATGGAGTCAAAACATAGGATCAATATCTGAGATATCCTTGAGCACCTCAAATTAAAAGATACTTACACCATTGCTATGATGAGACTATCATTGACACTGGAATAGAATATCATATGATTGTCTCATAGTAGGTCAATCCAATGTACTTACTACCCTTAGTAAGCATCCACATGTTAACTCTAAACAACTCATGTCTATAGCTTATAAGATCTACTACTTGATCTCATCAAGGAGTATAACATACACTAGTCTATCTGGATTAATGATATCCCATCTTATTAATCCTATAGCTAGGGAAAGTTTAGATATTAGCATGAATGAATTTAAAGCACTTCTCTAACAAAACGTTCATCAAATATTTCTGTATACTCATTTACAAACATAATCACATGTCTAAGGGTTATGAGTTTATCTTGAAGATCTTTTTGATAGTGAAATGGTAAGTATTTTCCATTAAATTTATCTTGATCTCTTCCTAATAAACAATTAGTGGTTGGCCTATTTTTAAAGTCTATTCTCTACCAATCTAATTAAGATTTTAGCGTATCCAACTAGCTTTATCTTTGCAAATTGAATTTTTCGATATGTGATACTAGTTAAAGAAATCCTCCATTGTTGTTGTCCAGTCTAAGAATATGCGTGGATCCATCTTTCCTACAAAATTACGGTCTTTAATATGAACTTTCTTGGTAATATCATAAAGTTCATTATGTGTTTTAACTCTTTTGTGGCCTCTAAAGGATCTTATGTGTTCTCTATATGCTGCTGGTTGGTTTCTTTTTCTTATATCTCTTGATAGTCATTGATTTCCTAAGCTCATTTGTTGTTGATTACTTTCAGTCTCTTCATCTTGGATTTCAATTTCTCTACACTCAACACCCAATGTAGTTTTCTATTTGATGTTTTCTGGACTAGTTCTTAGAGTAGCTTGCGATTAAGGGTTATTAATGTTCAATCTTTCCATAATTATCAAATGTATTTCATTCAATCTTTCTATAATTATCAAAAGTGTTTCATCTCTTTCTTATTCATTAAGTATTTCCCTTCCGCTACATATTGCTATTATGAACCAAAGCTCTTATGCCATAAGATTAGTAATAGGCTATTAGAATATCCAGTTTTAGGTTAGAATTTAAGCTTAGAATGCTAAAATTTTAAAATTTATATAACTGGAATTTTTAGGCTTAGGATTTTAAGATTTGATATGGCTAAAATTTAGGTTTAATATGGCTAGAATTTAGGGTTTTGCTTGTTGGAATTTAGTGAGGAACATAAAGAATGGAGGGTAAAAATTTAGGAATCACTCCTAGGGTCTAATAATCACTCTTAGAAGAAAGCATTACACCTTCTAGTTGAAAACTTAAGTTTGAAGAAAAATTCAAGATTGTTATTATTAAAGGGTTGAGTATACACATATTTATAGAG
Source organism: Erythroxylum baracoense (assembly GCA_025629805.1). NCBI lineage: Eukaryota > Viridiplantae > Streptophyta > Magnoliopsida > Malpighiales > Erythroxylaceae > Erythroxylum > Erythroxylum baracoense. Next base: position 9,948,126 of record JAOTAY010000004.1, read on the forward strand.
AAGTTTAGAACCCTTATTCTAGTAAGAAATGGTTCTCATTAAATTTAAATTATAGTTTAATAAAAATTTTATAGATTTAAGTTATAAACAAATATGATAACATATTTAGAATAGAATAACATATTTAACTACTATATCTTATCTAATAAAGATTACTAGCATAATCTAAATTTAAAGCCTTATCTATGTTAACTTAATTCTCAATCCTCATCCCACTAAATCAATTCCTTTAAGAAAGTAGGTTATGAAGAGTTATAATGCCTCAATAAATTACAGCAAGGGAAGTCTGACTCAGGCCTTAAGAATCATCTTATTTGAAGCTGAAATTATTCTTTGTTATTGATGTACTCTTAATAGAGTGCTTCTAGAGAAAGTTTTGGTTATGTTATACCATTCTATCTATATCAAGTCATTACGTTCACTTTCTAATAAAAACAATCAAAATGAATTGGATTAATGTTATAATGGGGTTAAAAGAATGAGTTGGCTAACAAAAGAAAGGAAATAGGAAAAATATACTGATAATTAGTCTAGTAACAACAAATAAATTAATAAAAACATCAATCCTTAATCGACTAACTCATATTCTTATTACCAGCTTGTTTTTCCTTTACTCTTTAAAACGTAAGAATCCATGCCAATTGATTTTTAATACTTTATTTTCTTTTTTCTTCTTTTTTACTTTTTAATTAGAATAAATTTCATTATATAGTTGCCGCTTTCACACTTTTTACTAACTACCCATGCTTATTTCCTTGTATCACATTTCCAAAAACATCACAATATAAGTAAACATCTCTACTAATATTGAGTTAAGAAGTATATGCTTATTTTTCTCTAGGCTTAAGGCTCTTTACGAAAGGGTTACCAAGAAAAAGATTTGAATTTAAATAAGGCACAAAAGGGCTCACTAATGGATTAAGGTATAAAAAGGTAGGCAATTTGTCTCAAACTCAATCCTAAGTGCCTTGGTCATCTTGATGCTAACACAAATCTCAATATAATCTTAGAAATATGAAATTCAAATCATAAAAATCTAAAATTAAAAAAAGTATCCATATAAGAAACAAAGAAATATGGCATGAAGGCTTAATTTCCTTATATGATTGCTCATGTTAAGTCAAAGTATAATCACTTAACAAATTCATTATCCTAGCATTCACAAAGTTAAAATTTTCATCACATTCACTGAATTATATTATGCATCTAATTATTACAATTAATCTCAACAAAGAATCGTGCATAAACTTACGTTATCAACAAAAAGCTACTAATGAACCTAAAAACTCAACCTAAAATTAAAAATAAATAAAAATTTTGAAACATTTCATGTAATTAGATCAATCTCTAAACCATCTCCCCACATTTAGATCAATGATGTCCTTAATATTGTGTACGAAGAGTAAAGAAATGAAATATCTAAAAAAATCCCTTAAAACTTAGTAGTTGAAATGGAAAATTACAATCATAAAGTATGCAACTAAACTCAAAATTTGTATAATACTAAAAATAAAACTTTGGAGGCTTATAAATAATAAAATCCTACTTGTTTTAAAACTTACAATATTCTTAATTCAAAAAATAAAAAATAAAAGTGAAACAATAGAAACAATTAAAAAACATAAACATTCTAAACAAAACTATAATTATAGATAAATGTAACAGAGGCATGAGGTTACTAAGGTAATGGGGTGGTGGAAAGTGCTATAATTAGTCCTATGTAAAATGTGACATGATGAAGCCAACTGTTGCATCGTAATCTTTAATGGCCTAACAACTGTCCCTATGTTCCCTCCTTGACCCTTATCATCTTCATCATCACCATGCCACCTTGCTTTTTTCTCAAGTTATTCAGGTACCCTCTATCAAGTTGATGAGGATTGACCCACCTGCTATTCTCCCAAGTGTACTTAAATAAATTGATCTGACTTTCATTAATATAATTGGCCTCTTGATTGAAGAGATACATGATAATTGTAGTTTACATAATGCTTAAGTAAGTGTTTTAGTGTGCTTTTAGGTGTTGATTAGATGATTTATGCATGTTTAGGTTTAGAATTATGTTATTGTTATTGTGTGTTTATGTTTTCTAGTGTTTTGTGGTTTAGAGCATGATATTGAACTTTAATTTTGTGCACTTAAGGTGTTCAGATGTGTTTGTTAGTGTATGAACTTAGATGATGAAGATTGAAGGAAGTTGGAGAAAGCTTGGACAAAAGGAACAAGGTCACGATCGTGACATGCCTGTCTTGGTCATGACAGAAGGTCTCCCCCAGGGTCATGATCATGATATAAAAGGATCACATTAGGTCACAATCATGAAACCCTTGTCACAATCATGACAAAAACCAAATTTTAAGGATCACGATCGTGACAATATGGGATCTCCTTCTATTTTCACTTTTGAAGGGTCTTTTTTACTTTTTGATTTGGGTAAACCTATTTTTTTTTACCCTAAATGGACTTAGGACTATATAAGATCAGTAAATGACCCTAATCAAGGGAGCGTTCATCTTACCAAATTGAGATTAATATAAGGAAGATCAAGAGGAGCATCTGTTGTCCAGCATTTTCTAGAACTTCAGATTCAGTTCCAAATCAAGTTTTTCTTTCTTTCCTTTTATTATTTTCATTAAAACTTGATGTGTGAACTAGATTGGAAGATGTTATACACGTTGATGATGTTTTAATTTCATATTAGGATTTGTTATTGACTTATTTTGTGGCTTGAACACTTTTGATTTCAATACAATGTTTTAGGTGTTGTGATATTTATGTTTGCTTATACTTCAATAACAAATTGAGAGAGTGAGTCGACAGTAGAGTTAACAACCTAATAAGTCATATAAATATCAAATTGATGATCATTTGAAGCGAGATCTTGTGTGAGAATTAGATTATCCAATAGATTACTTAAGAACTAGCTGAAAACATTAGGCCATTTTTGTTAATTGAGAGATTGCAAATTTGGAATTTTTTATCAATTAGGGATTATTAATTAGGGTTAAATGATTAGGTCTTAAGAAAGAATCAAACCCTTCAAAAATCTAAGATCGACACCAAATTGAATAAAAAATGGTTAAGGGAGCAAGATGATAGAACGAATCTTATACTTTCATACTTGATCATCCTTGTTTTATTATGACAGCTCAATTGTTAAGTGGTTAGTGCTCAATTTTATTTGATTCTTTAATTTCTAAATTTTAGTTTCTCTTAAATCATATTCCTCAACCTTACACAAAATTAGGTTCATTTAGTTTTAACTAATTCCTCGTGGGATCAACACCTTACCATAAGTTTATAATTCGTAAACTTGGGGAATGTTGAGCTTTTTATATTATGTAAAACTTGCTCAGTAAGTTTTTGACACCGTTATCGGGGAGCTAGTTTAGGACTTTTTGAATTCTTTTCTTTAAGGAAGTATTTCCATTTCTTGTGATTGGGTACTCTTATGATTGTGGTACCCAATCACAAGAAATTATAAAAGAGAGAGAGAGAGAGAGAGAGAGAGAGAAGGGAGTTAGGTGCAAAGTACAAGACACATCAATTTGGACATCCCAAGACAACTATGAGGAATCCAAATGGTTAAATGTTAAGAAGAGATAGAAAGAACGATGATGGAGGAAATATATCACAGGTAGCAAAGTTTGTAACTTTAATAAGGCACAATTTGGTCGAGGAAGTAATCATCCTTGTTTGAACACTTACAATATAGGGTGGCAGAACCACCCAGATTTCTTTTAGTCTAACAATGCAAGAAATCAAATAGGAATTCAAGGCCGGCTAGGATTTTAGCAAGATAAGTGTGGCTCATGGGATTTAAAATTGGACAAGATCATAAGTATGGATGAGGCCCAGAAGAGGCTAGAAGGTAAGTTCAAACAAGTAATGGAAGATTATGCCTCTTCTATTCACAACCTAGAGGTTCAAATGGGCCAGCTTACTAATGAATTCTGTAAGAGAAGTATGGAAAACTTTTTGAGCAATCCAAGAGAGCAATTTAAGGCTATCACACTTAGGAGTAAGAAAGAGATAAAAGAACCATTAGAAAAACAAGCAGAACCCCTCCTTGTAAAAGACCAAAAGAAGAAAGAGGATGATGAAAATAATGAAGACCTTCTATACATTCCTCCTTCGCCTTATCCATTGAAAATACCATTCCTATAAAGACTTTATAATAATGAATTAGATGCACCATTCGCAAAGCTCATGGAAAAGTTAAAGAAATGGCAAATTTACTTGTCTTTTGTGGAAGTGTTGAAATGTAGGCCCAAGTACTTAAAGTTCCTTAAAGACATATTATCTGCTAAGCAAACTTGGGACTAAAATCAAATGGTAGACAAGACGAAGACCTCCAACTCGTTAATTACCAATGCTATGTCCTCATAGTAGATAGATCCAGGGAGCTTTACAATACCTTGTGTAGTTGGTAATTTAAAGATTTCAAAATGTTTAGGCGACTTAGATGTAACTATAAACCTTATGCCTTTGTCGATTTTTAGGAAACTAGGGCTAAGAGATGTGAAGCCAACATCTATATGTCTTCAGCTAGCAGATTAATTGATGAAGAAATTGTTAGGCTTAGTAGAAGATGTGCCTATAAAAGTAGACAAGTTTGTAATTCCTATGGATTTTCTTATGCTAGACTTTAAAGAGGATCAAAATTGTACACTAATCCTTGGTTTAACATTTTTGACCACTAAAAAAGCTTTGGTAGATGTCCATGAAGACAACCTCATCCTTCGAATTAGAGATGACCTAGTGAAATTCAACATGAATAAGGTATTAAAGAATCCAAAGGAGGGTAGATCATTCATGAGAATTTATGAAGTCGAATCTTTAAAGGAGCGAGAGGAAGAAGAACATATGACACTAGAGATTAAGTTTAAAGAATACAAGGAAGTCTCTGTTCAAGAAGCTAAAGAAGAAGAGAATGAAGAATAGAGGGTATAGGACATAGAGGTTAAAAAAGATACGAAAGTCTCTATTTATGAAGTGAAAGAAGAAGAGGAGACAGGGGTGACTGAGCAAGAACAAGAATAACTCACCCTCTTACAGGACAAACTATTAGATTTAATAGAAGATTCAGGAAGTTTTGTTATTCCCTATTTTATTGACAGTGTGTTAGTAAAAAGGAAATTATTGAACTTAATTGGTTTTCTTAATTTTATCAGTATTGTCCTTTTTGTTATCTTGTAATTTGTAGCTTATTCATAACTATGAAACTGAAATTAGGTGACACAGGTAAGAGCAAGCCACTCATAATTGACCCAGGTTGAGTGTGGAAGGAAGAGCATGTCAAGCTAATGATGTTAACTAAGCACTACTTAGGAGGAAACTTAAGAATTAGGATAAGTTTTATTTTTGTTTTATTTTATTATTAGTTTGTTATTTTTATTTTCTAGGTAGTGAATTGTTGGAACTTCATGGTCAGAGGTATCTCCAAATTCCTCCACCAAAACTATCACCACCTCAATCACTATGATCGGATTATGCTCTAACCCTTATCTTTTTCTTTGTGTTTTTATGTCTTCCTTTTCATTCTATTTCATTCCCCCTTATGTGTTGTTTAATTTTCTCAAATTGAGGACAATATGTTGTCTAAGTATGGGGAGGTGTGCATTGCATTTTTTATCATGAGGGTGAATTTTGTATGTCATATGTTAGTTTTTGCTTAGGTTTTCATGGTGTGAATTGTGTGAATGTTTCAATGGTTAGGACTTAATGGAATTAGCTTAGCTTTGAACATATTCTTCTAAGTTGTAAAGATTTATTAGCTTGTGCAATTTGTGTTCTAGGTATCTTTGACTAAATATGCATGTTAATTAGGATTTGAAATTATTTTGCTCACCTTAGGAAATTAGTTACATACCTTTATAATCATAATTTAATTGAATAAGTAATGTCGTAAGTATCTTTTCATGAGGATGATTAGCTAAAGAAATGAGGCAGGCAATCAAATGTAAAAAAAAGAAGAAAAAAAGTGGTATATCTTAAGCAAATAACTATTCCATTAGCCTTCAAGTTATGAATAGAGCTAGTAGCCAATTAAGAATGTGATATTTCAACCATAAATGTTTAACCTTGCGTCAAAAAGCTAAAATGACATTCCAACCAAGCCTATTAATAAAACATGACCTAGTTGAGTAACAGGGGGACATTCATCACAAATGTTTTCCTTCACATCAAAAGACTAGGTCAATGTTAAAGAAAATAAAAATGATAATTAATAAATAAATCCTACCAATCTTTGAGATTTGCATGATTTTTCATGACAAGCTACTTAGTGATGTTTGCAATTTCAATTGACTATTGATTATCAATGTGTTTATGCAAGTGCTGAGGGTGAGTGAATATGATATTAAGGTCTTGAATAGTATGTATATTTAGTCCAAAGTGCTTGGCCACATAGTGCACAAGTTAATAAGTTGGAATAATGGTAAGTATGTTTTTAGGTTATGTTTCTCGTATGCTTTCATGTGTTTTAAGTGCTTCTTTGTGTGTTTTACTTCTAGTTTATTTATCTTTAGCATCTTTTGCATCTTTTCTTGATCTTTAAAGCGTTTAATTGTTTCTTTACATTATCTAGTGTTTGAGGGTAGTTTTGGAGCTTATTTTTGTAGGATTGATTAATGCACCTTGTTGATGAATTGTGCTGGTATCAGATTTGCAGCTGTGGATATGGTATGAGTGATTTAATGGCACCACTAGGCAGACTTAGAGAATTTAGATGATAATGAAATCTGGTGGAGAGGAATGACAATGTGTGAGGAGCTTGCAGTTCAAATTTCAAGTCAATCGGAGGTCCGGAGATGAAGTTTTGGCCAACAGAATGAAGAGTGCAGAAAGCTGTCAAACAACCACAGAAGACTGCCTCTCTGTCATGATCATGTGCAACTATAGACGATTGCCTCTCTGTCATGATCGTGCTTGAGCATGATCATGCAATTATAGATGTTTACCTCTCTTTCACGATCGTGCTTGTGCATGAGGGTGACAGCAAAACTTGCCAAAATCAGGTCAAACACGGGCTTTTAAGTGGTTTGACCCTCCTCTTGCATATAAAGCAGGCTCAATACCCTAGGAGCCTCCATCCATCAGCAGACACACCAAAAATAGAAAAAAATGAGTCTTTTGGAGGCTACCCAAAGAGGGAAACATAGAATCCATCTTGGAAAAGTGGCAACAACATCAAGCTTTAGAGTTTTTCCAGCTTTTTAGAGTAGAGAGGAGGAGTTCTTCACTTTACCCAATATTTATTCTTTTCTCTTTATAAATTTTAGTGTGAAAAACATGGATTTTATTGGATTGTTCACGAATATGAGTAGCTAAACACTTTGTAGGAGTTGTTCTTGAACTATTTGTGGAACTCTTATTATTTTTGATGCAATGAAAGATGTTTTGTGATATTTATTGTGCTTATACCATATAAGCTGAGAGGGTGAGAGTGGTTGGGTAGTATAACGAGAGTTAGCTCCCAAAGGATCTAATAAATATTCAGGTTTTTCTAAATAGTTGAAGAGAGATCTTAGCTATTTGTTAAAAATCACCTATAGGAGTGCTTAAAATCTTGTTGAAGGATTAGGAAAAGTTAGTAAGTCTAGAGATAGCATATCCAATTCTAATCCACTCAATTAGGGTCAGCTAATTATGCCTTGAGAGAGGGTATTTGAATATTAGAAAATCTTGGGTCAATCATAATTGGATCAAGAACATAAAAGGAAAGCAAAATAGGGATAGAGTAACTTCTAATTTTAAACCTTGGCCAACAAATTACTACACTTTGCCTTAATTGGGTGTTCATTGGTAGTTTAATTAGTTTTCATTTAATTTCTAGTCTTTAATCTTTTGAAATCGTTTTCTTAAACAAAGCTTATTGCAGAAACACCATCCTTGAGTGAAGAACACATGTTTAGAGCCTTGAGGAAGGTTTGAAGTCAAGGATCATCATCAAGATTGGGGAAAATATCACGTTAAAACCTAAATTTCCAGATTTTGGCAAAGAAGTGAAAGAGTTTCTTCTATTCTTTGTAAAATTGTTTATTTGAATGTTGATCATATTATGGAGACCATGAGTGGCTGATTTAGTCTTAGGGTTTAGGTTCCTAGTGATGAGGTCTATGCATAAAATCCTTATATATTAATTATTTCCTAAGAGGGAGAGCACTAGTATGTTGAGCCATAGAGACTTATTTTTGATCTATTGTATATGTTAGAGAAAGAGGATGCACCTTGGGCATTCTTTTATATAATTAGTTTTAGGATACCTCTATTAGGATAATTTTTTCATCATAAGTGTCGACTCAATCATCACTAGATTGGGAAAAGGGCTAGGAGTGCTCATAAATGAGCTTGATATAACAATAGTATGCATTGATATGCCTTTCATAATAGACATCCTACAAGCTATATGTATGGTGGAGCTCTAGTTAGAGGGATTTGTTCGTGTACCATTATAAGCAGCAGACGAGGCTCCCATCTAAGAGACTAGACCATAGGTGCAGAGCGTGCACTAATTCAACCACCAACTTCAAGTACCATATAAATAGCCTAGCTAGCTATAGCATCATACACAAATCGATATATGAATTGGCTGGGTGAGACTTTGGTGAGGATAACATGACACTTTGGTGATGGTAATCTTATAGAAAGTGTTATAATAAGAAAAAGGCCTGAATTATCTTAGTGAAGAAGGGTTACTAAATTTAAGAACTAGGCATATATGAGTTTTGTCCTATACTTTCAACATTTTTTATCTAGTGAAGAATTCCATTGTTGGCTTGTACACTTACAGTTTTAATGCTTTCTGAGATTTTTATTAGAAGTAAGTTTTAATGTGTTCCAAGCTTTTTACTAGAAGCATGCATTAAAGCAATCTTTTGAAAACCAGACCATACATTGGATCGATTAAAGGAAAGATTTAAGGTTTAAAGGTTCAACTGGTATAGTGAACCGTTATAAAACCAATATATAATAAATAAGAAGTAAAATTTATAATAATAAGCAAAAATAAAATATTTTATTAAAATAAAAAATATGCCAATGTCTATTATTATATAATGAACTAATAATAAATAAATGCGAGTCTAATATAGAACTTAAAATAAAAATAAAAATAAAAAATATATTTCTGAAGGAGGTTGTGTCTCATCATCGTCAAAAGCTCCAAATTCTCTAACGCTGTTTAAAGACTCGTAAACTGCGCTTTCATCCATAGTATTTCCATCAGCTTCTTCTACTACATTTAAATAAATTAAAATTAGTAATTTATGAAATTATTCTCAATTGTAAACTTGTAATACATTATACTTTTAACTTAAATATGATTAAAATAAGATATTAACTAACTATTAGTAAATGTTCTTAATTCATTCGTTGTAACAAATACGTTTTATTCATAAATCGCCTTTTCAATTTCATTATATTCAAGATTAGGTGATGATTCTTCTTCTTTGATCCAAAATTCAGTATGTTCAATAGAATCAATATCAACTGGATCATATGTTTTCTTCTTACTAAGCGCTCTGAATACATAATAGAGAAATTATAAAGTCAATAATAAAAATAAAATTAATGAAATAAAAAATAATAAAATACCTGTTCTTCATTCTCAGATTATAGGTATTGTAAACAAGATAATTATGTATTTAATGTTCCAAATGATTTTGTTTCGTTATATGAATATGTTAAAAAATGCTCCAATTACGTTTACAACCTGATGTAGAAGTTGTTTAACTGAATAAACTAATAGCGAGTTTTCTCAATATTGGAGCATTGTCACCAAATAATCTCCATCACTCATCTTTATTTTAAATTAATAATTATGATAAATAAAAACATATATTATTAATAACTAAAGAATGAATTAAAAGTATAAAACTTACCTGGTTGCATTTTTTTCATCACAAGTTCTGTCTTTGCTGATGATCTGGAAAAACTCTCTAAACGTTCACGATGTAATTTAATTTAATTTATCACTTATTATTGCTCTTCAATAGAGAAAATACCTTAGCATTTAATCATATGAAATAGACCATCCATAATATTAATGTACATGCGTCTCCACTATATAAGCAATAAGGATTGAGAAAATAAGATGTTAAATGGATCCTTTGAGTAAGATGCTTATCCCATTGTCATCAACAATATCTATATAAGGCTTGTGCAATTTCTCCTTCCCTATAAAAAGATTTGATTAATGAGCTCTATACATACCATCATATATATACTCCAAAGATGGCTTCTCATATGAGTCAACAATCCTCAACAACCTTATAAACGGAGACAAAAATCTTCGCAATGATCAAACAAGCATCCCAAAATTTATTATCTAGAATAATAGCATAAATTTTTTTCCTTTTTTCACTCTTTGATAATTTATGATTTGAAAAGTGTTTACTTGTCACTAAATTTTGAAGTAGTTGCTTATGTTCATTAATAGTTTTCAAAGTAATAAATGTAACTGCAAACCTGGTAGTAGTGGAACGCATGATCTAAACCCATTCTTCTTGCCTTCTTAACCAAGAAAAAAATGTGACATGATTATTCACAAAAATTGTGATCTTAGATGCACGTAAAGCAAGACTAAAAATATGGTCCATACCACTAATATCTTTTAAAATAAGATTTATACAATAAGTAGGGCATGGAGACTAATAAATATGCCCATACTTTGACTGTAATAAGTACCAAGCTGATATATGATTAACTACATTATCTGTAACAAAATGCAGAACATTCTTTGGTCCAACTCACTTGACAATTTCATAAAATAATTTAGATAAAGCATTAACGCGTTTTACCCTATCAAAAGCATAAAAAAACTTGATAAAAGTTGTTCTAATATTAAAATAAACCAAGAAATTAATAGAAGTTCTTTTTCTTTAATCAGTCCACCCATCTTCCATAATAGTGTATCATGTTGATTCCTAACTAGACTTATTTATCCACAATTAACTAACATTCCTTTTTTAAATCTTAAAATAAAGGCACACGTAACTCATAATAAGATGGTACCTTAAATCCTAGACCTATTATTATTGTAGCATCTATTACTTCTTGAAAATATGGTGGATTTAAATCATTTAAAGGAATACATGAATGATAGAACCATCTAACTCATACTCTTTTACATCACAAAACAACATCCTTATTAACAAAAATAATTTTTAAACTAGGTTGAGAACTAGGAGTAGATTTTGAAGAAAAATAAGAATCTATGTCAACAGTAGCTTTCATTTTTTGTTTATCTGGTACTTGTGGTGCTTCATCATCTTTAAATGATATATAATGAGCCTCTTTATTTTCCTTTTTCTTTTTTTACTTGTTGCTGCAAATATTTTCCAATCATATCACGTACATCAAACGGTATTTTTTTCAAGAAGAAATATTAACCTTAGTACTAGCAAATGAAAAATGTAGTCATACGTCTCTGTTTTACTTTAGATCAAAATTCTTCCAATTTGGATATTCACAGATCAAGTTATGGCCAAAATATAGATATATGTTCAGTAAAACACTGCATATAACATACTCCAACACAATTTATTATCAAAGTTCTATTACTTCTCTATCATTTCTCTATCCTTTCATGTTGATGATTCGATTATACCTCAATTTTTAGCTCAGTAATCTCTATACACAATTCACAAGTTCATGAATAATCACAATACAAAAATAAAACTTAACTCATACTTTTACATATCACATTTTCTGCACTTCACTAATCTTCATTTAACTTCAATTATCATAATCCTTTGTACACTTTCTACACATTTTCTACTCATTTAACTCCTTCATCACTTTACTTATATCTCAGAAATTCTTCTTCCTACACCACTCACGCATGCATCCATTCATCTTGCTACACCATTCATGCATGCATCCATTTTCAAACATGAAAACATCATCAAAAGTCATTTACAATACATAAAACTCAAAGTATAACTTACTTGATTTACATTTCAAATCCTTTAGTAAAATTCTAGAAATGGAGAAAGCAAATGATAGGCTTCGGTGGATGAAACACAGACAAGAATAAAGAAAAATAGAACAAAATATGGACTGAAATGTTTTCTTTGCAAGGAGTAACATGGGTAAGTCAATAACACGACAATATTCAGCTTAGTGTTTCAGTGATGGAGAGTAAGGAGAAAGTTTTGGTGTTTTGATGATGAACAAGCCAAAAGAATTGCAGAAATCTCCTTACCAAAAATGTGACTTAGGTGTCCCTTTTAGGTCTTAACACATGTCTCCAATGCATCTGTTACATTTGTCCACTAGTTATGCTACCATTTGTTCCTTAGCTATTGGAACTCATGTCACACATTAATGGGTCCATTTGTCACTCCATAATTAGTCCATTTGTCAGTGACTTACTAATCTAATTGTCACATTTCTATTTGTCTCTTATTTTTATATTTTTCTTAGTTGAAAATACTCTAAATATTTAGAAATTTCTGAAATGTCCAAAATGTCTCCAAAAATATTAAATCAATTTTAATACAGACCAATTGATTTTTCAAGTCAAATAATCCACAATTCACAATTTAATCACATTAAAAATCACTTATACCTAAAAAATGTCAATGAATGCATGTACAATTATTTTAATGAGTGTCAACATTATTCACGTGTATGTATATGCCATATGATGTATGAAATGCATTTCTAAATTCTTAGTAAACTCTCATATTTAGTATCCTAGTGTTCTAACCCTAATCACGGGATAATGAGATGTTACAGTAAATGAGTAACTTGGATATGTTTTTGTCTTGATTTTACATAAATGATGGTTGATAATTCATAAGATGTTGTAGTGATGATTAAAGATAGAAAGATCATCAAAATGATGTAGAAATTGTGCAGAAATTTCATAAAGAGATTATATGCTCATTTTCTATTTTTATTGTTTAATCACATGAATTTTTGGGTAGTTGTTATATGAATGACCTATAATGATATTGAGGTTAAAGAAAGGGCTAATGTGGTGTCTTAAAATGAGGTAAATTAGAATGATAGGTTAGAAGTGAAGTAAAGGTCGAAATGAAGTTGAACACGTGTAGAAAATTGAAGATGAATGTGTATATAAATGTGCTATGTTTTAGTGTTTATGATTAATCATAGAATTTGAATTGTGTGTGGATGAAATAGGGTTGAGATTGAGTTAAGAATGAAGAGGAAATGAATAGATTATGAATCCTAAGTGATAAACTATGGAAATGAATTGTTGATGTATTATGAATGAAATATATTATGGAAAGAGTTAGGACTTTATATATAATGGGATTAAGTTGGAAATGATGAGAAATTAAGCTAGAAATGATAAACTAAGCATATCAGGTGTTGGATGAAGCTTGGAGCAGTTGAAAGAGCTAGAAAAATTGGAGAACATGGCTAGGAATGGGTTAAACATGAATATGCCTTTTTGATGTCTGTTGGGCGTACTATAGGTCCACTGGGCGCATATTCTCAAGAATTCTAGCATCCCAGCTCTGCTCACATTTGTTTAAAGGGACATAAGTCTGCTGAGCAGACATTCTTTGGAATTCTAGCATTCCAACTCTGTTCATGTCCATTTGGAGGGACATATGTCCGCTAGGTGGACATTCTCTAGACACCTATATAAATGTGCAATTTTGACCCTCTAGACAGAAAAATCTCTCCTTGTAGTCTTCACGGAAGTTCTAGGACTCAAAGTTCTCTTTGAAAATGTACTTGAATGAATTAAATCTAACATCCATAGAGAAAGTTATGCCTTTTGTCCCAAAATCATATATATAAGTTATTGACTTATCAATGCTTAACTATGATACATTTGAACTTAATTAAGCTTAAATGAAGCTTGAATTGAACCTAGAATGATGCTTGGATTAAGTGACTAAATGTGTGATATGTGTGAGGTGATAATTGAGGTTATAACTTAGTGAATGAATTGTTGATATCAAAGTAGCAAAAGCATGAGTATAATGGGAATGAAGATGTTCATATGATTGTAGTTATGATTCAAAGGATTTGAGTAATATGTATTAAGTAAAGGTGAATGAGAATTGGATATTATGAGAGTATATAATGCTAGAAAAGAAATGATGAGTGATTGATTTATGATATTAGAATAACCAATTGTTCTTGAGTTGTAAACCTAAAAATAAGCTAGACACATATAAATGATAAGGTTTGAATGATCATAAGGTGTGATTAAGGAAATATATCCAAAATAGTCAATTTGATCATGCATTATACATTACACATATGCATATATGTATAATTGAATATTTATGTGATTGCGCAATTAATAATGTGTGTGTAATATGTATATTGCATGATGTTGATATACAGATAGAATGTCTGTATCCAGACGTTTCCAAATTATGGAAGCAAATGCTAATCTGGAGCATATTGTGAGTAACCTAAGATGGTCTCATATGATTAATTGTTTGCTTTAAATTTTGTATTAAATTACTATGATAATTGTGAATTCGTTGATTCTAGACATTAAATGTATAAGGCGTTTGATGCATGTAAAACATATTAAAAGTGCTTATTGAATGTGAATTTGATTGAATAAGTGATTATCAATTTAAATGTTAAATGTCGGACCAAAGTCTGATGATAAATGTGAATGAGAATGTAAATGTGAATATGAAAGTGTAAGATTGAACACAATTGATTTACTGAATACTTGTGATGCATTTCATGACATGAATGCATGATAACATAAAGGTTGTGTGACTGGAGTAGCCACCAAAAAAGACTTAAAGCTCAGAAAGTGAAAAAGAGCTTAAAGCTTAAAATGTAGTAAGAGCCTTTCGCTCACTATGTGTAATGAGCCTTGTATCCCCAACAGATAAGGGACAGTTATTAACGAGATCAATATCCACAATGGATAAGAGGACAGTTATAAGAACTCAATCACAACAATAACAATTGAAAGTGAGTCTCATGAGCATTATATATACATTTAATATGTATGTTTTGGATTAAAATGTAATTTTGAATTGTGTTGAATGAGAAATGTGAAAATTGTGAACAAAGAGTTTTGTGATGCTACATGATGATAAATGAAATGATGTGAATTGTGTGATTATATGAATTGATGTGTTATATGATATGAGTGAACAATCGAGGATGGTTAACTCACTGAGTTCGTAAAACTCACCAAATTGCAACGATGACTTTTCAGGTTTAGGGATACCCCAGTTAGACTAATTGGAGTATAACCACTGCAATCGAATAAGAGAATAAGGTCAGGATTAGTTGCATCTGTATAAGTCTTTAGCGTTTTTGGTATATATCTGAATTGTATTCCGTAAATACTATACCTTGTATTTGTGACAAATTCTGTCATGTACTGAATTCATGACTGTAAGTGTTTTGTATTTGTAATGGGCCTAAATGATTACTGGAATTCTGATGATATGTTTATTATTTGTAATAATTGAAACTGAAATTGCTTTTGAATAAAATGGGCCATTATTGATTATTGATTTTCTAAAATATGCGTGTGATGCGTGAAAATTTTTAATGAGTATGATTGACTGATTGCCTTAGCATGCCACCCTCGTAGAGTATGTTCTTAAATACTGACGGTATGTACGAGAATATACACTATAGGAGTGGGGTGTTACACGGAACATACATATATGTACATATACAGTTATACACAGAAGATCAATAGCATAATGGATATAGAGAAGATAAATAAGATGTTACTCACTCAACAAACTTTGCTCTAACAGTTGCTCCATTTCATATAGCCTCACTAAAATATTTTTAGTTTTTAGTTTTGGGGTTTTAGATCAATATAATACTTTAAAGAGTATATATAACCTAACTATCAAAATTAGAGATTGAAATGAAATAGAGTTCTAACTATTACGTACAACTAATTAATCAATACTACTCTTACAGATCCTTATCTCCTTATCTGTTAACATATTGAAACCTTGAATAACATATGCAAAATTGGAACTCTTGAGAAACTTGACATTAGTTGAATGGTTGTTACAAATTTGGTCCTAAAGATCCATAATTTCCTTACCACTAAGTTACTTGGAACCTCCATCTATTTCATTGATTCAGAATAAATGACCAAAATCATTATAGTGAACTAATCCATGCAAGAGATGAGTTTTTAAATCAAAAGCATAATGTTCTAATTGCTTGCTTTAGTGGCTGTTTTGTGGTATGATCAGGTGATACTTTCTTTTAGAGACAAAATTACCACTCTAACCTAAATCATAAAACCAAAGATTCAAAGAAACCGATTATATACCTCAATAAAAGAATTAGCAATACCTTTAAAAGAAATCAAAGGCAAAACCAAACGAAGACAAGAAAGATGGAGAAAAGAGGAAAAGCCTTTCAGTGAAAGATGAAAATCCAGTTGAAGGGCTGAAAAGTCGAGATGGGCAAGCAAAAATTCCTAACCAGTATACCCACAGTGATCACAGAAGGGCTGAAAAGTTAAGATGAGAAAGCAAAAATTCCTAACTAGTACATCCATTGTAATCATAAAAGGGATAAAAAGTCAAGATGGGCAAGTAGAAATTCCTAATCGGTACATTTATAGTGATCGCAAAAGGGTTAAAAGTAAAGATGGGCATCTTCTTTAACCATGTAAAGAGGGACAACAATGTTATTACTTAGAAGGAGGAGTAGAGTACAAATTTATTACCACAGAGGCAATGTGATCTACGAAGAGAAGATGGTGAAGAAAAAAGAGAGAATGGTAGTGGTAAGGAGAACAAGTTTTGTTTTTGAAATTATACTGAACTTTAAAGTTTAGGTTATATACTGGTTCAACCAAGTCACTGATAAACCGACAAGTTTACTGATAAACTAGCTGATTGTGATATATAAAGGTTATTAAAAGCAATTGAACCATACAACTGACCAGTTCATATTATTTTCAATCGAACAAGCCAGTTTAGTTCGATTTTTGAAACATTGCATTAAAGCCCTCAATCCTAGGAGCTTTATAAGGATTCAAACTAAAAACCATCCTTTCAATGGCCTCTATGGTGAAAGGCCCAATAAGTTACTCATATTGCTTGCTGGTGATGAGTTATAGGGTTAAAAGTATTTAACACTGGAATTGAGAAAGGAAGTTATCTTGGACATCCTAATGAAATTTAAAACTATTCTAAAGCATGGGTCAAAGGCTAGCTTAATCAATAAGCATCCTTACATCCTCACTTAAAAGAAATGATATTCTATTAGAGTTCCTTATAAACTAAAAGGATTTATGGAAGAATTTAGATTTGCAATCCTCTCTTTAATCCATAAGGTTATTATTTTTTCCTTTAACAAGAAGAAGTGATTTTCTAGGACTTTTGAGTAATAACATGAAGGCCTTTTGTTGGACCCCGATTTTCTTCTTACTATATGTTGGGGATTAATTTTATTACTTTGTTGCGATTAGGTATAAATCATAATATTTTTGGGGGGTAGAAATTTTTTTTTTAAGATTGATGGATTAAGAGGAGAAATTGAGTTTTAATTTGAAAGCTTAAGGTGTTAATTAGAATTAAAAGAACAAGAGTTGGTATAGGGTTAATTTTGGAAGATCACTTAAGCTATTAAGAGTTAAGTCTTATAAGGAGGGGCTTTTTGGTCTTTTTG
>JAOTAY010000004.1:9965847-10012861 GCA_025629805.1 Erythroxylum baracoense
AGCATCTATAACCGCTTCCGGTTTAGGTGGACAGCCCGGCAAATAGACATCTACAGGAATTAGCTTATCAACTCCCCGAACAGTACTATAAGAATCGGTACTGAACATCCCCCCTGTAATTGTACATGCTCCCATAGCAATAACATATTTTGGTTCGGGCATTTGTTCATATAATCTTGCTAAAGAAGGAGCCATTTTCATGGTTACTGTGCCGGCTGTTAAAATCAGATCCACCTGTCTAGGACTCGATCTTAGTACTAGTCCATATGCGAACTTCAACGAGGCAGAATTTGGTCGAGAAAGTAATCATCTTTATTTGAACACTTATAATTCGGGGTGGCAGAACTACCTAGATTTCTTTTGGTCTAACAATGTAAGAATTTAAATGGGAATTCAAGGCCTTCTAGGATTTCATCAAGATTAGTCTAGTTCATGGGATTCAAAATTGGATAAGAATATGGACATGATCATAAGTATGGATGAGGCCTGGTAAAGGCTAGAAGGGATGTTAGAAGAAATAATGAAAGATCATGCCTTTTCTATTCACAACCTAGAGGTTCAAATGGGCCAACTTATCAATAAATTTTGTAAGAGAATTGTGGAAAGCTTTCTGAGCAATATGGAAGTAAATCTAAGAGAGCAATTTAAGGCTATCACACTTATGAGTGAGAAAGAGTTAAAAGAACTAGTGAAAAATCAAGTTGAACCCCACCTTGTAGAAGACCAAGAGAAGAAGAAAGCTGATAAAGAAAAGAAGACCTCGATACATTCCTCCTTTGCCTTATCCACCGAAAATACCATTCCCACAAAGACTTTAGCAGAACGAATTAGATGCAACATTCGCAAAGCTTGTGGCAAAGTTACTTGTCTTTTATGGAAGTGTTAAAACGCAAGCCCAAGTATGCAAAGTTCCTTAAAGACATATTATCTTCCAAGCGAACTTGGGACGACAATCAAATGGTAGTTATGAAAGAAACCTCCAACTTCTTAATTACCAATCATATGTCCTCACAGTTGATAGATCCATGGAGCTTTACAATACCCTGTATAGTTGGTAATTTAAAGATTTCAAAATGATTATGTGGCTTAGGTGTAAGTATAAACCTTATGAATTTGTCAATTTTTAGGAAACTAGGGCTAAGAGATGTGAAGCCAACATCTATGTGTATTTAGTTGGCAGATAAGTTAATAAAGAAACTGTTTGGTATGGTAGAAGATGTACCTGTAAAAGTTGACAGGTTTATCATTCCTGTGGATTTTGTCATCCTAGACTTTGAAGAGGATCAAAACTATCCGTTAATTCTTGGTATACCATTTTTAACCATCGGAAAAGCTTTGGTAGATGTCTATGAAGACAATCTCTTCCTTCGAATTGGTGATGAACAAGCAAAATTCAACATGAGTAAGGTATTAAAGAATCTGAAGGAGGGTAACTCATTCATGAGAATTAATGAAGTCTAATTTTTAAAAAAGTGAGAGGAAGAAAAGCAGATAACAATGAATATTGAGATTTAAGAACATACGAGAGTCCCTATTCATGAAGTGAAAGAAGAAGAGGAGATGGGGGTGACTGAGGAAGAACATGCATAGCTCACCCTCTTACAAGACAAGCTGCTGGATTTAATAGAATATTCAGGGAGTTTTGTTATTCCCTATTTTATTGACAATTTGTTAGTGAAACGGACAATACTGAAATTAATTGGTTTTCTTAATTTTATCAATATTGTCCTTTTGAATGTCTTTCAATTTGTAGCTTATTTATAGGTTACAAAACTAAATTTAGGTGATACGGGTGAAGGCAAGGCATTCATAATTGATCCAGATTGAGTGTGGAAGGAAGAGCACGTCTAAATAATGACCTTAACTAAACGCTACTAGGGAGGAAACCTAAGAATTAGGATATATTTTATTTTATTTTATTAGAATTTTGTTACTTTTATTTTATAGGGAGTGAATTGCTGGAACTTCATGGATGAAAGTATCTCTAAATTCCTTCGCTAGCACCATCATCACCTCAATCGCTATGACAAGTTTATGCTCTAACCCTTATCTTTTCCTTTGTTTTTATGTCTTTTTGTCATTTTGTTTTATTCCCCCTTACATGTTGTCTTTTCTTCTCAGATTCAGGACAATGTGTTGTCCAAGTGTGGGGATGTAGGTGTGCATTGTATTTTTTTTATCATGAGTACTGTGAATTTTGCATGGTGTATGTTAGTTTTTGCTTAGGTTTTCATGGTGTGAATTGTTGTGAATGTCTTAATGGATAGGACTTAATGGAACTAACTTAGCTTTGAACATAATCTTCTAAGTTGTAAAGATTTATTAGCTTGTGCAATTCATGTTCTAGGTATCTTTGGTTAAATATGCATGTTAATTAAGATTTGACGTTAATTTGCTCACTTTAGGAAATTTGTTACATACATTTATAATCATAGTTCAATTGAATAAGTAGCATCGATTATATCTTTTTATGAGGATGATTAATTAAAAAAATAAGGTAGGCAATCAAATGTGAAAAAAGGTTTGTATATCTTAAGCAAATAACTATTCCGCTGGCCTTCAGGTTATTAATAAAGCTAGTAGCCAATTGA
This sequence comes from Erythroxylum baracoense, assembly GCA_025629805.1. Taxonomy (NCBI): domain Eukaryota; kingdom Viridiplantae; phylum Streptophyta; class Magnoliopsida; order Malpighiales; family Erythroxylaceae; genus Erythroxylum; species Erythroxylum baracoense. Next base: position 9,968,439 of record JAOTAY010000004.1, read on the forward strand.
GAATGTGATATAGCTGAGTAACTAGGGGACATTCATCACAAACGTTTGACTTCATGTAAAAAGGCTAAAATGACATTCCAACCAAGCCTATTAATAAAACATGACCTAGTTGAGTAACCGGTAGACATTCATCACAAATGTTTGCCTTTATGTCAAAAAACTAGGTCAATGTTAAAGAAAACTGACAAAATGGTATTTAGTAAATAAATCCTACCAATCTTTGAGAATAACATGATTTTTCATAAAAAGCTACTTAGTGATGTTTGCAATTTAAATTGACCACTGATTATCAATGTGTGTATACAAGTGTTGAGGTAAGAGAATATGATGTTAAGGTCTTGATTAGTATATATATTTAGTCTAAAGTGCATAGCCATAGATTACATAAGTTAATAAGTTAGAACAACTTAAAGGATTGTGTTTGAAGTTAAATTAGTTTTGTGAAGTCGATGCCATCGTATCATTATTGCATATACGTATATATATGTGTTATTGTTTGGCATGTTTAAGTTTTTTTTTGTTTTGTTTTTCTTTTTGCTTAAGTACAAGTAAAAGTTTAAGTATTGGAATGTTAATAGTTGTAGTTTATATTATGTTTTAGTAGGTGTTTAAGTGTGTTTTTAGGTGTTGATTAAATGATTTGTGCATGTTTAAGTTTAGAATTGTGTCAATGTGATTATGTATTTATTTTTTTTGAGTGTTATGTGGTTTAGAGCATGTTATTGGACTTAAATTTTGTGCTCTTGAGGTATTTTGATGTGTTTGTTAGTGTTTAAAATCATATGAAGAAGACCAAAGGAAGTTGGAGAAAGCTTGGAGAAAGAGCAAAGGTCACGATCATGAAATCCCAATCACGGTTATGACAAAAGTGATCCAATCGAGTTACGATCATGACCTCCTTGTCACAATAATGGTAGAAGCTAACTTTCAAGGGTCACGACCATGACAGGTGCATGGTAGATACGAAGATCTCCTTTTGTTTTCATTTTTGAAGGGTATTTTTGGACTTTTTGGCTTAGGAAAAGCCTAGTTTTTACCCTAAATGGCCCCAGAACTATATGAGATCATTAAATGACCCTAATCAAGTGAGCCTCCATCTTTCCATTTTAGAGAAAGAGACAAGGAAGAGAGAAGAAGGAGCGAAGAGAAGAAAGAAGAAGAAAAGGAGTTGCTGCCAGCCACTCCAGCCATTCCTTTCCAAATTAATTTCTTTATTCCTCTTGTTATTCACTTCATCTAATGTATGTTTTGGATTTAAGGATGATGAATATTTTGTTAAGGATTTTCTAACTTCATTTGGGATTGATTCTTAAATCAATTGTGACTTATTTGCTTTTGATGTTAATGAATGTTTGGGTATTGTGATTGTTAATATTTTTTGCATAGTTCGGTAATAAATCAAGAGAGTGAATTGATAGTAACATTATTAGGTTCAGTAATGAGAATTCACAACCCAATAGATCATATAAACATCAAATCGGTAATTATACGAAGAGAGATCTTATGTGAGGACCTGATTGTCTATTAGATTGCTTAAGAACTAACTGGAACGTGAGCTGTTTTGTTATTTAAGAAATTGCAAAATCAAAAATTCATATTCAATTAGGGATTATGATTTAGGGTTTAATTATTAGGTCTCGAGAGAGATTAATCAACCTTTTGAAATTCTAGGACCGATACTAATTAAATCAAAAGTAATTAAGGTAGCAATTCAGAATAGAATGAATCCCCTCTTTTCGTATTTGTTTGATCTTGCTTTGTGCAATTTCTTGATTGTTAAGTTATTGTGCTCTATTTTGATTTCCTTGTGTTAATTTTATAATTTAATTTTTAATCAAATCATATTCAATTGTTTAAATTTTAGTTTAGCTTTTATTTTCATTTTTATCACATTTTTTATAACATTAGATAACATTAGGATTCAATTAGTTCACTAATTCCTCATGGGACCAACAACTCAACTACGATGCTTAAGATCCGTGCGCTCGAGGAACATTGAGGGTTTTATAGAAGTAAAACTTGCTTAACAATGATCATGCATATAAATATAAATTTCAGTAATTGATTTGGCTAATAAGCTACTGATTTTAGAAAGAATATGAATTAGTAGATATCATACTATTTATCTTTGATATTTGTTTGCATTACTTGAATAAATCAGATAGATACTACATCAATCTTATTTACATGGTAATCTAAGTGTATGTGTCCATCATAGCTTAAGTTTGAGAGTTAGCTTCTCTTATGTGACCATCATAGCTTAAGTTTGAGAGTTAGTTTCTCATCTTTAATAATTAATTAAGTTTCTTATCTTTGATAATTAATTAAATTCACTAAAATATCATTATGAGCTTAATTAGTTAGTTAAAAGGTTATCTAAATGGACCAAAGGAAAATAATATTTTAGAATTCTACAGCAACAACAACAATACTAACAACGACCAAGTAAAAATTCCACTAAATGTGGGATCTGGGGAGGTTTAGTGCACATAGCCTTACTGCTAACTAGTAGAGAAGTTATTTCTGAATGAAGAATTCTACTATCATATAAATTAGTATTTAAGATTAGGATCAATCAATCAAAGCCACATTATTAATGGTGAAGTTGAAGTCTTAACTATTATTTATCTTTATTTAAGCTCCCCATATATTTGTTGTTGCCTTATTTTTATTCGTTTTGTTTGTTTTATATTTAATTTACTTCATCTTAATATATTATTTAATTTGATTATTTTTATAAAGTGTATAAGTTCAAACTAATAGTTTACTAATCATTATAAGATAAATCCACTTTATCACTTATTACAATTAGTGCACTTGTTAATGTATTTTTAAATATATTTTATAAGCCAAAGGTATAAATTGTTCCTTAATAATTTGTAAAAAGGTTTAAGTTAGTCCATGTCGTTATTTTTTGTATCACTATATACTTTAACAGTTAAAAGTTAATAGTAGTTACTCCCTAAAAATTAACTTCATTAGGTCTCTGTTACTGGGACATTAATCCATTTAACATGGTATTCCACTTAAACAACATGAACATACTAGATTCTAACATAGATATTTTAAAAGATAAAGATTTATTTTTTTAATTTTGTATAATTTAAACTACTGAAATTAAAAATATTATCATTATGTCTCTCATTTCCCTAATTGACCACCATTTTAACCATTGTCATTACCACCTCAACCTCCAAATCTTTCCTTAGCCCTCTAATCATAACCATCACCACTACCATAGCCTACCCCCATAGCCTACCCAAACTCCATCTACTTGTCTTATCATTGTAGCTTCTTCCACTATATCCCCCTCATTTTAATTTCACTCAACTCTTTTACATCTCTGACCCTAACCTTTAGCACCAACTTTTTTTTCTCCCCCCAATTAGTGGTTACCTTTAGTTTTCCCTTCTGACCCAGAAGTCAAACCTTATATTAATAGGTCTAAATTTATTAAAGAGTATTTATTTACTCAAGATCGGAGGTTCATTCCTTCACTCTTGGAAAATGGAGAGTCTTTTTTCTCCCTTCTATTGGAAACACTAAAAGTAAGAGAAACAAAGTGACATTGCACCCTTGATGGTTACTTCTTGAACAAACATCAACTTTTTCTTATTGAAAATCATTAGGCTATGTTCAACTAGTCTATATACAATCTTAAGTATGTTTTTATCAAGAGGAGAGATTTATTCCTCTTTAAATTTAACAATTGCATAGGGCTAAGAGAAGTATTAGAACTTCATACTTGGTATGTTACTAGAAAGATTTTGATTGCCAAAATATGGAAGCAAGTAACCAAGTTTAGAAAAACCATCCATAAATTATCCCTAAATTAATTTCTTTTCTAGGACATACCATTAGAGTATTATAAAAGTGAAGGAATTACTCACCTGGGTAGTGTAGTTGGATCACAAATATGTACGGGTGAAATTATAATTCCCTAAAACATGTAATGTCTATAAGAATTTATATTAAGAATAACTTGAGCAAGCCTCTTTCAAATTTTCTCAAAGTGATTAGGCTAGATGAAGATGCTTATTAACCAACGTCACTGCCACTTTCTAATGGAAGCCTAAGCCACTGGTTTCTCACAAAATCTAACAACCGTCAGGAAGATTTTTTTACAGTAGGTTCCTAGAGGATTTAATAGAAGATGCTTTCCCTTTTGCTATAGAAAGAATTAAGTTTCCTCTTGAAACAACTATTTTTCCCTCTATTTTAAATACTATTAAAGCTGCTAATGCTCTAGCTATATCTTTATCCCCTACCAATTTGACTACAACCTAAGCAGTTCTAACTAACCCTTCACTCTCTATTAGATCTTTCGAGATGCTTCTTCTATAATGGAAGCAGTTGGTTCTTCATAAAACAATCAGACCCAAGATGCTATAGGAAGTTAGTCCCCTAATTTATTTCCTTAATAAAGAAGATCAAAACTTAAAGTAAAAAAGGGAGGAGGGTAACTTCTCCTAATAAATTTTCTCCTTGTTCTTTATATTTATTGTTGCCTAAAACACTAAGGCACTTAATAACTATAAAAAAATAACTAGTTATTAGAGATTTTTATCTCTAAAATCTCTAACAATAAGCCAATTATCTTAGGGCTTTTAGAAAATAAAATAAAGTCTTCTTTTATAAATTTTAAAAGAATTTATGGAGACTTCCCTTTGGTTACTAATCACTAATTCATCTTAAATGGGTGTATTTTGGTTTGTTAAGACTCTTACCATTGCAAACTTGACCTCTTGACTCTTTTAGATTAGTATATCCATGTAATTATATCTAGTCCTCTCTTGGATAAATCTATACTCATCTTTATATTTTTATTACACAATATGCCAATTAGGAGAGATCTCTAGAAAGACTCGATGGACATTAATACACCCTTAAATGACCTTTGGATTATGTAGAAGGATTTTAACACCTAGATTAACTCATTAGAGTCTATAATAAGAGATATGGGGTGGAACCATCATAAAATAGATTATGGAAAGTGTCTCAATAATATCTCTTTATCTGATTCTAAGTTACTTTAGGCCCTTCTTCACATAGAGTAATATATAATATGGTAGGAATTGCATAAAAATTTTTTAAATACAGTGTTAATGATTCCCACTTGGCTTCAACACTTTGATAATTCTTGGTCCATTTTTTGAACCTTCAGTTGTTGCTAACCATTCTCTGATGCTTATTAGTATTCTCAAGTCAAAATGAAACTTAAAACCTTTTAGGTTCTATAGTTACCTTGTTGACACTAAGGAATTTGGTGGCATTCTTAAGACTTACTAGAACATTCTTCTAAGGTATTGTTAATTTCTATTATTTTCTAAAGTTGAAAGCTATTAACATAAAAACAAGCATAGATTCCCTAGATACTTAAAAAGAGTTACAAACGAAATCAAATAACCTAACTCTGATAGCTTAAGAAAAGAGCAAACTTTTAGCTTACCTTAATTCAATTCATAACCACTTCAAGCTTATAAGATAAAATTCTAGGTCATGTTCACTTATATAGGGCGACTCAAGCACCAATTATTTCCATAATGTCATATTGGTTAAAAAAATCACAATGCAAAGAGTTATCAAAGATGTTTTTGGTAATGTTCCAGCTGACATTGAAGTTATTAAAATTCTCATTTATTTCTATTTTAAGTATTTTTAGGTATAAAAAGGATCCATTAATTGTGAGAGCTCGATCTTGACACACTTATTCTGCATCCCTATTAATATTTGACTGCCATAAAGATTTTAAATCTTTGTTAGGTACAAGGAGGACACATTCATCGCTAAATCTCAACCTTAGTACACTTAATCACCTACATATTATTGAATACCACAAATTCATGCATACCTCTTCATTTTTTAAGGAAATTCAAGTACTATGCTTATCTTTAACTCATATAAAGCTCTAGGTCTTGATGGCCTAATGGAGTATCTTTTCCAAAAAGAATGGCATATGATTGACACTAACTTCTCTAAAGCCTTTATTGATTTGTTCCATGTCGACATAATTCTTAAAACCTTGATTAAAAATTATAAATTTAGTCCTCATGGTCAAAATTCTCTACATTTTATAAATTTTATCCAATATCTTTTTGCAATACCTTTTACAAAATTATAGCTAAGCTATTATGTAGAGATTAAAGCTTGCCCTTCATTTGGTTATTAGTAATTCTCATAATGTTTTTATTTTAGGTAGGCACACCAATAAGGCAATAACAACATCCTTTACCATAGAGATGTTAGCGCCAAAGGATATATGTTAAATGTTGAATTTAAAAAAGTCTTTTATATAGTTAACTAGACATTCATCTTAAATTACTTCAGATCTTTTAGGTACTCAAATGTTTACATTGGTTAGATTACTACATGTGTCTCCACTATGTTATATACTATTCCTTTTAATGATGAGCCTTCTCATTTATTTAATATGCTAAAGGAGTGAGATACGAAGACCTTTTAATCCTTTATCTTTTTTGCAATCTATTTGGAGATACTCAGCTTGTTTATAGAAATCATAATAGCAAGATCTAACTTTATTTAAAATCTTTTAAGCTTAAGTTATTCAATCAAACTATTGTTGATAATCTCCTACTACTTTTTATACGGATTTTAATTTTTTCAGTCTCATGATCTCATTTTTATTTAACTATAAATCTTTTTCGATTGTAAACATTAATAAAAGATAATCCTTTATTTTCATATATTCTTACAATTCACAACTAGTTAATGAGCTTCATAAACTTTTAGGATTCAATTGGTTCTTTTCCTTTCAAGTATTTGGGGTCTTTTCTTAATTTAAAAAAGGTTGAATCATAGAGATTACATGCACTTTATTCAACATATCTATAAAATAACATAATCATAGACTGCTAAACTCCTCTCTTTTCTAAGAAGATTAAAATTAATCAAATGAGTTCTCAGTACTCTTCATATTTATTAGGCTAGCCATCTTTTAGTTCTTTATGGCTTTATAAAACTAATAGAGAAGGCCATAATGAACTTCCTATATAATGGGAACAAGGATAACTTTAATGATGAAAATCACTAGAAAGAAATTATCATTCTCAATTAAGAAGCAAACTCAATGGTCACTCTAATGTGTCTTACTTATCAAATGTTCTTTTCCAAGATCATATGAAGACACTTTATTGATAAACAGTCTTCATGAGTCAAATGGATCCAAATAGAACACTTTCATAACAATAGCTTTTAATAAGTTTGATTTTAAGGCATTATCGCATGGATATGGAAGAGATTGTTAAAAGTACTGTGCGTGAAAAATGTGTATATTTTATTTAGTATTTTTCTTTATTTTAAATTTAAATTACATTGTTTTAGTTTTTCTTAGATCTTTTTAGCTAATTGTACAAATTTGAACTTGGAGTAAGATTATTCTGGAATTAAAGGCAATTTTAAGCAAAATTATATAAACAATCACAATTTTTGGTTAAATACTTTATGACTTATGCTTATACGTTAGCTTATACCCTAGATGGATCATATGCAGTAAGTAACATGGCTTGAGTATGACTTGTAAAAGTTATAGAAGAAACAGAAAGATTAATGCTTTAGCAATATGATCATGATAGAAATTGTTTCCATTGCCGAAAGAAAATAGTAAGATCCAGGATTTACATATAGTATCGTGTTAAAAACCATGTCCATCACCCAGATGAAATAGTAAGGTCCATGCTCTAGGCTGTGACCATGTCCCAAACTATCTCTTAGGTAGAGAAAAGTATATTTAAGTGTAGAAACCCCAATTTTAAAGGGACCTTAGTTGATTTTTAAAGAAAACACACACTAAAAACATCTTTTTCATTCTAAAAATCTAAGGTTAGCAATTAAGAGGCTCAAGACCCTAAAAAAATCATTTCTAAGATTTTTTATAAGAGAATCAAGATCCAGACAAAATCTTAATAGATTAAGTTGTCAAAAAAATCAAGATTTAATTTGGATTTATTTCTATAATGAATTTTTATTTTTCTTTGATTTTATTATCTTAAATAAGTTTCGAGGTTAAATACTTTTCTATATTAGACAGGAAAAATTCTAGATTGATTAAAATTTATTTATGATATGAAAATTTATTTATATGAATTCCATTAATTGATAGTAATACAAAAATATTCATATCGACATTTAAATTTGATTTAAATTCATTTATAGGTGCCTCGAGAGAGCTTGTTTATAATTGAACTATGAATTAGTCTATGGGAGTTGAACATGGTGTTTGAGAGAGATCCACATGATCTTCTAATTATTATAGTGAAACCTTTAATAGGATTTTATAGTTCTTAATGTATTCGAAAGGGTATTAGTATTAATGTAGATACAAGTTAACTAATTTGAGAGTAAATGATTGTAGCTCAAGAGGGTGTAGGTTTAGTTTTTAGGAGTTCTTGTTGATTTAGGGAAAACATCCACACTTTGCGAATTAAATCATGACGTCAAAGTATTACTAAGGGAAGTACTAATCTAAATATAACTATTTGATTGGATTAGATTTTGATTAATTTTTCTTATCATTAATTTTCTTGGCTGTTGTCTACCTTTTATTTTTTATTATTCAAAATCCTAACACCTTGAAAACAACCTCTCTACCATTTAAGAGTAAGGCTAAGTTCTAGTGGATCTTCTTAAACCCTGCATCTTACTGGAACTTTTATTGAGTTATTGTTGTTATTATTTATATTTAAAATCTATAACACCATCTTTTTACTAACTAGGCTTCAAGCTAGATAATAGTGTTAATTTTTTAATTAATGTTGTTTCTTTGTAAGATTTGACCCCTATTTCTTAATATATTACTTACCAATAATATATATATTTTACTTAATTAGAGAGTGACAGATTTATAATTTTAGTAATATTCACCCATATACACTGCACCAAAAAGATAGACCTTAAAAAAAAAGATAAAGCATGTAATAGGGGAGAAGATAATTATACATACTTTTGATATAACAATTGGCACAATCCCGAACCTTTTAAAAAGATCTAGTTGATTAGATCCTTTGCATAATGGCTTCTTTCTATAGTCAAGGTAATTGTAATTGTTATAAATAACTCTTGGTGTTGGCCTATATGTTTTTTAGAACTTTTCAAGACATCATAAAGAACCTTTCTAATTATAATCTTAACCAATTAAAGGAGGATCAAATTATCATGATGGAAACTCCTTGAACTTCTCAATATTAAAATCGTCCTAACCCTTCTCAAATCTCTAAAACAAATAGTTATATGACACATCCTAGTATAGTTCTTAAAATTATGTCCCAAAATATAACTTCATTCCTTAGCTTTCCATAAGAAAAAATTAAGAAAAACTCACTTTTATGAATCTTCCCTCTATAGACTATAGATTGTTCTTAGCACCATTAGAAAGTTTTACTCACTTATTCTTCATTTGCTCTTACATATTTTCTATTTGGGATTCATAAATTTTTAAATGCAAGATTTTTTATGTGATAGATTAGATTATACAATAATAACTTGAAATAATTCTTTATGTCTCAAGAATAAATCATCAAGATGCCAATTTCTTTAAACTCACTACAACAAAGTTGACCTTTGCCTATATTTTCTTTGGCATCATTTTCAAAATCATAGCTAAAAGTAAGCCTTTGGTGAGAAATTTGAAAATAGTCCGCAAATGTTTGCGCTTTAGTGATGTTTTTAAAAATTGTTGCTAAATGGCAAGGTTTTGGCAATGCATTTTTGAAAATGTCACAAAAGGCTTACCCTTTGGTGACGTTTTGTTAATATCATCACCAAAGGTTAAGCCTTTGGTGATGATTTTAATAATCATCGCCAAGTGCACAACCTTTGGCAATAATTTTTAAAATTGTTGCGAAATGCTTAAATAAGTTTCCTTAAGTTCTTCAAAATTAAATAACTCTTATTTATAATTATAAGTTCACTAACTTTCAGTTTATCATTTTTTGACCAAACATCATATTGATAAAAATAAAAATTAATATTATTGATAATGATTAGATGTCTAAAAATAAATTTAGCTAACAATAATTTCATTTAAAAAATTATGAAACTATAAACTCAAAATTAATTAATATTACATAGATTTATACTTTTTATTTTTCTATTTTAAAATATGTGATTTGATAATTTTATATGGTGTCAAAAAATTTTCAAATAGTTTTAACATGTATTCTCTATCTATTTTATGTATATATTCTATTTAATATTTATTAATATTTATACCATTATATAATTAATATATTGATATATGATTTTTATATGCAAAACAATAAACAATGGTATATAATAAGTAATATAATATAATGATATATGGTAAGTAATATAAGATTTGAATTATAACTTAACAATTCTTACAAAAACAATAAATAAAGAGAAAAAGATAATGAATTTGAAGCCTATTCCGTCGAAGAGATAAAGACATAATTATTTTTCTAGATTCCAAGTGAAACGAGACTTGGTAGATAGGGTAAAGAAATTCCCTATGTCTGGATTCCCAAGAAGGCTCTTTACATATTTAAAGGTAGCAATTGAAGCAGAAAAAGATCTTCCCCTAGCACTTGGTTTATTAACAACTTTTCTGATAGCTTCTTGGCTTTAACTAAAGTACCAAAAGATACATTGAACGTTTTCCCAGATGCAGTATGGAATAGTGAATTACATGAACCCCACGTACCATGTGTTTCACCTAAAGAACAAATAGTATAGAATAATCACGTTATTTTCTTCACAATCCTTATTTTGTATTTTAATTAGAACTTTAACAATTCTTATAGACAAAACAATAAATAAAGAGAAAAAGATAATGAAGTTCACGCCTATTCCATCGAAGAGAAAAAGATATAATTAATTTTCTAGATTCCAAGTGACACAAGACTTAATAGATAAGGTAAAGTAGTTCCCTATATCTAGATTCCTAAGAAACCTCCTTACACTTTCAAAGGCATCAATTGAAATAGACAAAGATCTTCACCGATAAGTTAGTTTATTGACACCCTCTTCTAACAACTTCTTAGCTTTTACTAAATTAGGAAAAGATATATTGATCAATTTCCCTAATTCAATATGTAATATTGAATTAGATGAACTACATGTACCATGCGTTTCACCTAAGAAACAAAGGGTATAGAACAATCTCCTTAATTTGTTCATAATCCTTTGGAAAATTAAATTCTAAAAAATAAAAAGCTAAATTAAACATTAAAAGGAACCTAAATTCTAACACATGCATACCTGATTGAATGACTCCATTATTGTTACAACTAACAGGTATAGTTTTTGCAATCGATTCCTATATGGACCATCTGGACATTACTGATCGACGGTATACGTATGCTAAGTTTTAATATTTACAACCTCGATAATATTGTAAGCACACAGGTCATTCGTGTAGTGCCTAAGGTATCGATCCTATAAGGAGGAGTAATTTAATCTAAAAATCTAAAGCTTGACTCAAATTCGCAATAAATCAAAATAATAAACTAATGCAGAGAATTAATCAATTAAGTAATTAATCTGAAGAATTAAATTCAGAAATTGTAAATAGGATAGCAAATTACATAACCTAATCAAGAATCAACCTAAGAACTACCAATTGAGAGAAAGGTGGTTTTAATCTGACTTAAAAATCTAATTGATTATGAAATTATCGAATTATTGGGTCTAGACGATCCTAGGGTGGATTACTCTCTTTAGTTATAATCTTTAACCCTAATTAATAATCCCTAATTAGATTATGGAATTGCAATCTCTTGATTAACAATTTACCCAAAACCTAATTTAGTTCTGAATTGTTTAATAACCTACCGAAACCTATGCACGATCTCTCGCTATACAAATTTAACGATTTGATTCAATTCTTTATCTATCAAACTACCTAACTCTCGTTAGCCCAATTTGATGGTATTCACTCAATTCACCCTCTCAGTTTGTTACTGAATTATTAAGAATAGAAATTGAATCAAGAATAACTTAATAAAATCGCAATAAATCAAATTTCATTAATATGAAAGACAAATCTCGAAGGTGAGTTTAGACAATATCCTTAACATTCAATAATCTATCATCTATGGCTACCTCAAATTCTATACAATTGTAAGAACGAAATAAACCAGAAACAGTTTGGAATGGATGATGATGGAGGTAGAGATGACGGGAAACTAACTATTCCGAGAAGTTCTTCGTATCAATCTTCTTCTCCGTGTCTCTCTTCTGTCATCTCCTTCCTCAAATCTCTCGATAAGTTCTCTAGGGTTTCGGAATTAGGATGATGAAAAAAGCTCCTTTCTCTGTTCATTCATGTTCCTTAAATACCTTGGAAGTCCTAGGGTTCATTCGGGGTCGAAATGGTCTAAAAAAACCCTCGAAAGTTGACGTTTTCAGTTGTTTTCGGGTCTGTCCAATATAGGCCACGATCGTGGCCAGTGTCTAACCCTTTCTGTCACGATCGTGGCTCAAGTGCCATGATCATGGCCTAGTTCTGGCCTCTTTGTGACGATCGCCTGGATCCTGGTGGCTCACATCTTTCTGTCACGATCGTGGCTTGATCTATTATACCATAATTGTGGGTTATGGTTTTGGCCGAAAACTCTCCGAAACTTCTCCGTTCTTTACCATTGACCATGAAACACTAACAAACACATCAAGGTACCTCAAAAACATAACATTTAAGCTCAAAGACTCATACTAACCTATAAAAACACTTAAACACATAAATTAACACATTTAAAACCTAAACACACACTCAACACTTAAATTAACATTAAATACCTAATAAATTGAACCCTAAAACATAATGCAAATCACAACTATCAACATCTCCTCACTTAATCATTTGCTTGTCCTCAAGCAAACAAAATAAAAAACACATAACAAACAATGCAATATTAAGGCAATGACTTCCACTTCATGAAATAAATTTAATCTTAAACACAATCATACAAGTTATATCTAATCTTTAACATGCAAAATCTGAGTCTAGGGGCTTTGAACTAAATATACAAATTAATTGATATCTAAGTGTTAATTTATTTATCCTTTTTAATTGCACACACACATTAATAATTCTTTGGTCCTTCAGACCTTGTAATTGTTCCTAAGTATAGTTTCATGAAGAGTCAAGCTTATTACAAGTCCTGTAAGTTTTTATTAAGAAAACACATTTTTTTTAATTAGTGAACATAGACTTAGTCTTTTTACGTAGAGACAAACATTAGTAATGAATGTCAATCTGGTTACTCGAATAAGTCATGTTTTTATTAAACTGCTTGGTTGAAATGTCATTATAGCTTTTTAACACAAAGGTACACTTTGTGATACGTGTCGATCTAGTTACTCGACTATATTACGTTTTCAACTGGCTACTAGCTCTATTCATAACTCAAAGGTCAGCAGAATGGTGATTTATTTAACATATTTATTTAAATTCATTTTATTGCCTACCTTGTTGTTTAAGCTACTCATTTCCATGAAAAAATATTAGTTAAGCTACTTAAATTGAAAGGCCTCAAATTATGAATGAATGTGACAACCTAAAGGGTGCTAAATTTACCCTAGATCCTAATTAAGCTGTATATTTATCCAAATACCCCTAATTCACTAATTTTGCGAGCTAATGATTATTCACAACCTGATAGACTATGTTCAGAATTAAATAAATTTTAGTCCATCTAAGCCATTGACACATTCAAACAGTTCACATAATGCAACCTAATAACTATCATACCGTATGCATAATCATATAAAAAGTAAAACACATAACCCCTCCCCATACTTGAACAACACATTGTCCTCAATGTGAAAAGAGAGCAAACAACACATAAAAGAAAAGAAAAGACAAAAATTAGAGTAAACAGAAAATAAAATATAAATAAACATAAAAGAAAAAATAGAACTGAAGGTTAATTTGAAAAAGAAAAATTGGAAAAATTAGGTTAGTCACAAATCTATAGAGATGGAGGTGGTGATGGTCTCCCTGAGAGTTAACAAAATTCACTAACGTTTCATTGAAAATAAATCTAACTACAACTAACATTTTCAAACAAACTTCTAAACTTGCTAGTTTATGGTCCTTAGCTTAACTTTGTGTCCAGGAAAGCATCTTAATTATTCGAAGACAAGGAAATTACTTTCTTATCTTTAGGAATTGCTCCTCTAAAATAAAGCTTGCAACGATGCCTGTTGACCTTAAAAGTCTCCTTGTTAACATTTTCCAGTTTGAGAGCTCCATGATCGAAAACATGAATGACGGTAAATGATCCACTCCATTCAGACTTCAACTTTCCTGGAAATAGCCTCAACCGTGAATTATATAACAGAACAGTGTCTCCTACTTTGAATTCTTTTAGCTTGAGACAAGCATCATGCCATTTCTTAAACTTTTCCTTGTAGAGTTTGGCATTTTTGTAAGCATTAAAATGAAACTCTTTAAGTTCGTCTAATTGTAGAAGTCTCTTTTCATCGGCTTGTTTCCAATCAAAATTTAATGCTTTAATTGCCCAGTATCTCAATGTTCTAATTTGACTAGCAAATGACATGCTTTCTTGTATGTGAGCCCATAAGGAGTTGTTCCAATGGATGTTCTAAAAGCTGTCCTATAAGCCCATAAGGCATCATCTAGCTTTGCTTCCTAATCCTTTCTAGAGTTGTTTACTATCTTTTCCAAAATTCGTTTCAGATCATGGTTAACAACCTCCACTTGGCCACTAGTCTGCAGATGGTAAGGTGCAGCAACTCGATAGTGCACTCCATATCTTTTTAAGAGGGCATCAAAAGATCTGTTGTAAAAATGTGCGCCTCCATCACTTATTATTGTACATTGCACTCTAAACTGGTTAAATAGCGGTTTAATGAACTTCTGCACTACCTTCCCATCACTGGTTGGAGATATTATCACTTCAGCCCAATGTGAAACATAACCAATCCCCACTAAAATATACATGTTCCCTATTGAAGATGGAAACAGACCCATAAAATCTATACCTCATACGTCGAAGACTTCTACTTCTAGAATGTTGGATAAAGACATTTCATCCCTCTTAGAAATGTTACCTATTCTCTGGCATCGATCACATTGTGCCACGTAGGTCTGCGCATCCTTAAACAACTGTGGCCAATAAAATCCACTCTCAAATATCCGAGCCGCTATTTTGTTGGCTCCATAATGCCCAGCATACTGACCTTCATGACATTGCTTTAGGATGTCTAACATTTCCTCACCTAGAACACAACATCATATTAATCCATCTGCACAAACTGTATATTGGCTCGTCCCATATATATTGGTTACAGTCATGCAATAACTTCTTCCTTTGTTGGTTACAGTCATGCAATACCTTTGATCTCTCATCTCTATATAAAATTCTTGTCAAAGTAACACCCATTGAATGAGCCTAGGTTTTGTATCTTTCTTGTTGAAAAGGTATTTTAGTGCCGTGTGGTCAGTGAATACAATTACCTTTGTACTCAAAAAATATTATCGAAACTTATCACATGCTTACTCTACTACGAGTAGTTCCTTTTCTGTAGTGGTGAAATTCAGCTGGGGTCCTGCAAGAGTCTTACTGGCATAATAAATAGCATGCAAATTCTTTTCTTTCCTTTAGCCCAAAACGTAACCTATAGCTTAGTCACTTGCATCACACATAACTTCAAACAGAAGTGTACTATTAATGCCTCCTTTAAGGTATTGAATGCAAACATGCACTTATCATCAAACACAAAGGGCACATCCTTGAGTAAAAGGTTTGTTAAAGGTCCTGCAATTTGCGAAAAGTCTTTTATGAATTGACGGTAAAATCCTGCATGACCTAAAAATCCTCGCACCCCTTTTACATTACTTAGTGATAGAAGTTTCTCTATCACCTCTATTTTTGCTCTGCTAACTTCAAATCCCTGATGTGAGATCTTATGCCCTATCACTATCCTTTCTTGCACTATAAAATGACATTTCTCCCAATTCAACACCAATTGTGACTCTTCACATCTTTGAAGAACTCTATCCAAATTAGTCAGACACATGTTAAAAGAATCTCCAAAGACTGAAAAATCATCCATGAACACTTCCATTATGTCTTCTATCATGTCAGTGAAGATAGATATCATATATCTCTGAAATGTGGCTGAAGCATTGCAAAGTACAAAAGGCATCCGTTTGTACGCGAAGGTACTGTAGGGCCAAGTGAATGTGGTTTTCTCCTGGTCATTAGGGTAAATGAAAATCTGATTATAGCCCAAGTATCCATCTAAGAAGCAATAGAATAAATGGCCAGCTACCCTTTCTATCATCTAGTCTATAAATGGGAGAGGAAAGATCTTTCTTATTCACTGAGTTGAGTTTGTGATAATCTATACATACTCTCCATCCTGTGACTGTTCTTGTTGAAATTACTTCTCCACTATCACTTTTTATCACTGTCATTCCCCCTTTTTAGGTACACATTGTACTAGGCTGGCCCATTCATTATCAGAGATGGGATAAATTATCCCTGCATTTAGGAGTTTTATGATCTCCTTTTTGACCACCTGCTTCATGTTAGGATTCAGACTCCGTTGATGCTCCCTCACAGTTCTACATCCTTCCTCTAAGTTTATTCAGTGCATGCAGACATTTGGGCTTATTCATCGATGTCAGCAATATGCCATCCGATAGCTTTCATCCACTTCTTAAGAACTTCCACCACCTTACTTTCTTGTTTTTCATTCAATTGGTTGGAAATTATTATTGGTAATGTTTGACCTTCATCAAGAAAGGTATACTTAAGGTGTGCAGGTAAAGAATTAAGCTCTAATGTCAGAGGTTTCTCTGACAATGGTGGACGGGTGCTTCGGTTCGAACTAATTTATCTTGATGCATTTGAACATCTGCCTCCTCCATCTCATCATCTCCTCTAGATTCAAGATTTTGATATTCATTGTCAGCCTCTGCTTCCAATGACTGCACTTCTGCTATGCAACTTTCAACTTGTTCTTATGAATTTTAATCCATAATTTCAACTTTCATGCATGCACTGCTCGTTATTGGATTCTTTAAGGCCTTATTCATATTGAATTCGATATGATCTTTGCCTATTTAAAATGTTAATTTCCCTTTGTGAATGTCAATTATGGCCTTCACTGTGTACATAAATGGTCGACCTAAGATCAGTGGGTAGTTCTTATCTTCTTTAAAGTTCAGAATCACAAAATCTATTAGACTAATGAACTTATCCACTTGCTTAGAACATCTTTCACCATTCCAAACAGCCTTTTAATGGATTAATCAGCTAACTGAATTAACATTGATGTTGGCTTGATATCTCCTAGTCCCAACTTCCTGAATATCGACAAAGGCATAAGATTGGTGCTAGCTTCTAAATCATACAAACAATTTGTAAATTCAAATTTACCAACCATACAGGTATTGTAAAACTTCCTGGATCTTTCAATTTAGAAGGCATTTGATTAGTGACCATTGAGCTGCAAGTGCCAGTTAGAGCCCCTGTCTGATTATCTTCCTAAGTACACTTCTTTGATAATATGTACTTTAAAATTTTTGTATATTTTGACATATGTTCTAATGCCCCTACAAAGGAAAGATTGATCTATAGCATCCTTAACTTCTCAACAAACTTTGCAAATTGTTCATCTAACTTCTTCTTTTGTAATCGTTGAGGAAAAGGAATCTTAGGTTGATACGGTGGAGGTGCAACATAAGGAGGATATTCGCTCATATCTACTTATTTCTCCTTTTCTTGATTCTTCTTAACTAGCTGGATGGGTTCCTCTACTGTCCTTGTGGGTGGTTCAAGTTCCTTTCCACTTCGAAGTGTAACAGCCTTCAGTTGCTCCCTTCATTTTGTTCTTGAAAGTGTTAGGAATATTTCCTAAATTCTGCAAAGAAAAGGAATTTGATAATTGATTCACTTGGGCTTCTAGTTTATGGATTAAGGAAGCATGGTTCTTAGTGACTTGCTCAAATTTATCTTCCAGCTTCTTTTATGCATTGTCTAAAGTTCCAAGGTTATCTAAAATCTTGTCCAATTTTGATTCCATCGAGCTTGCTTTATCTTCCTAAAAGCCCAATTATCCCTGAGGCCTGAACTGTTTCCAGTGTTGTTCGATTGGGAGAAGTTAGGGTGATTCTTTCACCCAGGGTTTTAAGTGATGGAATAGGGATTGTTACCCCCTCCTCATCCATATTACGCTCCCATATAGATCACTGCTCCTGATTGTCTTCCTTCATCAAATAGCAATCCATGGTATCATCTGTCCACAGAGCTCAAACTTTAAATGTGCAGCCTTCACCGGAGCTGAGGACGATGCTTTCATGCTATTGAGCTGTCGCGTCAAATTGTCTATCTCTGCTTGCATCTTAGTCATTTGATCGACTGCAACAATATCCTTCTGCTCTCTGAAAGTAGCAGGTTGCCTACCTCACTCATTCGTCCACAAACAGTTGTTGCTCGCCATTTCCTCAATCAACTCCTCTACTTCTTTAGCTATCTTTTACATTAAGGATCCTCCTGAAGCTGTATCGATTGTGCCTCTTATCCTTGGGTTCACTCCATTGTAGAAAGTTTGTAACAAAAACTCCTTCGGTAGGTTATGGTGTGGGCACTTCTGTTACAAGTCCTTATATCTCTCCCACGCTTCATAGATTGATTCCCTCTCACCTTGTTGGAAATTGGTGATTTCCTTTATAATCTTGGTGGTCTTCGTCAACGGGAAATACTTGTCCAAAAAAGCACGAACCGACAGATCCCACGTCGTAATGTTGGTTAGGCTCAGTGAATGGTACCAAGCTTTCGCTTTATCTGTAAGGGTAAAGGGAGATAGTCTGATTTGGATGGCATCTTTCGACATCTGATGATACTGAAAGGTATCACAGATATCGAGAAATTAACTATCTACGCATTCGGGTCCTCATTAGTCAATCTGTAAAATTGTACATTCTGTTGAAGCATATTGAGAAGTGCGGGTTTAATTTCGAACGAGGCTGCTTGCACAGGCAACCTAGCCACTCTTTGGTTCGCTGCATTGAAGCTCGACCTCATAAAGTCCATCAGAGTCCTCTGTTGCCATCCTTAGTTCGCTCTATGGTCCATATTTTGTTAAAACACCCTCGACCATTGTTGATTTTCTGATTTCTTCTTCTTCTTCTTGTCGAGCTTTCCTAAGGGTTCATTTTAGTCGATTAATATCTAAATCTATCATTTTCGCTGCATGACTCAAACCTCTCGTGACTCTTGTGTTCATACAAGAGCATGATTTCTGAAATAAAATGAAAGAAATGAAAATAAAAATTAAAAACTAAAGTAACTAGTGCCATAAACTATAGAACTAAACTATCGCCTCCCCGGCAACGAGGCCAAAAACTTGATCG
Source organism: Erythroxylum baracoense (assembly GCA_025629805.1). NCBI lineage: Eukaryota > Viridiplantae > Streptophyta > Magnoliopsida > Malpighiales > Erythroxylaceae > Erythroxylum > Erythroxylum baracoense. The sequence goes on from JAOTAY010000004.1 coordinate 9,987,802, forward strand.
ACGATTTACGTATGCTAAGTTTTAATATTTATAACCTTAATAATACCACAAGTACACGGGACATTCACGTAGTACCTAAGGTACCGATCCCACGAGGAGGAGTAATTTAATCCTAAAATCTAAGGCTTGACTTAAATTCATAATAAATCAAAATAACAAACTATTTTAGAGAATTAATCAATCAAGCAATCAATCTTAAGAATTAAATTCAGAAATTATAAACAGGATAGCAAATTGTATAACCCAATAAAAAAAACCTAGGAACTACCAATTGAGAGAAAGGGGTTTTAATCCAACTTTAACAAAAATCTAATTGATTATGAAATTATCGAATTATCGGGTCTAGATAATCCTAGGGTGGATTACTCTCTCTTGAGTTATAATCTTTAATCCTAATTAATAATCCCTAATTAGATTATGGAATTGAAATCTCTCAATTCACAATTTACCCAAAACCTAATTTAGTTCTAAAATTGTTCAATAACCTACCGAAACCTATACACGATCTCTCACTACATAAATTTAACAATTTGATTCAATTCTTTATCTATCAAACTACCTAACTCTCGTTAGCCCAATTTGATGGTATTCACTCAGTTCACCCTCTCAGTTTGTTACTGAATTATTAAGAATAGAAATTAAATCACGAATAACTCAATAAAATTGCAACAAATCAAATTTCATTAATATCAAAGACAAATCCCGATGATGAGTTTAGACAGTATCCTAAACATTCAACAATCTACCATCTATGACTATCTCAAATTTTATACAATTGTAAGAATGAAATAAACCAAAACTATTTCGGAATGGATGATGATGGAGGCAGTGATGGCAGGAAAGCACTTGTTATGGGAAGTACTTCGCGTCAAGCTTCTTCTCTATGTCTCTCTTCCTTTGTCTCCTTCCTCAAATCTCCCGATAAGCTCTCTAAGGTTTCGAAATTTGGATGATGCAAAAAGCTCCGTTCTCTGTTCTTTGATGTTCCTTAAATACCTTGGAAACCCTATGCTTCATTCAGGGTTGAAACGGTCCGAAAAGTCCCTTTTGACGTTTTTAGTTGTTTTCGTGTATGACTGACAGGCCACGATCGTGGCCCTGCTTGTCACAATCGTGGCCAACGTCTACCCCTTACTGTCATGATCATGGCTCAAGTGCCACGATCATGGCCTTGTTCTGGCCTATCTGTCACGATCGTGACTCAAGTGTCACAGTCGTGGCCTAGATCCTAGTGGCTCACGTCTTTCTGTCATGATCGTGGCCTATTGTGCCACGATCGTGGACCGTGGTTTTGTCTCGAAACTCTCCAAAACTTCTCCGTTGACCCTGAAACACTAACAAACACTTAAACACATAAACTAACACATTTAAAACCTAAACACACACTTAACAATCAAATTAACACTAAATACCTAACAAATTGAACCCTAAAACATAATGCAAATCACAACTAACAATTACCACCACCTCCATTTTCATTTACATTCTCTTGAAGATTCAAGGAAGCTTTACACATCACATATTATATACAATCACACATCATCTAATAGCTTTTTATCATAAAATTAAATACATATAATAAAGAAAGAGAGCAAATTCGAATGATACTAAAAACCTTGAAGAAGAAGATCGGTCATTGAAGGCAAGCAGTGATTATACTTTGGTGAGCAAATTTGTTATGCATCAATTTGTTCCTTATTAGGGACAATTTTATCAAATACCTCCCATCCGAGCTCATTTTTGTCATCGGAAACTATCTGCCACGTTGGCATTTCGTGATGAATTTTTGTTAACACTTACATTTTGAAAAGTCAATAGAAAAAAAAAGGTCATAGATATCAATATAGAAGTAAAGTGTACAATTAAATAAGGAAATAAAAAATTGTATGAAGTTATATGAAATTAATAAAATATTCACAGAAGAAGCAAAGATCTACACAAGCACATTCTAAGTTTGTCAGTCACCTTTAAAGATTAATAAAACCGGAACACATTCTGAGGTTACAATCATTAAAAATAGTAGTAAATTCCTTATTAATATGAAAGAATCAAATAATAAAAGTGAAGTAGACGAGTTAGGTTGCTCTTAAATCCAATTTTCTCAATGGTATGAACATCACTTAAAGAACAACACCTAATAACCATTTTCAGTATGTCGCAAAGTTAAATGATTACATGCTCTTTCAACATAGTAATCATCTGTTATTGCAAAAAAGTTGTCATTTTTTATTGGCTACTTGCAAAATTAGAAAACTATGACTATTAAAAACTAGGGATTAACTAATTGAGGCTAAGAAAGTGCACAAATAGATTCATCGAAACACACTACCTATGTTGACATTAGCGTATACAAGCTTAGAAATACTAGTACAAACAAGGGCAGCCATATTATGAGCACTTGGTGGAAAAACAAAGTAAGACATAAATTTTTATGTCTTTTTTGCATTTTGAAATATTATAGTGGTCAAGATAATCTTAAAGCATTCATCTAAAATGGTGGGTTGAGAATGGTCTTTTTACATTTACATTATTGAAGTTGTCACAGGAATTTATATATGCTTAATTTTTTCTATTAACTGAGACAACTTGAAGAAAATCAAATGAAAAATAGACATATAAAAAGGCAACCGAGGTTTACATTATGTTTAAGTATTATGGAAATGAATTACTTAGAAAACCAAAACCCTTGTGTTGAGAAAAAGACGAAGACACACACCGGCAATGAAGATGAAGATGCACACTGGAGATGAAGACAGACACCAAAAAGGGAGATTAATTTGGGAATTCGGGCAATACAGCTAGTAAAAACTTAATCTCAACTAGGAAGATGAAGACATGAATTTATTTTCGTCTTGTCTTTAGGTAATTAAGTTTTATTTTGATAAAATGATGTGGTTTTGGCAAAACCTTTTGCGACGAATATAAAAACTATCACAAAAGTTCAAACTTTCACGACGATTTTTAAAAACTGTTGGCAAAAGAGGAAACAATTATGTGACTATAATATTACCATATATAATTATATTAATTACAATATATTTAAAAAATAATTGCAATATAGTAAAAATAGAAATCAATATTAAATGTTAATATCAAATTCATAAAATCAAATTTAATATTATTGACAATGATTATAAGTCTAAAAATAAATTTAGCTAACAACAATGTCATTTTAAAAATTTATAAAACTATAAACTCAAAATTAATTAATATTACATAGATTTATATTTATATTTTTCTATTTTAAAATATATGATTTGACAAATTTATATGGTGTCATAAAACTCTATTTATTATATATATATATATATATATATACTATTTTTATAGAATTTCTATATTACATAAAATTTGTTAAATATATAGTGATATATGTATAAATATGACAACATTTGTTGACCCTTTGGTGATGTTTCTCTAAATTCATCACGAAAGCTCGACATTTGGCGATGTTTTCCTAGAATCGTTGTCAAATGTTTACCACAATTTTCCAGAATTTAACGAAAACAACCATTGGCGATGATTCTTTAAATTCATCACCAATGGTGGACAATTGTCGATGATTAGTTTTCTAGAATTTAATGAAACGACATTGTTTGTTCATTTTATTTTTAACCCAATGATGAAGAGGTTTTTGTCTTCGTTGATCATTGTTATTTTCCCTCTAGTTTTTGCATTCCAGAAGCCTTGCTTGTAGCTGGTTACGGTCCATTGTCGAGTTCATCTACAATTTTCTGTCCATCTAGGTAAGTCATCCACCTTGTGTACTATTTTTGTATTGAGCTTTCATTATCTGAAGATATAAACCAACTACGATTATAAGGCTTTTTGTGTTCTAAGGATTCTCTACATTTTTTTCTATTTTCTTTCATTGTGGCATTTGAATGTTTAGTTTTGCTTCTTCTTTTTTGTTGCAGAACAGGTTAAACTTTTTTACCACCATGCATGCTTGTTTGAGGTTAGTCTGTGTAGTTTTTGATGAAAGTTTTGCTAGAGACATGAATCCTTACCTTAATTTGGCCATGAATCCATATTGGAATAAGATAATAGGCAGTTCATAATAACTTGATCTTTTCCAAAAGTCTAGCAGCAATTTCATGATCTTAATTCAAACAGAAAGGGATTCAATGCGCTAGTTTTTTTGACAAAGCCAAAGGCTAGGAAAAATGTATTTACTATTATTGTGTAATCCTAGGTTAGTGCAAACTCTTATCAACTCTTTAAATTTCTTTAGCTTGATCTATAGACTAACTTTTTGTGTGTGTGTGTGTGTGTGTGCACACTTCATAAATTAGGCTAGCTTAATCTTATCTATATGAAGCCTTCAGATGTAAAAACTAGGTGCTCGTAATTGAAATTGTAACTAAAATAGTATTATTTATTTTCTTGTTAAGTTAAATTATCTTTTACTTTAAATCTTTTAAAGTCTTAATAGAATTTGATTTTTTTTGCCTAAGGAGTATTACACACGGTCATATTTGGACAAGGTACAAATCCATTTACCAAGTAAATTAGCCGATGTTTACCCTAAGAACATACAAGATCTTGTTTGCAATAATTGGCACATTTATTATTGCATTTAATTATAATGCATTGTGAAATATTTTCATCTCATACTATTCTCTTAACAAGTATTATAGAGATGGGTGTAATTCCAAATAGACTTGGATGGTAAGGATTTTATGTATACAAAATAAAGAAATGCTATTATACTTTCCTTTTTTTATTTGGTTTATATTAACTTATTATATGTTATTTTAGATGAAAAGTTTATAGTAGAATTGTGAGGACCTATGCAAATTTTAAGGTTATTTTTACATAGTTAGATCCAAGAGAATTTATAAATAGAGAAAGTTATGTTATGATAATTCTGGGTATTTGAGAAATGTTGATAATATTATTTTGGCATTTGTGTTAGTTTTAGACTGATAATAAAACTCAAATTATAAGGTCTTACTATTAAATAAGGGTTGATCACAGATCCTAATTACATTAGCTTATTTTTTAGATCTTCTTTAGATACGTGAGACTAAAAAGCTTTCTTTTAGATGTGTGAGTAACTAGGAGCTCTCCTTGTTTGATAATGAGTCCTAACAAAAGGTTAACAAATGATATGCTCTTTTATGAAACTATGACTGATAATGATATCCAATATAATGGCACCTGGTTGAAACAAAGGGAAGAAGGTGGCAGGTATCGAAATTGTAGAATAGAGGAATGTGCAACTTCAACTAGATGAATTAGTTCCTAGCCAATAACAACATTCGACCTTAACCAATAATGAAATTAGTCAGGAACAACCTCATTCTTCCACGAACAACAATGAATCAACTAGTACAAAGGGATTTATAGGTTTGTTAATCTTTAACACCTACCAGTAGACTTACGATCACATATATATTTAAATGATTAATGTGTATTTTCTTATTATTATTGATTTGTTGCCAGGTTCCAATGTCAATATTAAAAAAAGATGTAGAGGTATAACTAGAGGTTGTGAATTACAATGAATGAACGTTGCAGTGAATAACAAGTTGTTAAGTTATAGATAAGATCCAATCTACAAAATTATCAAGTGAGTTGGGGATTATTACGAGAATGGAATTACTTTGCCTAAAGCATGTTAAGGACTTGAAGGAAGACAACTTGCTTAAAAATGCTTTGGATAAAGTTATAGTAATTTTTAATTTCTTTAACTATATGCAATATTATTTCACTTATTTTAAAGTTAATTACACTTTTACTTACTATTCACAAATGAAATTGAATGTTGTCGATATCAAGAACCCTGATGTTTCAAACTGCATGATTTCATTGTTGAAACAAAGGACAAGGGATCACTATTATAGGTTGCATTAATTTTATAAATCTTTTGCTTTTGATGCAGAGGTAAGGAGATATGTTCCGGAACGAACGCTTCAAGAAAATTTGAATAATTTGTGTGATTATTGGATCTCTCCTAAAGTTCAAGTTTATTTTCTTTCCTTTCACATTTGCTCACATAAATCTTGTTAGATGATTTAATGACTGCATAATCCTTTTCTTTTACTTAATAAAAATGTGAGAGGTTAAAGGTCAATAAAGGAAAAATGAAAACACCTCATAACTAAGGGTCCAAATCATTTGTAGTCGTCTGAAATGAATATGTAGTATCTTTGTTTACAAGTTATAATTATATCAATAAAAATTATATTATTTATTGTGCCTTATATTTTTCTTTTATAAAACAGAGTGAGAAGGAACTACATGGACCAAAATGTGATAGTATTACACTATACAAAGTCACTAACTATAAAGAAGGTCAAGGGTGGATGTCAGAAGAAGTGGAAAATAACTATGTAAGTATAAAATTTTGTTTTACTTTTAATTTTATTTATTTGTGTAGTACTACCTAATAATATTTCCATTGAATATTGGTTTTGTATTTTTTTAATTTTAGAATAAGATGCAAGAGTTGTTGCAGAAATCAATGTTTGAGGGGAATGTGGTCAATGGTTTTGCAATACCGTGCTTAGTACACGATTTGGTTATATCAAAGGTCTTGGCTTTGACCCTAAGCTAAATGTTTCAACCTTATGAAGATCTACATACTTTCAACGTCTTGAAGAGGAAAACAAGACACTCAAGGCTGAATTACAACATACTCGAAAAAAGTTGGCCAAGCATGATAAGTACCTAAAAAAAATACTTGGCTCTAATTAGCAAAATAGTGAAGATGAAAGTGAATCTCATATACTTTGTCCTTTTAATTCCTATTTGTAATTTAAATTTAATACCTTTTTCTCAAATTACATATTTGAAGAAGATGTAATGATTGAGTGATTCGTATTATAATTTGTAAACTAGTCTTTGTTTTATTATTTTGTATAGAAGAATTACTGAAGTTGTAATTAAAATCTTATATACGAAAAATTTAATGATATGTTATTTTTATATATAATGCTTCAAATTATCAATTATTTTTGTAAAATTTTTATAATGAATTAACAATAAAAATATATTGAAACATTATATATAATAATATGGATTAAAAATCTGACAAATAATTTATTCCAACATGGTATAACATTTCTTTAAAGTGTAGATAAAAAATTTGATTGCATTTTACAAAATGTAGCTAAAAACATTTGGCTACGTTTTCATAAACGTAACTAAAAAATTTTTGCCTATGCTTTCGAAAACATAGCTAAAAATATTTGGTTATGTTTCCATAAATGTAGCTAAAAGCATCTAACGACGTTTCTAAAAATGTAGCAAAAAACATTTGGCTATGCTTCCAAATGTAGCGAAAAAATATTAGCTACATTTTCGAGCGTAGCTAAACTTATTAGCCATGATTCCTCCGATCGTTGCTAAAAGCTTTTCGCTATGAAAATAAAGCATTGCGAAAACTTTTAGGGATGATTAGCATAAAACATCATCTATAGTTTTTAACAATAAGAATTTCACAACGCTTTGGGTGACGAAAATAAATTGTCGCCAATTCCTATTAGTGACAATTTTAATACCTTTAACTTCGATTTTTTTCGTAGTCAAAAGTCAATTTTGTTGTAGTGGTAGTTAAAAGTTTTTAACTATGTTAAATTTGGAAACGTAGATAAAAAACTTTTGGCTACAATCTTGGAAACGTATCTAATAGTTTTTAGCTATGAAAAATAAGCGTAGGAAAACCTATTGATGATGATTCGCCAAAACATCACTAATAGTTTTTTACTACAAAAATAAAGGGCAACCAAAAATTATTGGCGATGATTACTCAGAAAAATCAGCTAATTTTCAGCTACGGAGATTTGGCATCTTTTTGGGTGACAAAACTAAATTGTCCCCTTTAGCAATGATTTTTATACCTTTAGCTATGATTTTTTTGGTAGCTAAAGGTCAACTTTGTTGTAGTGACTCACCTTCATTTGTCTTGTCTACTCACTATGGACAAAGAGAAACAATATAAATCTTCAAAAGCCAATCATTCAGTGCTTATGACCTCTTAAGGCAAATATCCAAAGAAGCAAGAGAAATTTTTCCAGCAAAGAGAATAAGCTCATCACTTCGTCCCTTAAGACTTCTTAAACCTTTCATCTACCATTTCATTGTACTGTTTTAAGGATAATATTTATTTTCTAATATTCTCTTGGTGATGGTCGATCAAACTTAAATAGGAAATATACTGTTCTGTTATATTAACCATACCTTGAATGTAAGAGATGTTCTGTCGTAAATTTGTTGTAACTCTCTTTTCTATTTGGTGTTAATGAAATCTTCTAAATTAAAAATAATAATAATAAAAAAGAGATTCACTTAAAAGAGACTGTAAAACCAACTTGGTAATTTGAAATTCTGAAACTCTTGATCTATTGTTTGCCCAAGGCTGTTGTCTCGTATTATTTGATTTAAGGCCAAACTACAATATCAAAAGTTTTCTGTTTGCACGTTCCCTTGAAATTTTAGCATGAAATGTAAGTCATTCTCTTTTCTTCGTTTCCATTAAGTCCAGTTAATAGCATTCGGGAGAAGTTCTCAGTTTCTGATTCCATAAAAGCATGTCTCTCTTGCCATGTCCTTCTTGTTTCATCACATATATGATGCCTCACAATTAAAAAATTGTGATTTCCATCACTTGTTAATAAACCACTACAGTTTTCCTTTATGGACGTAAACACTTTCTAAGGCCGTGATTTCGTTTCGGAGAGATCCCATATTTGAAATTTAGGATTGGAAAGCCTATGAAGGTTTATATCTGTATGTTTTGTCCCTGTCTGGGATAATTATATTTATCTAGAGCATTACCAAGATATTACCAACGTCACTTTCTTTTCCTCTATATTTCATGTGAAATTGTATTCTTTTCTCATCAGAAACAGTACTTCACCTAAACTTTCCATCACACCAAATGAATGAGACATTCCTACAATTCAGAGGCTGCTTCTTGTTCATCATGTAAAACTAAAAAGCGGTTTCATTCTCTTTGTTATTCCTACTTTTCTTTCATTTCCCATAAAGGAAACCTAACAATAAAACAAATTTCTCAAGAGTGAGCCTAGTATAAAAAGAAGTAAAGATGTACACAAGATTTCTCAACAACCCTTTTCTTTCAATTTCAATAACATCCTGCAACTAGTGATCACAGGTAGCTGTCATGGAGAGAATCAGGATTTTGCCATTACTGCTGTGTGCAACATTCTTGGTTTTCCATTCTAATTCATTGGCTCAGCCATCCCAACGTCCACTTTGTGCATCCCAGTTTGCACTAGTGAACTATGCATGCGCGGCATTGCCATATATGCCTCCCTCTCCGCCGTCTCCTACTCCTCCAGAAGAGGATAGCCATGAAAACGGTCATGGCCACCGTCACAGGCGTAGGCATAGGCATCATCACCATGAAACTCAGAGTGAAGAGAATTGCTGTCGGTGGCTGAGAGAGTTGGATGATGAATGTGTCTGTGACTTACTAATTCACTTGCCTCCCTTCCTCTCCAGGCCTGCACATGCATACTCTATCATTGTTGACGACGCGTGTAATGTCACCTACTCCTGTGGAGGGAGACTAATACCTTGAAGATGTTTCCAACATCTGCACCTAATTTTAATTATCTACCTATATTGACTAGTTTGATCCGCAGCCAATGTTTTTCTCATTTTTTAAGTTTGTTAGCGGGAAACTTTAGAACTCTTCAAAAGAATCTTTCGTGCATAAAAGTGAACATAAATAAAATTTTTTGCACATAAAAGTGAACGTAAATCATGGCTGCATTCCAGGTGACTCCTCTCTCAGATTCCTGTAGCCTGGGAATCGTTCTGCCGAAGCCATGTTTAAGTGAAATGAAAAACAACTACAGTTACGAACATGGGTTTACTGACTTAAAGTGATAGTCATCGCTTACAATCATCGTATTTGGTTCTTAATAATTTACACAACTCACTAGGTTTTTCATCAGAAACTTCCTTCGTTTGTCATATAACGGCCATTCTTCTTCCCCAAACAGGATTTGAGCCAAGTTTTAAGTTATAAGTCTTTGAAACTTCAGGTGGCACAGAAAACAAAAACATGGCTTTGAAACTTCAGTTGCACAACAGACACAACAAAATTATGGTCTTCACTCTACCCAAAAAAAAAATAAAATTATGGTCTTCGTCTCTATCTAGAGTATTATTTTGTGTAACATATGAAGCCTGAAGTTTGATGGTTCTCAAATACCCACTTGTAGTTTCAGCTGTGCAGCAAAGCAGGGAACTCTTGCAACTATTGTATCATTATCTGATGTTGTTTTGTATCAGGGGTTTAGTGATAAATCTATTCTCCACAAAAATGTGGACCTACAATTTCGCTCCTAGTCTCCAAGGTTGGATGAGAAATGGCTTATTGAAAACATGCGAAGGACTAGCCTTGATAACTTCAAAGAATGATTTGTTGGAGTTAAATTTTAAGAGAAAATATCACTACAAAAAATTAATACAATAAAACGTCAAGGATTGTAAACACTTTTTGTGACGTTTTTAAAACGTCACAAAAAGTTTACATATTCCGCGACGTTTTATGAAAACGTCGCAGATTTGTAACACGTTTTGCGACGTTTTATCAATAAAACATCGTAAAATAGAAACTGTGACATTTTGTTGAATAAAACGTCGTAGAATGTGTTCTGAAAAATGCTTTCCCCCATATGCAAAACGACGTCTTTTGGTTTTTCTTAAAACTTTCCCTCCACCTGCGCTCTAGCTATTTCCTTCTCCACAGCTTCATCGTTCTTCCTCCTCCAGATTGGTCCGTCTTTCGTCGTGTGCGTGTTCTCCGTCAAGCTGCCGCGTCTCCGGCCATTGTGGTCGTCTTCTCCAACGTATTTCGTCAAGGTATTTTCGTCATCTTTTTCATCATCTTCTTTTCTGGTATAATTGCAAAATCGATCACATAAGGTTAACGATGTTTAGTATTCTTGAAGCTACTGGGTATTCTCTTGATGATGTTCTTCTTTAGAAGCCAAAGGCAGGGGTACGTTTCATTCCCCTATAAAGCTTGCGGCAATCCATCTATTTTGTCCCTCATATTTCTCTTCATCTGTTACTATAAATAGTTTGGTTCGTTAGGTTGCTTTTGTTTTTAATTAAGTCGTTTAGGTTTGTGTAATCTGGTAGGTTGTTGTATAGAATTTTGTAAGGTGATTTCTAGTGAATTAGGGGTTTAGGTAGTCGATTGATAATGTAAGTGGCTACAAGAAAGGAATCTCCCCAAATTTCGTTGGTAGCTTAGATTGGAACATTAGGGACCTGACAATATGTAGAATGTATTTTAGTTTTCTTTCCATGAAATCGTTGTGTTGGGGAGAATAAGGGCATAACTTTTGATGCAATATACCTTTGTTTTGAAATAGTCTGGCACAATATGAATTGATAAACTCTATACCATTGTCACTCCTAACAACTTGGCAGTGGTTTGGAATTGATTTTCAACTAGGGAGATCAAGTTTGTGATTGTTTTATAGGTCTGTGCTTTATTTTGCAGTAGGATACTACTATCAAAACATAATGAATACCAGTAATAGAAATTGTTTTATATGGTCGCCGTAAGTCTATGCGTATAAGGTCAAGGATATGGTTGGATGTAATTGAGGTTGTATTGAATGGGACACTCTGTTGTTTTGATTTTTGGCATATGTCACAGGATAATGGTCTGCAGGACTCTGGATTATTTGAAATAGCTAAAATTTTCAAAGAGGATTATTTGAAAATAGGATCAGAAGTGATGATGGGTTGTCGAGTGAATGCCTAAGTTGCAATGAGAATGGTCTGATTATTTGTCCCTCATACTGCTGAATACAAGATGGTTTACAATTTGTGCTTTTTGTGTAATCTGGTGGGTTGTTGTATAGAAATCAAGGGAATGAGGACAGACAACGATGTACAAGCTGCTGTCAAGAAGTTTCTTTCTTTAAGATCTAAAGATCAAAGATTTCATTTAAAAAAGCATTATACCAAGCACGGAAAGGATGTTAAGCTGCATAATGTGACAGTGGCAGAGTGGATGGATTTATGTGAATATTGGGAGCAATCAGTTACAAAGGTTAGTTAATTTTATCAAAAAACTTAATTTCACAACTTTATTGACAACTAATTATATTTTGTTACGTTTATGGTTAGGAAAAAAGTCAAAAAGCTAAATTGGCTAAGAGTCAGGTCAAATGTAGACCAAATTTTAGCTCCAAGGCCTTTGTAACGATACGGCATGAGATTGTAAGTTATTATCTGTTTAATTATATTTTACTTTGATTAACATTCCAAAATTTATAATAAATATTACTAATAATATATTTCAATACAACATAGTGACAAAGATGGAGAAGAGTGTGACCAGATGAAATTATGGTATCACACTCATTATGATGAAAGTAAAGGTCAATAGACAACAACCGAATGCAGAGAAAAATGGGTAAGTATATAGTTCATTTACAAATATTTTTTAGTATTTATGAATTTTAGTATCTAATTAATTCTTAATTTTTCAGGAATTAATGTGTAAGGAATTGGCAAATTCAATAAAACAAGGTCATCTGATGACAGTGGATGAAGTGTACGACAAAGTCTTGGGCACTAGATCTGATTATGTTGTTGGCATAGGAGTTGGGTCTTGACGACAAGGGAAGACTCCGGTCAGAAAGAGACTTCGAGACAAACTAGAGGAGTCGAAGAAAGTTGTCTCAAGTCGATGAATTGAATAAAAAAGTTGAACAAATGTAGGATCGATTAACTACCAAAGTCGAACAACAAAAAAAGCTCTTGGAACTTTTATGTTCTACACATAATATTTGTTTAGATTAGATATATGTACTCATATTGATATATTATACACTTATGACGTATTTTTTATATTAATTACTGCATTGTGACATGTTTGGGAATTGCAATTAAATAATAAATTGTCTGCACGTATGAAATTCTTGTGATACATGAATAATTATTAAAATTAGTGATATACTAAAAAAATTGAAGAATTATTAAATAAATAAAATTCATAAATAATATCGAATAGTTATTAAATAAATAAGATTTAAAATAATTTATTATTTAAAAAATAATTATTAAAATTGAAATTTTTTTTATTAAATTAAAATTATTTTCCAAAAAATAAAAATAATAAAAAGAAAATAAGTGTATTTACGACGTTTTTCTAAAACATTCCGCGACGTTAAATACTTTCTGCGACGTTTGTAGAATGTGACTTTTGGCGACGTTCCCAAAAAACGTCGTGAAATGAAACAGATTCCACGACGTTTCTTAAAAATGTCGCAAAAAGTCCAATCTTTTAGTGACGTTTTTAAAAACGTCGCAGAATGTCAATATTTTCCGTGAAATTTTATGTAAAACGTCGCAGAAGCCTTTTGTCTATACCACATTCCGTAATGTTTTTTGTGACATTTTTTAAAACGTCACAAATTGTATTCCGTGACTTTTTTTAACATTCAGTGACGTTTTAAAAACGTTGCAAATTGCCTTATTTTCTTATAACGTCAAGATTAAAGACATGTTTTATATCTTTTTAATTCTCTTTGCTTTTGGATAAATTAAGAGAGAAAGTGACACAACGTTTCATGTTTACATGACAACAACCAAATTATATATTTCAAGTTAAGATGGAATGGAATCTGACATATATATTACATCACCAGACCATTGATTACCAAACAAAACAAAAGGGCATGCTATCCATAGAGCATATAAGAAAAGGATATATGTTGGGTATGAATGTCGGTCATTGAAATATAAATTAACCGAACCGAAAGGTAAGAAATGTATAAAAGCGTAGACGAAAATGTCGCGGTCTTGAGTGGAGGGGTCGTAAGAAATCATTCTTCTCCTTAACAAACGTCAAAATCTCATCGAGAAGTTAATTATGATTTCGATGACTGAAGTGTGAGTGTAATAGAAAAGCTTTCTCATGTCCAGACTTTTTAGTTCCAGGGAAATATTTAGGTTTTGGAAGTTGAGTCTTGCCCTATGGAAATTATGGGTGAGGCAAGTTCCTGGCTACTGAATCGAAGTGGCTGATCAGCTGATGGTGAAAACAATAGTCAATTAGAGGAGAGGACGTAAAGTCCCAATTGGCAGCTAACTGTAGCTGACAATTTGTTGTTTGACCGGCATATACTTGGAAGGTAGCGGAGAAGAATTATCAAAAACAATCAAAATGCAACGTCACAAAAACCAATGGGCTGATTACAAAGGACGAGCGAAGGCAAGCTGAGTTAGAGACTGCTAGTAAACACATGAAACTCGAAGCATGCATATATTACAAGTTTCTTCTTATCGTTTAATTTCGTTTAGAAACAAGTCTATAATGAATATCTAGACAATACCTAGTTTCTTTCCATACTGCTATAAACAATGCCAGAGAGTAAGATAACGTAACACTCTAAAATGACAATATCAAACATTAATGTTCTGATTAATATACGAGTTATAGCTTTTTATAATTATTAAACCTAAATTGAATGATCATTGCACAAATTAATACATGAGTTGTAGCATTTTATAAATCTGAATTGGATGGTTATTTCAAGATTTATTATATTTCAAGAGCTTTAACTTTGATTTACGGAAGAGTTAACAAGAAATAGAATGAAAATTCAAGAAAGGGAGTCAAAGAACAAACAACATCCGCCTTCTGTCTCTTCTAGCTAGAACGGTTTTAATCTAATATAATAAGTCTTTTAAAATAGTACAAATGTTCAATGTGAATGTTTTGCTTTTAACGGACCTATTATTAATAATTAGGAGAATATTTTTCCAGCAACTAAAGAGATTTTTTAAATAATTTCAATTGATTAATGGTGAAATTATTGAAAACTAGTATAATGTAGTACTTTATTTAAACTTATAATTCATTCTTTATATGTAATTCACATGTAAATGATTTATAAATTATTGAAAAAGATTTAAATAGTGACAAACTCTTGAAAATAAATAATAAAAGAAACATTTTATTTCCTATTTAATGTTTATAGAATTGTATTTGTTACACAAAAAGATATCTAAAGCTAACTTTGGTCAGATATCTTTATTTTATATTTTAATAAGTGTGTGATTCCAAAAAAATGTGGATTATCTTTTATTCTTTTTGATATCACGTGAATTTGTCGTCTTTGTTCCATATTCAGAGTTACAAATAGACTTATTTAACGTATGATTAATTTTATGTAAAATAATGTCAGGGGTTATTTCAACATTAACGCTTTATTAACGCTCTGACATTAAAGTTAATTTTCAATTTAAGAAGTTGAGAGAAAAATGGAAGAATACTTAGATTGCATAAAATTGTCATCCTTTACTTCCTATCTCTAATCCATTTTTATCCCTCTTTACCTAATGGTCTGTGGATAAAGGTTTTAAAACATTTTTCCATGTGTCTAAACTTTAGACCTTAGTGTAACAGGCTTGAACTTTCATGAATGCTCGCTTGGCACTTGAGTATGCTCTCATTTGCAAGTCCACCTTCTACACAAAACACTTTGCTAGAGAGGAGCAGGAATGTGGGAGAATGCAAAGATACTTACTATTAAAACACTCTTTGAAGGATGCTTTGATTCTTATAATTCTCTATGATCTTCTATGTTACAAATGAGGCAACCCCCAAAGAGTATATATACCAGTTCCTACCTAGAATAGATGATCAATATCTACTTGATCTAATGGTCTATAATACTCTTCTAGAATACTCTATACTATTCTACATGCTTCATGTACATTATGTATGTATCTACAACATTCTACAAGCTTCTATAATGTTCATTATTGTTCCATAATATTCTATTAGCTTCCATAAGCTTCTACCAGGTTCCAGAAGCTTCCAAGGTCTTCCATAATCTTCTACTATATTCCAGAAGCTTCCAAAGTCTTCCTTAAGTTTCTACTATGTTCCAGAACACTCTTTGGGTCAAACCTTATCTTGTGGGCTTCAAAACATGCGGAACGTGACATTAGGCATGAGGATCTCGTATCACAATAAGGAATTTAGAAAAGGCATGTTACACAAATGGTGGGACAGTGCCAAGAGTGTAGGCATATCATAAATAAGTTGAAGTGACAGATGTTAAATATATAGATTAAGATAACAAGTATTAAATACTCTTGATGAATTTATCAGTAGAAAAGAATGACCTCATAAACTCCAATTGATTAGATTTTTTTATAAGTTAATATCAATGGTCCCTTAAATTTTAATTACAAACCTTATAAATTAAACATTTTAGACCTTAATAAACTTGAGTAGGAACATGGTAGACCTTGAGTTTATGTGGACAAGTGAGGTCTTTGATAAAAAGTGTTGTATTAAAAAAAAACCTTTTAGTGTTTAATAATATTTGACACATAATTAATCATTCAACAAGGCAACCTTTAGGTCCCTGATAACTTGTTGTCTATCATTATGTTTTCAATTGGCATAAACTTTTTTTTATGGAGAGAGAGGCAAGAAATTGTTTTGCATCATAATGTAGTGAAAAGATCTCTAAATTCTAGTCATATACACATTACAAATCAAAATTGTCAAAGAATATATAGATAAGTTTTTCTTCACTTTTATTAGAACCTTTACTTCTTCTTTCCTTTTGTGCATTCTAAAAAAGCTTATGCCCAACCTCTTTACTTTCTTCTTTAGTTGTTCCTTCTAATTCTTTCTTGCTTATTCACTGGTTTGTTTATTTGAGCTTATATTTTTTGTTAGAGAGTCATATCTCATTCAAATAGTTTTAACTATTGCTTCTAAATATAAATCAAAAGAATCTATAGTATTTAACAGTAGTGAGATAATTAGGAAAGGAAAAGATAGAGTTATTAAGACATCATCCTTATATAAAGTCATTGATTAAGTTTGAAGTAGAGGGTTATTAAGGCAAAGTCAGATAAAGTGATTTGAAGAGAATGAGGGTTTATTTCTCCTTTCTCCCTACATTAACCTAAGGTGCTCCGTAAAAGAGGAAATAGACTTGCTTTATCAGACTTGATGATATTAGTGCTTATTACGACAACTCTGAGTATAGGAATGTGACTTCCTCTAAATGAATTCTACTTGAGAGTTTTAAAAGAGATAGGTCTCGTCATATAGAAACTCTACCACCATATTTGGTGTCTCATTTATTTCTTCCAATTCCATCCCTTAATAAGCTTTCAAACTAATATAGTTTAGACTTCAAGCTTGAAATGAATTTGAACAAATCCCTATAGAGAAATCAGAGGTGGAAGCATTGATTTTTATTTTTGAACCTAGAGGATGGAAGTGTGTGGGGGTTGAGGCATAATTGGGGAAAGGTTCATCTGGGCTTCAATAAGAGGTGGAAATCACTCTTTTGGCGCCACAAGAGAAGGCTTTATTGGATTATAAGAATCTACTTCCTTAAGAAATTGTTGCTGATGGAAAGGTTGTTGTTATAGGCCAATATTATCAATTAGAAGGTTTATAATTATTTTTTTTTTCTATTGGTTACTATTATTGACTTCTAATTTTGTAGGGATGAATTTTCACAAGCTTATGTCTACAACTTACAAAAGAAGAATGCCACCAAGAAGAGGAAAAGGGTGGCACCCCTCAGAATGAGGTAAACCCGATAATTGGATTATAAGAATCTACTTCCTTAAGGAATAGTTGTTGATGGAAAGGTTGTTGTTATAGGCCAATATTATCAATTAGAAGGTTTATAATTATGTTATTTTTCTATTGGTTACTATTATTGACTTCTAATTTTGTAGGGATGAATTTTCACAAGCTTATGTCTATAACTTACAAAAGAAGAATGCCACCAAGAAGAGGAAAAGGGTGGTACCCCTCAGAATGAGGTAAACCCTATAGATTGTTGAATCCATTCCTATGATTAAAAGTAAGATAGATAATGAGCTGATTTAGGAAGTTCTCATGCTTGCACTAACCTATATTAGATTGATGATTTTAAAAGGTACAACTATTAATGACAAGGACCAGAAACCTAATTTAGGGATCTTCATTCCCATGTGGTACATTAGGCCTAAGTATTAGACTTTTAAGGAGAGATGATCATGTGCAATTGTGTTAAAGTCTAATCCTGCAAGAAGACTATAATATCTTAAAGAGAAACTCTATGAACATATTGCTGGGCATATTAAAGTCAACATCACTAAAGTAATAAGCTTCTCTCAATATTCTGTTATAAGGTTAGGTCTATCATCACTAACAACTTATAATACAGATCCCTATATACAGAGAGATATATAACGAGAGGTTTAAAAGGGATAGGCTTATTTAGACCCATAAAGAGATAGTAAGCATTCATAATAAGATCTTGAAAGCTTTGATAAGTAGATATATAGTCTAAATATAGACTATGATAAGTTAAGTGTCTAAATTGCCAAAATGATTTAAGCACCTTATAAGGAAGGAGTATAAAATGGACGTGTTCTATGATTTTCTAAAGAGAAACTCTTTTGAGAATTAAAATTGAAGCAATATATTCACGTTTTCTATTAAGGGTTTTAAAAATCCAAATAGCTCATAAAGTCCAAGCATTCAAACCTACCTATTGATGAGTTAAAATTCAATGATTTGTCTACTCCTAATTATCCACTTAAGTTTAAGTTTTCACCTGATTCTCTCTATTGATGATTTCATTGATCTTTTGAAGGACTTGGATGAAAAACCTAATATGGAAAGGTTATCCATCTTCTACTAAGGGTCGACAAAATTTGTAAGCGCACATAATCGTTTCTAGTACTTACAAATCAAGTATTCCAAGGTCATCTCCCAAAAGGACTAAGCTACTCACTATTGAATTAATCCTAATTACTTGAACTAAAATGACAAGAGACTTAAAAGGAGATTGGATTAGAGCAGACAATAAATTGTAAAGACTGTAAATAAACAAACAAGGAAAATTTGATGATTTAGACTTAGGGCTTTGGGGTTCACCAGTTTCAGAGATTGATTAATAAATCATGGATTTGGTTAAATGATAGGTTATAATAACAATTGCTCAAATTTACTTATATTCTCTCTCAAGACATATAAGAATACCTAACTAGTTGATTACCATCTCTCAACGCAAAACCTAACTAGTCAAATTCATTAAGAACAAGCAACTATAAGTTATTACACGAGTTCAGGATATCTCTATCTCTAAATCTAATATGTTTATCTTCCTAGTGCACAAATCATACTTTACCTCTCAGTTCATCATATAATTCCTAAGATTGCATCTATGATGATTAGGCATAGAAACAACAATGAAGTTCAAGAAAGATAAACATAACAAAAAAACTTTCATTCAAAACTAGTCAATCCATAAAATATGAATCAATCTCCTAAATTAGGCTACATCCCTAACCCTAATTAGGATTTAGTTCAAGAACATGATAAAAGAATCCATACAAATAAAGATAATCAACATCTAAGAAAGAGTAGAAAGAAGAAGATTGAAAGAAAACAGAACAAGATTGCTTCCAATGCTTGATTGAATCCTTCTTTATCTTCTTCTTTGCCTCTTTTGGATGCCTCCTTTTTGGGTGCCTCATTTTCTGCGTAGACCCCCTTGTTTGGGTCTCAAAAATAAGTATTTATTTATGTCTTGGGCTCAAAGTAACCATTCCAAACAGGGGAATAAAGATTGTAACAGTGTCGTCAATGGACATATGTTGTCTTTCGCAGCGAATTTGGCCAGTAAATGTCCTTTAGGCAAACTTAATATCCACTAGTAGACATTCTCGAGTTTTCTAGCTTTCCATCTTTGCTCATGTCTATTTAGAGGGACATCATGTCCGCTGGGCAGACATACACTAGACATCTACATAAACATGCAATTTTGACCATTAAGATGGCAAAATCTCTCCTAGTAGTCTTCACGAAAGTTATAGAACTCGAAGTCCTCTTCGTAAGCGTACTTGAATGACCTTAATCAACATCCATAATGAAAGTTATGCCTTGTGCCCCAAAATCTATCCATTTGCACCTATTAAGCAAAAAAGTTGAAATGTGTGAGAATTAACCAAATAAAACTCAAAACTCACATAGAGATAAGTCAAATAGTTCCAATTCATCCCAAAATCATATATAAATAATTTGACTTGTCAACTAATATCAAACTTCTAGTCGCCATTTGATAGGTTGGTGATCAATCTTTAGGTTAGTGTGGATAAAAAGGTATGGCTCATTAAATAATGTCTAGAGCTGTTATTGAATGTTCTTCCCTTTTGGCCATCTTATGGATGTCTATGTCTAAGTTTGTAAATCTCCCTCTAGCTAGTTAGATTATTATTTTATTTGTTTCCCCTCGTAATTTTTGACTTTTTTTTAGTTTATCAATATAAACCATTTCTATTTTTGTCACATGCTCTTTCATCTTTCTTAGTATTTGTAGATTTTTTTCTTAAGTTCAAAACATATGGTCAATTATTATTTCAAGTAGAGTAGTACCTTTGTTAAATATATGAAATAATTTAATAAGTAAATTTATGCCTTTTAGATATGCTATATCTTGGAAAAAAATCATTTTATGCACATGATTGGTTAGCATACTTGCATCTTATGAATGCGTTTTATTTTACTGTCAGAACATCTTAGGTGATCGTTCATTAAAAGTTTTCATCTTGTAAATGCATCTCTCCTTAAGGTGAAAATTTCTTAGATATATAATCAATAGATAGATATACAATTTAGGAGTGAATTTCACCTTAGAGAAAAAATGTCATAGGTTCATGATCGTTAGATAGTTATATGTCCTATGAGTGTGCTTCGCCTTAACATAGAACATCTTTGGTGCATGATGGCTAGATAGGTTTGCATCTAATCATTGTATTTTTCCACCTAAGGCATTTTTTCTTTAAGGTGAAACACACTCATAACGTATAAATCTGTCTAGCAATTATACACTTAATTGCTAAATTGATTAACACTTTATGAATGTGTTTTATCTTAGAGTGAAAATGTCTTAGGTGTACAATTACTTATGTCTTACAAGTCCATTTCGCCTTAAAGCAAAAACATCTTTAATGTATAGTCTAGATATGCATTATAGTATCTTTTAAGATAAAGATTTGAACAAATGATAAGAACTTTACTAATAGTGGATATGGTACAAGTGTTGTTTATACCATATCCATGAATTTCTCATATACTAAGATAAGACAACTTGTAGTTTCTGGTCTTGCAACTTCTCTAATAATGAATGGTCTAAACCATTTTAGTTCAAATTGTCTCCTTGTTTTTGTTCTATTAAGATTAGGGCCTTTACTCCAAAAGTCATATCGAAAGATGACTTCCCAATATAAGTTTTGGACATAGTGTAATAAGCAAAAGGATGGAATGAATATGATATACTACTTCAAAATTCTTAACTTTAGTACACATACATTGGAGGATGGCCTTGTTCGTGACTTCAGTCAAGCTGATTCTTATTTGTTTATAGAATTGCAAGAATGATTTGCCATTAAATTATGTGTCCTTACTTTTAATAATAGTTAAAGGAACACCATAATGACTAATTGTGTTAACTATCAAGAATTGCTTCACGATTATGGTTGTTATTATTATATATACTTTAGTCTCTCCTTACTTAGTAAAATGATTGACTGCATGTAAAAATAAATTTAATTTTATGTATTGCAAGTAGAAAAGGTCCTAGAATGTTTATGTAAATAGTATTAGGCCAAAATTTGGTTTATATTAGTTTTAGGCTTATGGTGTAAGTTTGATTATCAATGATATTTGTTGCACTTCTTTACGTAATCTTGAATTCCTTTCCTAGCTTTAGCCAGTAATATCATTTTATATGTAATTTATAGAATAATAGAGAGGCCCTTTGGTATGACTCACATCTCTCTTCAAGTAGTCTTTCACAATTTGTGGTATTTCAGATAAGGCCACATAATGCAAATAAGTTAAAATTAAAGATCTATAGCAAAGTTTTTCATTTTTAAGTGTGTACCTTTCAACATTGCATATAAACCTCTTGGCCTCTTTAGTATCCTCTGAATTTTTCTTATAGTACATATATTCTCATATCTCTCTTATTCACTCATCCTCTTATTACTTGATGTTATTCACATATACTACTATGTATTCAAGATTAAGCCTTTCTTCCTAGAAGAATGCTCTTTTGTGCCCTTTAGGTCCCTCTTTTGATAGTTGATTAGTTAAAACATTTTCCTTAAGAGGTATTAATTGTATATTTATAGTCATACCCTAATTCACTTAGCGATATATTGCCTTTGTTAGGGCTTTAAGTAATAATGCTTACAAGATTTTTGAGATCACTCAACTAATAACAAACTATTCACACAATGAAGAAAACTGAAAAATTATAAATATAAGATTTTAATGTGGAAAACACTCTAGTGCAAAGCTAAAACCGTGGGACAAACTGATAATAAAATCTAATAAATTAAATAGTAGGATACAAATGATTAAGGTTTATAGTTGTCTAACTTAAGAACACCTCACAAGACAACTGTAGCTAATTTAGCTCTGTTAGCATTCTTTAAAGCTCTCTTAAAAGACTAATGATAACTAACTCTAGAATTGAGTATAAATTGAGATGTAAATGCACACACGCACGCGCACGCACGCGCACACATTTGAACTTTAAAACACTTCTATTGTCGAGTGTTTTTATCTTATCCAATAGTTGCCTTTCAAATCTTCAAAAGGATAAGATTTATAATATACACTCCTTTTGATCTAGTGAGACAATTAAGACCTATAGTGTTCAAATTTAGTGGAATTAATCAAATGAACATCCATAAAATGGGGGTTGGACCCACAATAGCCTTTTACTTTTACAGCCTTTTCTTTTTAGACTTAAATTCTCAAGACTTGATTTAAAAGATTTGAGTTCACATATATCACACTCAGTTGTAAGTGGGAAGTCATTTTAACCATATATAATAAAGATTCATACTCTAACTTATTATTTGATGTTTGAAAGTTGTGTCTTTACATATATTTGATTTCTCTGTCAAACTTTCCTTTGATCATAACTTTTACATACTATCTTTTCTTTCACTAGATCTATCAAAAAATTTCACCCATAGCATCGTAATTTTTACATTTATCACTTGTTTTACTAGGTGACCAATACAGTCCACTTAAAAATTTGTGATCACTTATGACTTGGAAAGATATTCTTGGTATGTATTAGGTATTGTATTCACTTAAATTTACTAACTACTCGATCAATCATCCTAAGGAGTTAGGCTTATACATTATCTATGAAATATACCCATCTAAGGGCTGCTTCATAGTGAATCTTTATACTATCTCAAAACAATCTTATAGCTTTACAATATAAGTTCAATTTTCTTTGTTCTTAATAATCATATCATTAACATAAGCTTACATACTCTTGCCTAATATAGGTTTAAAAATCTTATTAACCAACTTTGGTATATCACCTTGATATTTTTAAACCTTAAAGGTTTAACCTGATAACAATAAGTGTTATTGTGGGTAATGCATGAGGCCTTCTTAATTTTTAGCATATATATAAGGATCTAGTTATACCCTAAATATGAATCTATAAAGCTTAACCATTAATGGACAACTATTACATCTACCAGTTTGTCAATTTTAGGTGAAAGATAACTATATTTTAGACATTCTTTATTCAGATATGTAAAATTCACATTGCGTTATTTTTTACTTAACTTTTTAACCATTATTATATTGGCCAACTACTCCGAATACTAAATTTTATACACCAAACCAATACTTAATGTTAGCACTCGGGCCTCAGAACTTATTACAAGGCTACTTATCAAGGGTATCGGGTACAGAGAACCACTCAAGAAAAGTTCACCTTGGTCAACTGTTGACTTTACCGTGGTGAGACATTCGAAGATCAAGTGGAACACCTCTCTGGAAAAGTTCGTCGCGGCTAACCCTTTTGGCTTCGCCGTGGCAAACACTGAAGGTTAAGCAGAAGACTTGTCTGGAAAAGTTCACTGCGGCAAAACCTTCGAAGATTAAGCAGAAAGTCTCTCGGGAAAAGCTCGTTGTGGCCAAAGTCTGGCTTTGCCGCAGCGAAACCTTCGAAATGGACCCAAAATATCTAACATCTATCACTAAGTTTACAAACACATACACGTACATTTCCCACAAAACCATAGCAATTCGTCCAAAGATAGCATGAACATATAAAAGAAACTTTTCTCAAATCTCACTACTAAATCAAACAAAGTTTATACATAGCTTTAGTTACATATCAACAATTGCATCAATACTTAATACAAAATGCAAATGGATGCTCATGTTCGATATGCCTATAAAGATATCCAAAATGTTCACTAACTTAGTACAAAAGTCTCTACTATCTTGGAGTTCCCGATGCCTTGCAAGGATTGCTAACTTTCTCGTTTTACACCTGAGGAGGGAAAAAGGGATGGGTTGAGATACACGGCTCAGTGGCTAATACATTTATAGCCATCAGCAATCATCCACAATTCAAGCATATGTACATGTATAACTATCAGCATTCTCAATCTATTCTAACAATTCAATCATTTATCAATTTTGCTCAAAACTCATAACACATAATATAGACTTTAGCCATTAACATAACACTCAAACGCATCATACTTGACAATTCAAAGATGCAATGCACAAACAAATGGCTCGAGAGTTCTATGAAATGAAACAGAGAAATCAAAGTTTCCGCCGTGAACAAAACGAGTCCGATTTCTCAAGATCTCATGGCCTCAAGTGAGCAGCTGGGAGAAGGCTACAGGTCAACGTGCACGTGACTAACGAAACAGGTTCCTCTCTTGCCTAATCACAAAAAAAAATTATGCTCAATACAGTCAATCACAAATCCATATTCTCATGCTTCTTTTACTTCTTTCTTCTTTCCTTTTTACACAAATATCATAACCTTTTTCAAGGCATAACATAATCATAATTCATCATGCATTTTCAAACATTCACAAAGATTTCAATCTCAAGAAATTCAATGCAAGCAAAATCAACATACACATACATAGGCAAGAATTTGCCCAATCACACAATAGCTATGAATATATTACCCACCTAATTGCTTGAAAATCCAAGCTCAAGATTGTCTTT
>JAOTAY010000004.1:10014315-10025844 GCA_025629805.1 Erythroxylum baracoense
GTATTTTGTAATTTGAAATGGGCCCAAATGGCTAATAAAAGTTTCGGTTGTCTACATTGTTTTGTATCAAATGGTTAGTAAACAAAGTGAAACATTTTGGTTATTGATTTTCTGTAATTTATGTTTGTGGTTTTAAAAAAAAAATTATACCGATTTTTAATTGTTAAGTGATGTGGTACACCACCCTCGCGGGGCACGGATTCGGATATCACTATCGATATCAGGTTCGGGTCCAGCGGGAGTGGGGTCTTACATTATCTCACCAATAACATACTTTTAGTGTATCTGTCACCTCTCGTATAGAACCTTCTACCTACTAGGAAGCTGTGCAATCTATTCACTGGCAGTAAGCCATGCAGGAAGAATTAGCTAGACTTGAAGATAATCACACTTGGTTTACTATTCTTTTACATCCTATCAAGGGAGCAATAAGATGCAAATGGGTGTACAAAATCAAGTATCAATCAAATGAGTCTATAGAAAGGTATAAGGAAAGGCTATTTGCCAAAGGTTACATCTAAAAGAAGGGCCTTGATTATCAAGAAACATTTAGTCCAGTAGTTAAACACATTACCATCAGATTATTTCTTAGTTTAGTTACTGCCAACAATTGGTATCTATCACAATTAGACATCAGTAATGCTTTCTTATATGGCAATCTTTTGGAAGATGTCTCTATGGAGCCACCCCAATGTTATAACCTTGAGGAGGAGAATATTAACAGCTCTGAAATGGTCTGCAAGTTATAGAAGTCACTCTATAGGCTTAAGCAGACATCTAGACAGTGGAATGCAAAATTTACTGAGTGCTTACTGGCTCATGGTTTAAGTAATCCAAGGCAAACAACTCATTATACACAAAGCACACGAAGGAAGGATTTCTTGCCTTATTATTATACGTAGATGATATTGCCATTACAAGCAGCACTAAGTTTTTCATTGATGAGTTAAAGGAAATTCTAAGGTCTCATTATTAGCTTGGAGACCTGATGGAACTCAAAAACTTGCTTAGACTTGAAATAGCTAGACCTGAAAAAGGAATCCATATTTGTTAGAGGAAATACATACTTGAAATGTTACAAGGTTATAGGAAATTTGGAGCAAAATCAAGTGCTACACCCATAAAGGTTCATCATGGCTTAATTCATATAAATAATATGGTGTTAAAAGATCCTACTTTTATAGACAATTAGATAGGAAGCTGCTATACTTAACAATTACCAGGCCTGATATTTGCTATAGAGTACACATTCACACAATTCATAGATAAGCCAACTAACAAGCATCTAATAGTCTTCTACAAAGTTTTGAGATATCTAAAGAGGGCACCAAGGTAAGGAATTCTAATGAAAGCAAATCAAATTACAGGATCAAAGCATATTCCGATAGTGATTGAGCCAGTTGTAAAGAAACTAGAAAGTCAGTAACTAGTTTCTGCATCTTTGTTAGGGACTCTCTGGTGAATTGGAAAAGTAAGACACAAAGCACTATGTTCAAAAGTTTAGCAAAGTTGAATATCATGTAATGACAAAAACCAAATGAGAGGTGATCTGGATCCTATATATGTTAAACGACCTTAGATTTAAACAACGGGAACCTATGGAATTATATTGTGACAACATCTCTACCATGCATATTTCTAAAAATCTAGTATTCCATGAAAGGACAAAACATATAAAACTAGATTGTATTTTTGTCATAGAGAAAGTTCTTAATGGAATTATAAAGCCTTTGTACTTGGAACAAAAGATCAAGTGGTAGATTTGTTCACAAAAGCCCTTCATCCAGCTCGATATGAAAGGTTAATGAGTAAGATGAGCATATTTAATATATATGCACATCTTAGGGAAAGTGTGAACATAAGAAGCTAAATGAAAAAGGCATCATGAATGACACATGGAAGAGCTAGTTAAATATAATTATAATTATAAATTATATTAGTGACGTAATCAGTTAATTAGTTGTAACTAACTTTGATCAACTATAATCGCTACATACAGAGAGCACTGTGAACTCAATAGATGATGATTTTCATTCTCCAAATTTTAGTTCCAAATTGTTTCACTTTTTTAAGGCCAATTCCTAAACTGCAGCATCATTTGCCAATGTAGAGTTGTCCAGAACCATCAACACTTTTACATTTTCCTTCTTTCAGCCAATGTTTTGTCTTTCGTATTTTTGCTCCCAGTTATGAGAAAGCTATAAAATTTTGTATGCATAAGAATTGTGGTGCTTTTACGAGTGAAATATTTACTTTGGCTTCATTCCTATGAAATTAAATAGGATTATGTTTCGCAAAGAGATACTTCTATTTAACTAAATAGTTTTATCAAATTTAAGCCATCATATCCCACTTGACCACATCTTTGGACTTATGATGGATCAGATTTACAAGGTATGTTGTTGATATACAATTTCTTACAAAAATTAAAACAATAATTAGGAAATAAATAATTAAAGATAAACTTAATTTGAGTATCTTACAATTTTTTTACTTTGACAAAAAATTCTATCACAAGTTATTCAAATGTCTAACCTATGATAATATTCACATAACAAATAAAGAGATAGCATTAACAATGGACTGCGTCAAGCTTGAGCCTGCCCATGCTCAAGCTCAATTCAAAATTTTATGTTTGAGCCTTAGTTTAGCTAAAAACCTATTTGATCCTGAGACTTAAAGTTTAAATCCAAGCTCGACCGAACTTGGGCTGCCTGAAGCCCAATAAGGCTCATTGCAAACTTAATTAAATATTTTTTATTTTTAAAAATGAAGCAAATCAATGTTGTTTTACTTAAAAATTTTAAACTTTCAACTGGGTCATACTAGATTTTAGTTCAAACTGGGAAAAGGATATAATATGATTGAGGACGTCCTAAAACTGATAACTAATTGACCCCATGAGATACAGGAAATTAACAACATTCCAAATGCCTTTAGAGTAGCGATTGAATAAGAATAAGTGACTTACAATTTCAAGTTATTGAATACATTGAGATTATCTATTAGGGATGTTAAGGTATAATACATTGTGTAGAGTAGGGAGTCAGCCCAGAACTACTAGCCAAAGAAAGATACAGACTTTAGGTTTAAATACCTTACTCCATATAATTTTAGCCTAAGGTAAGGTTTGGTGTTAAGGGCTAAGGACTTTCCTGCATGATGAATTTGCAAATCTCCTTGGTTGGTGATTTATCCATGCATACGAATCAAAATCTCAAAGGTTTGGCTATTACCAAAGGCTAGAATTCCCTAATTGCCTCTAAAATTGTTCTTGCCACTCCTTATTATTTAGCACTAAAGCCACATTGCAATTTTTGGGAAATTGAATTATAGACAAGGATTAGCTCTTAATAATCCTAATTAAAGTTAAATTTTGAATTATATTTAAATTTTAGTTCTAATTATATAATTCTAATTCTAATTTAAATAAAATCAAATATCGCATATTTTGTATGTGAAGTTTTCTTAAAGTTTATAAGTAACTCTGACTTATCTCAAATTAATTTCTTTTTTTAGTTACCATATATATGTGACTCATTAAATTCCTAAAATATTAGAAATAATTATAAAATATAATTCTAATTCATAAATAAAATTACATAAATTAAAACTTCTGTACATCAAAATTGACGCCTAGTATATATAATGACCACTCAAATATTAAGAATATTAAAATAGTTTGATTTTACTTATCTATGCATGGTTATAAAGTATAATTTTAATTGTTTCGTATCTTTCCCATTATTTTTGCTATCTTTGCCTTTCTTTCCTTTTTTAGTTACATATCAGTTTTTTAGAAGCTTTCTCGCCCCTTCTTATTGCTTCCCTCATTGTTCTCACACCTCCTTATTCCTCAATTTTGATATCCTTTACTCCTAACTTCACCCTTATTCCATTAAAAGGTCTCTCTGATATGTAAAAGTAAAACAAATTTGTGATGGAATCTTAAGAAAAAATTATTTCTGAAAAGGAATATCAAATGCCTCATGTGGTTATTACCTGTGAAACTCTAGCTAATTCTCCTCTTCTAAGTCAATATAAAGCATTTAGAATAGCTAGTAAAAGAAAATTAAACAGGAAGAACAAGTTTTTTTTCTTCTTCTTCTCTGAAAATATGACTCTTAATTGCCTAAAATGTTAAGGGGATTAATTCCACTCTTAAGTAACTGGCTCTTAGAAATTTTATTTTGGATAATAAGCCATAATTAATTAACATTTGGAATCCAGGGTGAAGAAGGATAATTGTAACCTTCTTAACCACTTTCACAATCAGTGGAGAATGATTACCAACCACTCATGTCATTAAATGATTACCAACCGTTCATGTCATTATAATGGCATAATCTTAGTGTTATTTGATATGGGTAAGATTAAAATTTCAGTTCTTCAATCTCGGACTAAATGATTTATATGATAGTCATTTTGAATAAAAAAGCAACTAACTGTCCATATCTACATAATTTATTTTTCTCTTTAGGCTAAACAAAAGGTTTATCTACTAGTATTAAAGCTCTCTAAATCATCCTTAGAGATTTTAACTCCATGGTACATCCTTTTAAATCTAAGGGAATCAATTGTTTCAGAAACTACAGTTAAGATCTGAGGAATTGTGCTCACGATATTCAGGTCACTAACTTACCTTCAAATGGAGATTTTTACACTTAGAGTAATAAGAAGAAGGATAAATGGCATTTAAGGATAAAGCTTGACAGTGTCTTATTAATTTAAAATAGTTTCAAACTTTCCCAAATTCTAGGGTCACAATTCCTAACCCCCTTTTCTCTGAACACTCTCTTACCATATTCTAACTTTCTAACTCGAGTAACTTGCTTAAATTCCCCTTTAGTTTCAATAGTTTTCTAGCGGACATAGATATCTTTAATGAAGAAATTGTAAGGGGCTTAAATTTAAGGTACCAAGCAATTTATCTATGTTAAAAAGCTCTATTGCATCAAAGAGGAACTCAAAGCTCTTAACAGAAAAAGGGTGATGAACACTTATCAACTCCTCAACTCTTCAAAGTAGGCTCTCACTAATGCTCAAAATAGTATCTATCTTAATTTTAGTTTTCTTCATCTTTAGAATATTGAAGAGATGGCTCTTTATAATTACCTTCAAGCTTATAAAGTTGATCACTAGATAATAAAGTAAAGGTCCAGGATTCTTTGGCTTAAAGAGGGTGATAAAAAGTCCTCTTTTTTCCATATATCTATCATCTCAAAGAAGGCCAATAATATAATTAGCTCTTTTCAAAAAGATTATGTTCTTTTAAACACCCAGGAAAATCTTTTAAAAGAAGTTGTTGAGTTCTTTTCCAAATCTCTAGAAGCCCCAACCTTTGCTAACTCTTCAGCACCATGTGTCAAAGAAATTATCTGGGATCTTCTATCCCCTAAAGAAATTATCACTCTTTACAAACCTTTCACAGTGGATGATGTATAAAAAATAAAATCTCTCAACCCTTTCAAAGCTATAAGTCTTAATGGTTTAAATGTAAATTTCTTTAATAAATCTTTTTCACTCACTAACAATTTATTCTAGAATTTAAAAATTTTTTCAAGGAAAGTAAAATGTTAAGGAGATTAATTGAACATTTATTAGTTTAATTCCTAAAGGAAAGGAGAAAAACACTAAGAAAAACTTTCACCCTATAGCTTGCTGCATCTCTATATACAAAGTCATATCAAAATTGTTGGATAATAGAATAAAGCAAGTTCTAAATGCTCACCCCCTCTCAAAGGGCGAAATACACTTAATGCTCATGATTCCCATATAATGTTTATAGAATGGATTAAGCAGTGAACAACAGCAGTGTCTTTTAATGTCATGGTTAATGGTGAACCATTAAAGTGGCTAGAGGACTTAGGCAAGGTGATCAACTCTCCCCTACCTTTTTTCAATGGAATCGAAGTGCTAACCAGGCTTTTCAAGACAGTTATGAAAAGGAACAAACATTTTAAATATCACTTTAAATGCAAAAAGGCTTAAGATCATAATCCTTAACTTTATTGATGACTTATTCTTATTCTCTAAGGCTTATAAAGGTTCTATCTCATCACATATTACTGCATTAAATATCTTCAATAAGCTATTGGGCTTATCCATTAACAAGAAAAAACTAATTGTATTTAACCTCAAGTGTATAGCAACAAGTAGCTTGGTTTTCCTCCTTTATTGGCTTCAAACGCTTATAGCATCCCTTAATATACCTAGGCATCCCTATCTCCTCTAATAAGCCTACTCTCTTTAGATTCAAAACACTTTTGAAAAAAAAGATCCAAAATAGAATTAGTAGCTAGAGCTTCAAAAGCTTATCCATGGCAGGGAGAGCTTAGCTTATTAATTATGTTCTAAATTGAATACATGTGTATTAGGCCTTTTATATTGATTTCCCTTGCAACATTATTAAATTTATAGACAGGCTTTTCAGAAGGTTTCTATAGTCTATATGCTCTAAAAGGGAAACTATGAAAAAAATATCAAATGGTTTGAGATTTTTCAACTGAAGAATCAAGGTGGAATAGGGGTCTTTCCTTTCACAAATAAGGTCTAACTAGCTAAATGAATATTGAGGCTTTTCAAAGATAAACATGCTCTTTAGGTCAAGTGGGTTCGTGTGTATCACATCAAAATGTTCAGCCTGTGTTGCCTTCTTATACCCCACAATACCTTCTAGATTATGAAACATTTAACAAAATTTTGGGACAAAATCAGGCTGGAATTCTTTGGCAAGATTGGCAATTGCTATGGTTTCTCTTTCTAGTTTGACAAATTGTTCTTATATAAACCTATAGAAAGAGTAACTGAGCTAGATCCTAAAAAATCACTCTTCCATTCCCATGCCACTATTAATTAGGTCCTTCATGATCAAACCTACATCTCTAATCCTCTTCTAGTCTCCAATGTTGCTACATTTATACTAAACTTTAATATGGTCCCTTGTAAAGATGACACAATCATTTGGAAAGGAACCTCCAAAAGTGAGTTTACAAATCCATCTCCAGTCCCTAAAACTGCATGGTATGAGATGGTCTAGAATTGACATGGTTATCCCTATGCTTGCCTCACTTTTTGGCTGGCAGTTAGAGGTAACTAAATATTCTCATCAAATTAATATAATTTTTAGCTATCCTAAATTGGTGTACTCTCTGTAAGATGTATCAAGAGTCCCCAGATAAATTATTTTTCAAATGTTTCTATACTAAGTATGCTTAGAAGGAAATTGTTCAACTATACAGTATTACCCAAAGATTGGACTAATGTCATAGAGTGAAGCATTCAAGCTAAACATAAAATGGAAAAGGATAAATGGATTTATAGAATTTTCTTAAGCTACTTAGCAAGAGGCATTTGGGATGAATGCAATAGAAGAACTTTTGCTAGTCAACCCTCACAAAAGGACAATTTTATCAAGGACCTTATTGGGAATATAACGCTATACCTCCTTCTTTATAAAGACAAACACAAATATAGTGCTTTTATAAGTACCAAGTGGAATCTTTGTTAATTTTTATTTCCCCACATTAGTGACACATTGACCTGCTATAATATTACTCTAATGCTTTAGGATATGATTTTAAATCACAAACTTTGTATATTTTATACATTGTACACAAATGCCCTTTGAGGCTTAATATATTTACATTTTTAGAAAAAGTTAATCCTTGTATTATTTAATGTTTCAATTAGATATAAAGTATAAATTTAGTGTATACACTATTTAAAATCCAATTATATTCATTTTTGCAAATTAGTAATTGATATATAATTGATATTTGAAAATAGTATCAGTTCTCTTCAATTAGAGAATTCTAAAATCAATACTGACAAAAAATATTATAATATTCTCTATAATTACTTTAAAATGACAACTTCCTTTTTGACTTACACAACTATCTCCACATAATTTATAATATATCCAAATACCACTAATTAAGCTACCCTCAATAAAATAGGATATAAGTGTAATATCCTAGTTCGATGATTGACTTTGTAATGTGTTGTACATGCACTTTATAAAGTATGCTCTATTTATGGTGTCTTAGAGTAATTTAAGCGTTTAAATGTATTATTGAGTTTATAAAGGAGATCAAGGATAAACTAGAGATGGTTCTAGACTTGACCGAAAATTTCTCGAAATTTTTTTCAAAACTTTGAAAAGCTATGGAATGAGTCTAAACGAGCTTTAAAAGTTGTGAAATGTGCTCTGGAGATTTAGGTAATACTTTTGAATAAAATCTTGACGATTTCGGTGACATTTAGTGATTCCTGGATTCAATCCGAAAATTCTTCTGAGAAACTAAATAATTTCAAATTTTGACAAAAAGTTCCAAAATTAGGATTAGAGTCTATAGGAACTGAAATGGGTCAAAATCGAGGTTGTTTGAATAGAATTTGGGTAATGTGAAATTATTGGACTAAAATGCCCTTTTTGGAAAATAATGGGTATTGAGGATTTTAAACCCATTCGAACTTTTTTTAAAACCATCCAATCAATAAGTATTGAACCTAATTCAACTATTTTATGGTAAATTTGATGATAAGACATTTGTGGAATATGTTCGAAATTTAATTCTGTTAGTTGGTGAATTAAATGCATTAAAAGGCAATTTGGTATTTTTACAAGAATTTAGTGGAATGATGAGTCATTAGAAGAGAAGCAATTAAATGGTGACAAGTGGCATAAGTAAAAGTGTAAATATGACACATTTTGGTAAAGTTGTAATTATAAGATGTTATTAAGGATAAAGGTGTAACTATAATGGAAATGGGGGAAAAATTGTAATTCAACAAAGCTTTCATCTTTTTTAAACATTGGTGGCTAGCCATTGATGAAAGAAATGAAGAGAAAGAGAGAAAAAACAAAAAAAAAAGAGAAAGGAAAAGAGAGAGGTTCGACTATGGCCATAGAGGAGTGATTTGAACCATTTTTCATGCTCTTCTACCTCCAATCAAGCATCTTACAAGGATGTGGAGTGTGTGTGGAAAGTAATAAAGTTGACATGGTTTATGGTATAGTTAATTGAAATTTGTATTAAGGAGTTGAATGTATTGGTATTAGGTTTTCGGATCGAAAAGCGAAGCTAACTATTCAAAGTGGTGAAAAGGAAACTAGCAAGTTGTGAGTGTATTTTAACTATTTTATATGAATTAATTCTTTGTAAAAGAATTGATGACATGTGAGTGTTCTTTAAATTGTGTTTATGAAAATGTTTTTAATTTGATCATGAAATGAATATTTATATTAAGTTTTATGCAAATGATAATTTACAAGTGAATATTGGTAACATAAGTGTATGTTTTGGCAATATATAAGTTTTAAATTGAAAGTTAAATTTTATATGATATTAGGTTTGCCATAGTTGCATGCATCTCATGCATACGGATGCAGCAGAACTATCAGAATCAAGATTCTAACACCATGACAACCAAAAAATCACAGAATCTTACATGCATGCATAGATATGTATAAAAGAACATGAAATGTAAACCTTTTTACCTTATGTATCTCCTCCTTTCTTGATTCTTCTCCTTATTTAGGTTGTTGCAAACACCAAACCCTTCCTTGATCACCCCAGAACATGTAAAGAAGGAAGATGAAACGATGTGTAAGAGTTTTATAACACCAAACTTGAAGGATTCAAGTAGATGTTCAATATGGGAGATAGATCAAGGTTATCTTGCATGCATGTAAGATTTATACAACAATTATATAAATTTGCATAAAGATAACCCAAAAACACTTCTCACTCTCTTTAGAACTCTTCTAGAACCCTTTGTCTATCAATTGAGCGTGTAAGAAGTGAAGGAACCTCTTGCACATAAGTGAAGAACTCACTTATATGTCACTTCGCAGCTTCTGTCACGATCATGGGCTTGCTGGCCACGATCTTGGCATGCCTCACCTTAGGCCACGATCGTGGCCCTATGAGGCATAATTGTGGCCTGCTTAAAATAGGCCATACACACTTATTTTTCATCCGATCTTTTATGTATGTGCCCCTTAGGTTCCTGGCTATTTTAGGCACTTGAATTAACTATTAATTTAAACATATCATGAAGGGTTTCATGATGCCTATTAGTCAGAATATAAGCAGATTAACACACAATCTCTTTGATAGTTAATTATCCAACTTATGAACCTTTCTATAGACAATTACCATGCAATTCGTCCTTTCACCATACTATACCCTACTTGGTTTAGAGTACGGGCTATGTGTTAACTCCCATTAGACTGAATACGTCACATCTAGTCCAAATGATGTTAGTTCTTATCCTAGGATCTCATTACTCTATGTGTCATTGAAGACTCTCTTTATGACACATAATTGCTCTGGATAGAGACTCCTGAGTAATGACCCCGACAAGAGGTCATGGGTATCATCTCCTTTTATCAGGAGCGATGAATCTTTTATTAGCTACCTAATTACCTTCAAATACAAATAGCCATACCCAATCACCACCCTAAGAGTGACCTCGTCTTGAGGTAACAAGGAATGGTGTCAAAGGAGAGGATTTATATCTAAGATATCCTTGAGTACCTCAAGTCTAAGGATAATTGCACCATTGTTATGATGAGATTAATTATTAACATTCGATAGATCATCCATATGATAATCTCATAGCAGGTCATCCGATGTACTTACTACCCTTAGTAAGCATCCACATGTTAACTCTAAATATTTCATGTTTATAGTTTATGAGATCCACTGCTTGATCAAATCAAGAAGTATAACATGTGCTACTCTGTCTGGATTAACAATGTCCTGTCTTACTAATCCTATGACTAGGGATTATTTAGATACTAACATAATTGTACATGATAGGAATCTCATTATTATGATCTCATCATGATTTCCTTCATGCTATGTTTGTATCATGGACTTCATTAATCCGATTTAAGATCAATATCAATTCACATATAAACGAATATCAAATTAATGAAAATTTCCTTTCACTTTATTAATCAAAATAAAGTTTGTATAAAAGTGTTAAAGGTGATTGCCTTTAGAGTACTACTCTAACAATCTCTCACTTGCACTAAAGTTAATCGCCTTTGTATCTAATACCATAGGCGAGTACATAAGAATCAAATTTTGCTTGAGGAATTGGCTTATTCAAAGGATCAGCGATGTTTGATCTGTGGGGACTCTCTCAATCTTCACATCACCTCTATAAATGATCTCCCTGATTAGGTAATATCTCTTGAGTATGTGCTTAGACCTCTGATGAGACATCGGTTCCTTGGTTTAAGCAATAGCCCCATTGTTGTCACAGTATAACAATATTGGGGCTACTATGCTAGGAACTACTCCAAGATCCATGACGAACTTCTTGATCCAAACAACGTCTTTTGCCGCTTCTACAACTGCAATATACTCTAACTCGGTAGTCGAATTTGCAGTGTCTCTTGTTTGGAACTCTTCCAACTAACTACTCCACCATTTAGTGTGAAAATATAACCTGACTGGGATTCGGAGTCATCTTGGTCAGATTGAAAACTGGCATCCGTATGCCCGCTCACTA
>JAOTAY010000004.1:10025944-10049535 GCA_025629805.1 Erythroxylum baracoense
GTTTTGCGAACTCAGTGAGCGAACCATCATTGATGTGCTCACTTAATTTAACACAGAATAATTCACAAGTCACATTTAATTCATGAATAAATCACATCAACAATTACTAAACATTTCTTCACTTTTCCTCATGTTTCACAATTACAATTTATGTATAAAATTACATGCTTCTTTTTCAAAACAGTTTATACAATGCACTTCAATCAATCATATTACATATATCAATCTTATATGAAAATGCTCATGAGACTCCACTTTCATTGTTAATTGTTATGATCGAGTGCCTTAAATGTCCTGTATACGTTGTGGATACTGGAGTCATTTATAACTGTCCTATATCTGTTGAAGATACCGGGCTCATTTTACATAATGAGCCTATGACTCTTATACATGTTCTGAGCTTTAAGATCTTTTTCACTAACTACTCGGGTCACAACTACCTTTATCTGATCATGCATATCATGTAATGAAATCCATGAATTCATATATGTATGTAGTCAATCTCTTTTATTCAGTACACATTCTCTTTTCGCATTTTTATCATACAATAGCTCGGTATTCAACGTTTCATTAAGAACACTTATTTCTTTCTCATTCACATTTAATGAAGCACTTCCAATACATTCACAATTATCAAACTCCTCAGACTATTAATGTCTGGAATTCTCTCAATCACATTATTAACAGTTCAATACAAAAATTTAAACAGAAACAATCAATCAATGTGAAACCATCTAGGTTGACTCACAGAACACTCCAGATTAGCTATTGTCTTCATAATCTAAAAATGTCTGGACGATGTCGTTCTATTTATGCTTCTATAATCATGCAATAAACACATTATACACATTCCTAAATTACACAATCCCATAAGCATTCATTCATATACATATGTATATGTGTAATGTATAATGCATGCTTAATTTGACTATTTCGGGTATGTTTCCTTTATTAACATCTCTTGATCATTTAAACATCACATTTGTGTATATCTAGCTTACGCTTAGGTTCATAGCTCAAATATACTTGATTATTGTAACATCATCAATCAATCATTCGCCAATGTTATTCTAACATTGTAGATCATATAATATCCAAACTATCATTCATTCTTACTTGATACACATTGCTCATCTCCTTTGAATCATATTTGCATTTCTATGAACACTTTCATTCTTATAACCATCTCTAAATTTCCATATTTTGTTTCATTAATATCAACCATCCATGCTTAGGTTATAACCTTGATTATCACCCTAAACATATCAACATTTAATCACTTAATTCATCATCAAACTAAGTTCATTTCAAGGCCTCATTTAAGCCTAAATGCATCATAGGAAAGTACCTTAATATTAGTTGTTTCAAAAATCACTTAAAAAGACAACATCTCTCTCTTTATGCCTGCCCATGATTGTGGTAGACCTTCCCACAATTGTGACAGAAGCTAGTGGAACTAGTCACGATCGTGAGGACTCTGCCATGATCATGATAGAACCCAATTTTGACAGGCCACGATCGTAGGGACTATGCCACAATCGTGCTCTCTTTTTTTCCTTCATTTTTCCACGAATTCAACATATTTAGAAACAACACTATTACTCCAACTTTTTCATAATTCATGTCCATTTATGTAACTTCATCACATGTTAATCTAACTACCATATTAGTTGCATTAAAACTCACAAAACTCCACTCATTTAATTCTTTTTCCTTCACTTAATCCCATTCATTTATGTAATCCTAACTCTTTCCATACTATATTCAAGAAATCTCATGTATAGTAATCATTTCGATTTCCTTTCCTCTTTATTCTCTCCTCAATTACACCTCAATATCAACCATTAAAACAATCCATAAATCATTGTTCATTCATCATACAAAAACATAACATGATTTTTATATCATTCACTGTCACTTTAATTCTTCTCATTTCAAAAACACTATATTAGTCTTTTCTTTAACTAAATTACACCTTTATTATTCCTTAACTCCCAATCTATTTTATCCACATCACAACCTATAATATATGGTTTCATATACCCAAAACAGAACATGTTGATCTCAATCCTTCATCAAAATTTCTGCACATTATCATATACCACTTCTACTAAATCACTCCATCTCAACTATCCCTATAACCTTTCATAATTTATTACTCATCGAATATACAAAATAGGACATAAACATACCCATTCTTCATCCACGTTGCATATATATTCAACACCATTTTCATAATCATTTAACATCAAAACAATCACAATATATATTTCATTTAAAAATAACCCCATGAAGATCCATAATAATACACTTACTTGTCTTAGCTCAAACTTGAAGATCACGTAGTCATAGCCTTCTCTAAACATCACACGATCATCAT
This sequence comes from Erythroxylum baracoense, assembly GCA_025629805.1. Lineage (NCBI taxonomy): Eukaryota > Viridiplantae > Streptophyta > Magnoliopsida > Malpighiales > Erythroxylaceae > Erythroxylum > Erythroxylum baracoense. The sequence goes on from JAOTAY010000004.1 coordinate 10,028,325, forward strand.
CATTTAAGGTTGAATAGGCTGGATTTTTATCAACATAAAAAAGATGACAAGGTGTTGTAGAGATAAGATGAAAGATGGAGATAAAAACTCAAGATCGTTGGCTGACCTAACTCTCTACGCATTACATGATCGTCATCTTTTAAGGAGAAAAAGTTAGGTTTTTCTTCATCAAAGTGAAGAAAACGAATTTTGTTGAAGTGGCAAGTGAAGGATGAGAGCAAAACTCAAGGTGGTGAGATTTGAAGATGTCGTAAATGGAGAGAATAAATGAAGAACGAAAGTGAAGAAGAGAAGAAAGCATGTATAAAAATGAAAGACAAAGATAAGATAGTCTTTCACTAAGTGAAAATATCATGGGTGAGATGTGTGGCAAGTGGCATGACACTTGTCACTTGCCACATGTCTTATTCTTATGGCTCCACTTAGGCCCTTTTAATAACTAGTCCATTTGTCCTCCACTTTCTAAACCAAGTAACTCCCAATTTTTTATGACACTTGTCAAATAATCCTAAAGCCATTTATCAATTATTTCTCCTATCAATTGTCACTTATTTCTACTATCACAAGTCAATTTATCTTGCCACTTGGCATTTTTTTATTCCAAAAATGCCCAAAAGTTTTTAGATCTCCAAAATTTAACAAATAAATTCTAAATCACCAATTAAAATTTTATCAAACAAAATTCAAGATATAAAATTCACTATTCATATCATAATCATTTAAAATCATTTATACCCCAGAATATGTCAAATGAGTGCATGTACAGTCTTTGTAATGTGTACAAAAATCAATAATCATGTATGTGTATGCTAATGATATGCATGAGCATGAAATGCATTTCCTAATTTTTCAATGTTATTTCTCATATATAGAAATCTAGGGTTCTAACCCTTAATATGGGAAATCGAGATATTACAAATCATATATGCTATGTTATGTACAAGACCCAATAAATTGTATGCTCTAAGTGTTACGGGTAGATATCAATTGGATCCTAGTAAGTGTCACTGGGTGGCTGTCAAGAATATCCTAAAGTACAAAAGAAGGACTAAAGATGTATTCTTGATATATGAAAATGGAGATCTCGTAGTGAGCGGACATACAGATGCCAGGTTTCAATCTGACCAGGATAACTCTAAATCCCAGTCAGGTTTGTTTTCACACTAAATAGTGGAGCAGTTAGTTAGAAGAGTTCCAAACAAGAGATGACTATAGATTTAACGACCGAGTTAGAGTACATTGCAGCTATGGAAGTGGCAAAAGAAGTTGTTTGGATCAAGAAGTTCGTTATGTAACTTGGAGTGGTTCCGAGAATTATAGACCCAATACTGTTGTACTGTGACAACAATGGGGCTATTGCTCAAGCCAAGGAACCAAGGTCTCGTCAGAGGTTCAAGCAGCACGTACTCAGGAGATATCACCTAATCAGGGAGATAATTGAAAAAGGTGATGTGAGAATAGAGAGAGTGCCCACAGATCATAACATCGCTAATCTTTTGACTAAGTCACTTCCTTAAATGAAATTTGATTCTAGTGCACTCACCTATGGTATTAGATACAAAGGCGATTGACTTTAGTGCAAGTGGGAGATTGTTAAAGTAGTGCTCTAAAGGCAATCGCCTTTAGCACTTTTGTACAAACATTATTTTGATTATTAAAGAGAAAGGCAATTTTCATTAATTTTATATTCGTTTATATATAAATTGATGTCAATCTTAAATCGAATCAATGAAGTCCATGATACAAAACATAACATGAAGGAAATCTTGATGTGACATGATAATGAGATTCCTATCATATGCCATTATGTTAGTATCTAAATAATCCCTAGTCATAGGATTAATAAGACAGGACATTATTAATCCAGATAGACTAGAACATGTTATACTCCTTGATTTGATCAAGAAGTAGATCTCACAAACTGTAAGCATAAGATGTTTAGAGTTAACATATGGATGCTTACTAAGAGTAGTAAGTACATCGGATGACCCTCTATGAGATTATCATATGGATGATCTATCAAATATCAATTATTAATCTCATCATAGCAAAGGTGCAAATATCCTTATACTTACGGTACTCAAGGATATCTTGGATACTAATCCTATTCTTTGACATCGTTCCTTGTTACCTCAAGACAAGGTCACTCTTAGGGTAGTGATTGGGTACAGTTATTGGTATTCGAAGGTAATTGGGTAGCCAATAAAGGATTCACCACTCCTGATAGAAGGAGATGATACCCACTACCTCTTATCGGCGTCATTACTCAAGAGTATCTGGCTAGAGTAGTTATGTGTCATGAAGAGAGTCTTCAATGACATATAAAGTAATGAGATTCCAGGACAAAAACTAACATCACTTGGACTAGATGTGACATAGTCAGTCTAGTAGGATTTGACACATAGTTCATACTTCGAACCAAGTGGGGTATAGTATGGTGAAGGGACGAACTGCAAGGTAATTATCTATGGAAAGGTTCGTAAGTCAAAGAATTAATTGCCAAAGAGATTATATGTTAATCACTTAAATTCTGGTAATTTGGCATCATGAAATCCTTCATAATTTGCTTGAATTAAAAGTTAATTCAAATGGCATGAAACCATCCATGATTTTCTTGAATTAAGAGTTGATTTAAGTGCCTAAAATAACTGAGAATCTAAGGGTCACATGCATAAAAATCAAATGAAAAACAAAGTGTGTATGGTTGGTTTTAAGTAGGCCACGACCAAAGGCAAGGCTGTCAATTAAGTAAGCCACGATTGTGACCAAAGGCTCAATAGATGTATATAAGTGAGTTCTTCACTTATGTACAAGAGGTCTTACAAGTTTTTACACACTCAAAAGAGAGGATAAGGTCTCTAGAAGAGTTATAGAGAGAGAGAGAAGTGGTATTGAGTCGTTTTCATGTAATTTATGCAATTGTTGCATAAATCTATGATCTATCTCTCTATTTGAACATCTACTTGAACTCATCAAGTTTGGAGTTCTAACCACCCTTACACACTACTTCTTCTTACCCTTTATGTGTTTATAGATGATCAAGGAAGGGTTTGGTGTTTGCTACAACCTAAACAGGGAGAAGAACCAAAGAAAGGAGGAGAACAAAAGGTACAAGTGTTTAAATTTCATGTTCTTATGATCTATCTATGCATGCATGTGTGTTTCTAGAATTTCAGGGTTATCATGTGGCCAGAATTTAGATTCCGACACTTCCTATACATTATCATGCATGTGATGCAAAAATCCATGGCTCCCTAAGACATGGGCCAAAGGTAGTGTCATGATCGTGACAGGCTTTAGAAACCTCCCATTTATTTTTTATTTCAAAATTGTTTAAATTACTTTACAAAATGGTTTAAGCTTTATGCCACAAGTTAAAGTACTAAGAAAAATGTTTTCGTTTTTAGCCTATGATATACCGTCAGGCTCATTATATGATATTATACCGGTCAGATTATTCCAAACATGCATGGCAGTTTTCGAGAGGTGTCAATTACTAACAGTGGGTGATATTGTATTTGTAAGTTGTCCAATCCAATGAGTCACCCTCTGCATGTACGGAGTATATAAAGTGCTAGCCAAAATTGTTACAGGTAAGTGATGAAAAACTAGCTCTGTAACTATCGGTCTTTAGTGGTTAACCTATTACAGGTAAGCGCTGCATAACCATCTCTGTAATTAGTGGTTAACTAGTCACAAATAAGTGATGCAGAACTAGCTCCGAGACCTTATGCCACCATAGTGCAAAGAAGTTTATGGTGGGCTATATCGTATAAGAAGTTCATCACAATAAATAATGTCGCCACTATTTGCTTTAAAAGTAAAATTAAGCAATTTGGTTTCAAAAGGCTTATTTGTTTTATATTGGTATTGTCTTATACTAAATGAAATGAATTTCTTTTAGGGAGGTGTCAATGATTACAAATGATTTGCAAAGAATTTTATTTACATTCATTGAACTTGTTTAGCTCGCACTTTATTTTCTATTTTTAAATAAAATATCCCAGGTGCATACTCAAGGGCTTTAGTAGCAGGGACTCTACCTCGCGAGTAGTCAACTTTGTCACGTGCTACTATGTAGGCATTTTTACCTTGTACGTACTTTTCAGAACTATTACATATCTTTGAACATGTTTTGGAATGCACATTTGTGTAAAGAATGGATGTGTAAAAAGGTTTTTAAATGAAATGCATAATTTTGTTTTAGCTTTTCAAAGTTTATTGATGTAACTATTTGAGGCTGCGTGTGGATGGATTTGAAGCCCACAACTTGCAGTTGAGAAATTGATGTGATAATAGAAGTGTTTTGAACTTTTACAGGGACTTTGAAATTTTCAGGATGTCAAAATACATTCATTATGATGCCGAAATTTTTAATAAACTCAAAAACAAAACTTCATTGTTTACATTTCTTATTGTTTAGTTGAAGCTTTTCCATAACAAGGGCAATAGGCTTAGCTTCAAGGGAACTTTCCAGTCGATTCAGCTATCGACTAGAGGACCATCGTGGAATGTCAAGTAGGTCGCATAGTCATTTTAGGATAAGGTTCTGTCACCAAATAACTAGAGCTAACCATTAAAACAAGACAAATTTTGAAATAACATTATTCTAAAAGGGATTATTCATCTAGATATATAATATTTACTGATTGTTTGTTCTTATCTATCGCTTAACTGATTATCTCTTAGTCTTTGTTTTAATTTTGTTAATTTTCCTCTTCTAATTTAATCATTTGTTTTATTAGATTAGATAATTAATACTGATAGTTATAATCCTCGTAGGATCAGCAATCAACTCACCTAAACTATACTATAAGAAATTATAATTGTATCTACCTAGGTGATCTTTTTACTATTATTTGATGTTTCATTTTAAATTATAATGCATCAAGAACTCTTCCAAGTTTATCCATCATTATTTAGAGTAAAGATAAAACCTAAATGTGATCTACTATCTTTGTGATCAAACTAAAAACTAATAGTTGAATAACATTAAACTCTTAGTTTAACTCCTTTATATGCCAAGACATCATCTTTAGTTCTTCTCGATCATTTTAAGATGTTCTTTATATTCATTCAGTGACCATCACTAGGATTGACTGATTGTATGTTTGTTTTATATAAAGTATAAGAAACATCAAGTCTTTTATACAGCATCACATACTTGATTAATCTAATAACCAAATTTTGGGCACGAATTTTTTAATAAAGAAATATCATGTGATATATTCAAGAACCCTCTCCTAGAATTATTCAAGCTAAACCTCTTAGCACTTTGTTTACGTACATGAATTAGGATAAACCAAGCAACCTCTTTAATTTATCTCGTAGATCTTTATTTCTATAATATAATTTTCTTCTTCCATATCTTCCATGGGGAAGTTCTTGGACAAGAAAATTTATACATAATATAGCATCATTATGTTCTTTTTAATTAACATTATGTCATCTGTATATAATACTAAGAAGATGACTGCACTATCACTAACTTATTATAGACATAAGATTCATTCACATTTTTGTATATACTTAAATTCATTTGTTATCTCATAAAAACGGATGCCTATGACCCATATTTAAGTCCACAAATAGGCTTTTTATAACTTTTGTACTTGATTAGGAAACCTTTTGGCTTAAAAACCTTTAAGATGTATCATATACATGTCCTCAAGAAAATTCCTATTAAGATATTTTTGACATCCATTTTCCAAATTTCATAATCATAGTAAACAACTAGAGGCAATAAAATTCTTATAAATGTAAAAATAAGTATTGGTAAAAAGGTTTCACTAAAATCAACTCTTTATTCTTTTTATATAAGATTTGGCCATTATCCTTGCTTTATATTAGTGTATACTTCCATCTGTTTCAATTTTTTCTTTTGACTTGTAATGGTTACAACCCTAGTAGGTGCATCCAATATAGTCCATACTTTGTTAGTATACACGAATTTCATTTTGGATCATAACTTCTTGCCATTTTGAAAAATCAATGTCAAATATTGCTTCCTCAAAAATTAGTAATCTCATTGTTCATGAGCAATTCATCGTCTTTCCCCTTTTTGATAAATAGATCAAATCTAATTAGGACATGATTTATCTTATAATGCATCACAGACTATGTGCTCTTGAACTCTTAATTGTACATTAGATGCACCAACTTGAGATTCATGTTCCATCTTAATGTGAACTTGTGGTTCTTGAACTTCTTTAAGTTCTACCTTAATCCCACTACTTTCCTTAAGAATAAACTCTCATTTTATGAATGTAGTATATTTTGAAATATAAATATTTTTGGCTTAATAAGATGATAAAATTGATATTTGATACTTTCTTTCAATTGTCACACAAATTTACATTTATCTTATTTAGCTTAAAGCTTATCAAATATCACACACTTCATATAAGCATCAAATCCTTATATATTTATGTATGAAAATTTTGGTTTACTACTAGTCTATATCTCATATGGAGTCTTATTAGTTGATTTAAGTGAAACTCTATTCAAAAAGTAAGCAATAGTTTCAAACACATGTCTTTAGAAGGAAATAGGAAGTTCTGTATGAAATTATAGAACATATCATATTAAATAGAATATTATTTCTCCTCTCAAACCTTCCATTATTTTATGGAGTCCATTGTGAGAGTATCTTATTCTCTTTTTAAGTAAACAATAAACTCATTATGTAAGTACTCACCACCTCTATCAGATATAACTATTACTAGATTGTTTCTCAACTTCAAATATAAATTCTTTTAACCTTTTAAATTATTAGGAGCTATATTTCATTAAATATACAAACTCATATTTATAATAATTATTTTTAAATTCAATGAAATACAAGTATCCATCTTTTGTGCGAGTACATATAAGATTATATACATTTGAATCTATAGACTCTATTAAAAAAATTTGATCATTTTTTACCTAATAAAAAGATTCATAAGTTTCACATGTTTTATATTAAAAAAGATTCAAATGTCTCTCTTTATGTAATTTTGTGGTTAGATTCTTTTATATGATGTAATCCATAATTCCATAAGTAAGATCAAATTTAGTTAATTTTCTTTTTTTATCATTTATATTAAAGATTGATCATTTAAGAAACTAATTCATATAAACATTTACAAGTTATGCAATTCCATGGCAAGCATCATATTTATATAAAGAATAACTTTTATTCTTAATTATAAAGACAAATCCATTTAAATTTAAATGAAATGGAAAATTTTGGTAATAATTGGCCATAATAATAATTATTTAGTTGTGCTATAACGCCATAAGGTAAACCATAAGTTCCTTTAACTAATGCAGTAATTCTCACTCTATTATTCACTCACAATTTCACTTCGCCTTTTTCTTAATAGCCTACTTCTTATTAGCATCTATACATCATTATAAATGCTAAAACCACATCTAGTTTGTGATACCTAAGATTATGCAATATAAGTAGAAAGATTCATCTCAATCATAAACATACCTAAAGATGGACCTTCTTTAAGCTTCTTATCCTGTAGGTTAGTAAGATAAAATTTTCAATTCCTCTTTCAGTTCCTATCTAGTTTATAGTAAGAACATATTAGTAAGATAAAATTTTTAATTCCTATCTAGTTTATAGTAAGAACATATGTCGTCACTAGTCTTCTTCTTAATACCACTATTTGGCTTTACAACTTTATTACAAGACTTTTGTTTCTTATTCTTATTCTTCTTAAATTTCTTTTTCTTTCCCTCAACAATATCCACAATAAAAGTAGAACTAAGTGACCTCTTTAAGGCACCCTTGCAAAGTCATGTGCATATTTAATAGTTCAAATAATACTACATCCTTTTGATTTATATGACAATTCGTATAAAGTGTGAAAAGCTCAAAATTAGAGATTGAAAGACTAAATCAATGCTTAACTCATGGTCAATAAGAATTCATCCCAATTGACCTAATTTTTTAATATAGAAAGTCATCTTCAATATATGTAACTCTGCCAAAGATCATTATGTTATTTTATTTAATATAATGCACTCGAACTCTCAAACCTCTCCACTCTATTTTATATGGCAAACAACTCCCTAAGATGCATAATTGTGGTACTAGTGTCTATATTCTCATATTGGCTTTAAAGCTTATGAGGCATACTAATTAACCTCATATGTATAGCTTGTTCATCATTACTTATATGCTCACAAACTTTATCAGTCACATCCATGTTGGGCTTAGGTGGAATTGCAATGACAAGAACATACAACTTTTTTTTCTTATTTGAAAACAATTCTCAAGTTGTAAAATGAATCCAACAAATTAAGTATATTAAGCTTATTAAAATGCATGATGCTTCTCATAGACAAATTGCTACCATATTATTTACTAGTCAAAAATACATAAAAGAACAAGTATTAATTTATAACACAAATTAAATAAAGTAAGGACTTCAATAAAATATTTGGTCACTCCTATTATTTAAAACAAATTAACATCAATAAAATATTTGATTCATCCTATTATTTAAAACAAACTAATTTTCCTTTTTGTTAATTCGAGAAATTATCAAAATTTTTTATTGAGTTAGGATCCCATTTAATTTAATTAACCTTAAGTTTGCTTAACATAACTAAACTAAATTTTCATGCCACTCTTTAGATGACAACTTCTTATTTTAAAAAAATCTTATATATTGTTCTTAATCATACTCTAATTTTATATGAAAAATTTGCTCATCTAAGTTATTTAAATTTAGTTAAGTAAAACTAATTTATTTAAAACAAAAGAATATCTAGGTTACTAACCTCATAAGTTTTCTTAATAAGCTTGTACAATAAATGGAGTTATACTTTTATACTTAAATAATATAATCATGTTGTTAATATATATACTTAATATTTATTTGATATATTTAATTTTAAATTTTAAAATTCTTATCAAAATTAATATAATCTCATTATATTGCTTTTTTCTAACATAATTTAATTATAAAAGATATTCTTTTAAAAATTTATTTGATTATAATTATTAATCTAATAAATAATTAATTTAATAATTAAAATCTTGAAAAGCTAAATTAAATTCTACAATATTTCCTAATTTATTAAACTAATATAAATTTAATTTAATTGATAAAGATTAGCTTAATAAAAAATTAAGGCCTTAAAATTTAAGAAGGGAGGCTCTTAACCTCCCTTATAGTCTAAGAAATTTTAAAAAATTCTCTCTTTTTTATCACTCTTAAAAAAACTCCTAATTTCACATAATAAAAATAATAACTTTTAACTTTTTAAAGAGCAAATGAGAATAGTGTTAGCTCATATAGCGTTTTCTCTTCTTTTTTAAAAAAACTAGAGTTTACGAAATTTATTCAAAATTAAACTATAATTATAATTAAATTTTAACTATGATTATATAATTATAATGTAATCATAAAAATCAAATATTTGATATTTTGGTCATGAAATTTCTTAAACTTCAATATTATGATCATTAACTTAAAATAAAATTTCTCTCTTTAACTGTTTTATATGTATGACCTATTAAGTTCTTAATATATTTTGAATAATTATGCATTTTAATTCTAAATAATAATTTAAAATTAAAAAAATTAAATCTCATTTTGATTTATCTTTAATTCTCTAATTTAAACAATTTATAATTATAAATTAAGATTGACATCTATTAACATATAATAACCATCTAAATATTAAAAAATTTTAAGTGGTTTGATTTTAACTATTTGACTAAACGAAAATTTTAATTTTTTAATATGCAATATTTCAATTATACATAAAGTATAAAATTAATGTTAACTCTATTTACAATTCAATCATATTTTTCCTTGTATATTAATAATTGATATTTAGAAATAATATTTTTCAAATATCAATTCACTAAGGATAGAGAATTCAAAAATAGTTATTAATAAAAAAAGATAGAATATTCCCTTAATTACTTTAGAGTAATGAATTTTTTTATTGACTTGCTCAACTATCTTCATATAGTTTATATTATCTTCAAGTAATGTATATTAAACTATCATTTGTTGGCTATTTAGGCAAAATTTCTAACAAAAAATTCTATCAAATATGCGCTTTCATTAATAAGTTCTTAACTCACAATGATAGTAGTAAAATAGTGATTATTTTTTATGTACAAGATCCACTAAAATGGGAAGTACTGAGCATACTTTGAATCACACAAATATTACTAGTTTACGACATACCACTAGTCTCACAATATTTTGCTATAACAATTCTAGCTCTCACTTATGCTCTCACTCACACTCACACTCACAATTTTTGGATGATTTACACCAAGGCCTAATATATCTATTTATACTAGTTTACAAAACATTTCAACCACACACTTAAGTTGGCTTTCTTTATGGTAAGTGCTAACTTTCCATCATACAATATTTGGTCAAGTCTTGAAATTTCCATCACATAAAGTAATAGACTTAGGATAATTATTGTTGATTTTTAACACTCTCCCTCAACATTAATTATTCCTTTTTTTTCCTTTCTAGATATCATGTCAAGCTAACTTCGAAACTTTTCAAATTTTGCTCTATTGAGACCTTTAGTAAAAATGTCTACCATTTGACTTTCTGTGCTGATTTTCTTCATCTTAATTTCTTCTTATAGGACTTTTTCCTGTACATAATGATAATGTATTTCCACATGTTTTGTTCTTGCAGGAAAAACTGGGTTTTCAATTGAATGTATAACTGATTGGTTGTCACAATGTAGTGATACTACATAGTTTACAACTTAATGGAGATCTTTTGTGAGTAGCATCAACCAAGGACTTTCTTAAGTTGCCACTGTTGTTGCTCTGTATTCTACTTCAGTGGTAGAATACGAGATAGTCAATTGTCTCTTGCTACACTAAGAGATTGTTCCTGAACTAAGGTTGAACACATAACCTATAGTTGAACGACGAGTGTCATAGTCTCTTGCTTAATCAGCATCACAATAGCCAGAAACTCTACATTCCCTGCCTTTTCCATATAGTATGTCATAGTTAATTGTGCCTTTGACATATCTTAAGATTCTTCGAACTGTTTCCAAATGCGTCTTCTTTGGATTTTTTATGGATCTATTAACCACTCTAATAGCAAAGGCAATATTGGGTTGGGACAAAGTTAGACAGATTAAACTACCTACCAACTATCGATACATTATTGGGTCTTTTAAATCTTTTCCTTCTACTGAGTAGAATATGACATTAACCTCCATTGGTGTCGATACATGTTTGCATTAACCTTGTGGTTGTTTCATATAGATTTCTGGGATCAGTTCTCCATATAGGAAAGCCTTTTTTACATCCATCTGCCCTAACTTCCATTACTTGCTAGCTTGTAATGCTAGCAAAACACATACAATGGTGATTTTTTCCACTAGAATAAAAGTTTCATTATATTCCAATCTATATTGTTGTGAAAAACCCCGAAGTCGGGCTTTATATCATTCAATTAAACCATTTGGTCGGGTCTTCAACTTGTAAACCATTTGCATGATATGGGTTTTGCATTCTTAGGTTTTGCCATTAAATCCCATGTCTCATTTTGATTTAATTCGTAGATTTCATCTTCTATGGCTAATCTTCGTGCCTTACTTTTGGATGCTTCTTTATGTAAGTAGTTAGTTCTTTCACTATAGAATCTTTAACTAAAGTTGCATTAGCATATCTAGGATTTGGCTTTCTCGGTCTTTTTGATATTTGTAACAGTTTGTTAAGGAGCTTCTTTTACTTCAAATTCCTCCATTTAGTTTGGCCTTTCTTCTTCATGAACCTTCTGATGCATCCTTATTTGCCATGGATTTTTCTTTTTTGGTGAACTAGAAGTACCTTTACTACGATCTTCAATTTCCATAGGTACTTCTTTATCTTCATTACTTTGTTGAACATTTTCAACATTTTACTAATCCTCTATTTCTTTTAACTTTTCTTCAATCTCTTTCTCGTTCATAGCATCTCCAACCTTTTATCTGACCATCATATCTAACAAAGATGCATCGAACAACCTTATTGTCAAACTTCTTGTGTAGATTATATGGTATGAATACATAACATACATAGCCAAATACATGAAAATAACTAACCACTGGCTTGATCTTCCATAACTTCTCGAATAGAGACACAACTCCCAATGATGCTTAAGGCATTCTATTAATTACATGAGCAGATTTCTTCATACATTGATTCCAAAAATGTGGTGGCACATTTTTGCATGCAACATGCTTCTACATATCTCACGAGATGTCTATTCTTCCTTTCAGCAATGCCATTCTGCTGTGGTGTACCTGAATAGGTCAGTTGTCGTTTTATCTTACATTGTTGCAAGAACTGTGCAAACTCTACTAATGTGTATTCTCCTCCATTATTTGTGTGAAGGCATTATAGTTTCTTGTTTAATTCTTTTTCAACCCTCTCCTTAAATTCCTTGAATTGGCTTAAAGCTTCTAACTTCTCTTTTAGAAATTCAACCCATATATATCTAGAAAAATCATCAGTTAAGGTTATCATGTATCAAAAACCACTAATTGATGATTTTTTACTAGGCCAAACACATCTAGGTGAACTAGCTCCAGTGGTACTTTAGCTTTGAACTTAGACTCTTCATAAGCAATGGATGGGCTTTACCATACTGGCATCCTGCACACACTGTGTTTTCTCAAACTTCAAGTTGAGGAAGCCCTTTGATCATTGACTGCTTCATCATTGCCTTTAGCTTATGATAGCTGACATGACCTAGTCGAGCATGTCAAAGATCAGTTGTCTCATTCTTTCTTATTTTATCCATATATGCTGCTTGAGCGTTCATCATGTAAATGGACTCAAGATGTCTGCCTTCCATGATTGGCTTACTCATGATCTTCACACTTTGGCACACCTTGACATCATCTAGACTAAGCACCACAAAGTTACCAAGTCAACTGGGATATTGAAAGCAAATTCTTCTTCATTTCAGGTACATGATAAACACTCAATAGTTGTACTTGGTGTGAGTTGAACCAAGGAGCAATCACTATTTTTCCAATATGAGTGATCGACGTTTTGAAGTTGTTAGTAGTCACCACAACTCTTCTTCCCTTGTATTCTAGCATGTTCATAAGCTTATTGTTATCTCTTGTCCTATGATTAGAACTCTCGGAGTCAACAATCCAATCATTCTTGTAGTTTGATACTTTATTATGAGCAACTACATGGGCTTGTTTTTCTTACAACTTTGGGAGGAAACTTTCCTCCTCTTCAACTTTTACTTCTTCTTCTACTTCTTCATAGACACGAAGATCCCATTCATCCTCAATATCACTCTAGGTTGAAGCTGCAACATTGCCTTCAGCACACTTGTGCCAACAATCTCAAGAGAAATGGCCTTTCTTACCACAATTGTAGCATTCATCATTTTTTTCTAATGTTGCTCATCATCTTGTTCATTGTTGTGCTTGCCTTGTCTTGCTTCCCCATGCTTGAAGCGTCTGCTCTAATGGTTCTTTGAACCTCCACCTGACTTTCTCTCTTTTTCTTTCACTTTAAATTTTCTTTTGTTGGTGTAAAGAGCTTTCTGCTCATCTTTGATTATAACTCAAGACATTTATTTAGCTATTGCTTCTTGATTAACTAACAAATTTTTCAACTCTATCAGAGTTGGTTCTTAAGCCCATCCACGAGTAGCAATGATAAGAGCATTATATTCTCATTATAGACCATAAATAATATCTCCTTATCCTTGTTGCAGTTATTGCATTTTCTGAATCCAATTTGGGATCTCGGAACATACTGCCTTTACTTTATTAAAGTATTGGCTGATTGTCATGTCCTGTTTGTAAGTGTTCAAAGCTCATTCTCGAGCCTCTTCAGCTTTGCTTCATTTGTTTTTGACAACAATGTTGCCAAAGCATCCCAAGCTTTCTTTGGTGTCGTAACGTCTTTGATATGTTGCAAGAGATCATCTTCGATGGTTACTGAAAGTGTGTACATAGCCTTGCCACACTTGATCTTGTATTTTTTGAGCTCCTCCGGGTCAACTGAGGTAGTTTCTTGATCACCAACATCACTCCATAAATCTTGGCCCAACAAATAAAATTGGATATGGGTACTCTAGGTGTTATAATTAGTGTGATTGAGTTTCTTAATTGATCTGAATGAATAGGCCAGATCTATCATAGGGACTTGGTAATGTCTTCAAATAACTAAGTAAGTTTTGTCCTTGATAATAACTTCACAGTTCTGGACTGTGCACTTTCCTTTGGTACATCGATATCTAACCACACTTACCTTTTCTGATGTTGATCCTTGATTGCCTACTCTGATACCACTTGTTGGTTATTTGGGCAAAATTTCGATAACAAAAAATGCTATCAAATATGCACTTTCATTAATAAGTTCTTAACACATAAAGAAAGTAGTAAAATTGTGATTATTTTTTATGCATAATGTGCATCAAAATGGGAAGTACAGAGCATGCTTTGAGTTACACAAATACTACTAATTTATGACACGGTACTTTTGCTACAACACTTATAGCTCTCACTCACACTCACATTCACACTTACAATTTTTAGATGATTTACACCAAGGCATAATATATATATTTATACTAGTTTATAAATAATTTCGACCACACACATAACTTGGCTTTCTTTATGCTAAATGTCTAACTTTCCATCATACAATATTTGGTCAAGTCTTTAAATCTCCATCACACAAAGTAATAGACTTAGGATACTTATTGTTGATTTTTAACATCATCAATGGAGTAGGTCATAAATAATATAAAAATATAATAATTTTTATACACTAATTTTAAATCTAAAGATCAATTATACAGTCATTATAATGAGTACATAACTTACAAACTATTAATGTTTTATTTATAATCATTATTATTGGGTAAATTTAATGAACTTATTCTCTAATAAGTACCTATATATTTATTTAAATATCTCCATATTTTAATTTATAAAATCAATTATTTTTCAAAAAAATGTAACCGGTGTTATTTTTACTATTTTATCAATATCCCTTCTTGATAAAATTATAATTAAAAACAATTCATAATTAATACTTAATTATAATTTGAATGTGATAATTATGATTTTTATTATAATTTTAATTTTATAGTGATTAGACTAAAATATTTATCTTCAATATTAAGTATTAAATATAATGGACTAAAGATCAAGATAAAGAATAATTTTATTGAATAAATTAATTATGTCATATATAAATAAAAACTAAATCAATAAGAAAATAATAAATTCATAAGCCCAGCTGAGCACACCAACGCTTGTTTTAACAGAAGCGATAGATAGTTGAGGAATTTAAGAGACGGTGGCTAATAAAAAAAAAAGTGAAATTAGTTTTCAATTGCAGTGCATTTTTAGCCATTTCCCCTTAGTCTGCGTTAGCTTTGCCCTTGCATGGCTTGTCTTCGGTAAAAATCAACTAAACACTGCTTTGATTACATTTACAGCCTACGTTAACTACACGGCTCCAACATGCCTACTTAAATCTTTATGCGAATATCTTCCCCAGTCCATTAAAAATGACAAGCAAAACAGCCCCAATTAATTATACGAAGATAATTTAAAAGAAAACTTGAGACAGTGACTGATGGAAACAAAAGTTTATTCCACGTTCCTCGTCAAGTCTTGTTATGTACCTTTCATTTCTCATTCTCTTGCCAGCTTTAGAAGTTCCCCATTTGAAACTAAAACACACCACACAACATCATAGTATATATATATATAAGAACCTCTTTATATCTGTGCTTGTGGAGGCGCAGAATCTATCCATACCTGTTGAGAATACCTTTTTTCTCCTTATCCACCATGATTAAGGTAAAAAGAGAAGAAAAGTAGTAGTAAAGATTCCGTACAAAGGAATTTTAACTTCAAAAAAGCCAAATTGGCTAGAGACACTTCCACCTTTTAATCTTCATTTTTACCTTGCTTTTTGCGTAGGTCCTAAGGAATTTCATTCCAGGCCATTTACGCGTTTGGAGATGTCATACTACATAGCTGGAATCGAGTGGCATGAAAGTGACAATGATTCTTGATTAGAATAGACCAACTCTATTTGCTGTCCGTACTCTTTACTTTCTGTCTCCAGTGAGCCTTGTTATAATTGGATCTGCTTAAGTTCCTTATTATATATGGGAAAAGAACAACTTCTTTTTCTATTCATTTAAACATTTGGAGACAGAGCCTTGTTATAATTGGATCTGCTTAAGTTCCTTATTATATATGGGAAAAGAACTTCTTTTTCTATTAATTTAAACCTTTGCTAAAAGGTTTAAATTAATAGAAAAAGAAGTCCATATCAAATAATCAGTTTCTAAAGAAGCTTGTTAGAGCCATGCAACTAGTTGAATCAAAAGCTGCCAAGAAACTTCTAAACTGAACAGCCTAGTTCAGCGCACTACCTTCTAACTGGCCAAGCGTTTGATGCTTGAACTGACCTTGTCATCACAATTTCTGGTTAATTCTATGTCTATTAAGGCATTTATGTATACCATAACAGTTTCAGCAGAATTAGGCCCTTCCTCATCTGTGTGTGTCAATCAGTTCTATTCTTTCTTTTCCGGTGAACGACCAGCCATGTTGGAGGGACCAAGCCGGCTTACCACTCTGAACAGAAACCAAGAAAGAAGTTGGGTCCCACGAATAAATATATTGAAGTCGATGCTGTTTCTGTACGGACAAGTGGAATTTTTTTTTTTTTTTGCGGTGGATCGTAGCCGCCAATTTGCTCAGGTTATACAAGTAGCTCTCTAACTTTACACCCCCAGATAGTTCTGCAGTTGCCCCCCCGTACATACTGCAATTCTAGCCCTATGTCTTGGAAATTGACTTCATCCAAGGTTTTACATAACTTTCTGTGTAGATTATACTAACATACGAACTAAATTTTATAATTGCTGATCCTAACTATAATTATATTTAAGGACACAATATTATAGTTATGGTAATAATTGTCATATCAATTGCTAGTAATATTGTCTGTAATTTTTGTAATTACATCTAATGTAAATGTAATTCAAAATTATTTTAATGTCCATCGTTTATTCTAAGTATTTGTGGATTTATGTGCAACGTGGCTAAGTAGATTTTGATTTGCTTTAACATGAATTGCATACTCACCAAAATTGTAACACTTTTTGAGATTGTGTAGACCTTGATCTGCTTTAATATGAATGCCATTCTCACCAAAATTATAAGACTTTTATTTTATTGATGATATATATCATGTGACTAAAAAGAAGTATAATATTGGTTAACTATTTAATATCAATTATTAACGGAAAGGTATCTCTGAACTAGTACATAGATCAAACCGCGCAGAAATCAAGATCGACCAATGGTGATCTTGGTCCACATTAATTTGCGTATTTGTTACAACTTCAGTTAATGCCACCTAATTGCTTTTATTTGAGGTTCTTTCCCATGGATAAGACCTTTGGTTGATACAAAATTATTCAAAAATGAGGAGTAAGGTTTATTAACTATTATCGGTATCACAAAACCTTGAACAAGACAAGTTCGTGGATAATAATAATTAAGCAAGACATTTTGCAAAGTAAGTTTCAGCTACAGCAGTTGGGATCTTAGCAGGAGCAGCATTGTCAAGAAACTTTCCCAAAATGGAAACGCTTGGTCGGACCACAAGCTTCTTCCATGCCTCATCCGCTTCCTTTCCACGCTTACAGAACACTTCCGTTGCATCAATCCGATGGATGTTCCAACCCTTCAGATTTCTAAGTCGATGAATTTTCTCCAGCTGACGACAAGCTAAATGGCACGTGTTACTTTTGATGTCACATACTGCTTCATGAAGCAAGTTAGCACAGTTTTCTTCCTCAAGGACTGATTCACATTTCAAGTACCTATCCAGTTCAGGAACACCAATTGATCTCCTGATTCCTCTGGAATAATCTGCTTCTGGATCAAAAATCTTCCTAACCTCATCAACCATCCCTTTCTTAACCATTTGATCAACTCTTTTCGACACGAACCCGTGAAGCACAGGCATTGACACATCCACCCAAAGGAAGCAACAATCGTATTTCGATCTGAATATGAAGTCTTCATCATCGACCAAAGCTTCAATGTATGAATTGGAGCCTCCAACGATGATTGGAAGCAACCCTCGCGTGCAAATCGATTCAATGGCCAGTGAAGCCAGATTGCAGAAATTTGTTGCTGTAAAATCAACATAAGGATTTACTACGCCTAACAAATGGTGAGGAATTCCTGACTTCTCTTCTTCAGTAATTTTATTTGTGACAGTGTCTAGTCCCTTGTAAACTTGCATTTTATCAGAGTTTATGATTTCTGCCGGAAACTGGGTGGCAAGGTCGATGGAGAGACGGGACTTCCCAGTTCCTGTGGCTCCCATTACGATCACAATCCTCTCCTTTTGCCATCTTCGACATAACATATCCATTTTGAGTCTGCCTGTAGGAATATCGATCAAATGAGGTGATTGTTGGCACATAGACATGGAAAGCTTCATTTCTGAATTACCTGATGATCGTCAAAAAGATGATGGGTCATTTCATGTTAAATTATAGTTAAACGAAAATCTGAAGACAATTGTACATGAACAACAAGACAAAGAATTCTTTTTAATGCTCAGTTGCTCACCTTAATTTTCCTCCGTAAGTGATACGCAAGATATGGTATGCAAGGATTGCAAAAACAAAAAGTGGAAGTAAATGGATTCAGATAGTTTTTATTTCCCTTGCTAGTTAACTTCAATCTGTTGCACAAGCCATGGGGTGAGATGGGGTATATATAGGCTTGTACTGGTTGATTAAATAGATATATGTATCTATAGTTGCCCACTAATTGTTGTCAGTTCCAGCAATATGCTGTTTACGTGCAATTCTCTATAAATTACTACCTGAAATTCATCGTCTGAGTTTCTAAAGGAGCATCCTGTTGTAAAAACTCAAAGGCTTCTTTACTTTTTCACTACAGAGAAAGAAAAAAACAAAACAAATGTTTGGACGATTCGGCTATTTGGAAGGGCATTTTTGTAGAAAGGATTCCTTTTTAGTGCTTTGAAACTATGATTTGATTACTTGCCTTTGCATTAAGATTGGTAGAATTTGTTTCAAGATTACTTGCTTTTCCACCCAGGCCTTTGAACTACATAGGCTAAAACATTTCTTCTGGAGAAAGTTGAAAGATTCTTTCAGGGAAAGTTCTCATTACAGAAAAGTTATAGTTGCTGCACCTATAAAAAAAAGATACTTAGAACAAAGTGAACAATAGTTATCAAATCTAAAACAATTTATTGTATGATGGAATTTATATGTAAGTAATTGTTAATATATCATTTAAAATATAATATAAATTAGTGATTGATTAAATAATTTATATAAAATATGGGATTAATAAATTATTATATATTTAATTAATTCCTTGAAATTAGCACCAAGCTAATTGAGTGATAGAATAGCATGTTTTGGTATACACAAGATACTCAAACTCGTCCTTTTGAAGAGAGTGCAAGGACGGACGAAGGTACTTAAAGCCTAAGTAAATGAAATTGAAACTGATGGCTACAGATTCTTAGAAAGTGAGGAGGGAATGTCGAGCCTGGTTGGGGTCGACTAACTGTATATGGAGCTTTGTATTATTAAACACATCTGATTCCATCAAACAAGTGGCCTGGACGAATAGACAAGACGTCCTGTCCAGCTTTGGAATTTTCTGGTGAGTGGTGAAGGCCGTGACTTGCAATATTTGATGATTTTGCAAATCCCCCGCACTCTTTAAATGGTATTTATGTGGAATATATTAAAATTATTTTGGCTACAATTTAAGTAATTTTTTTATTTATGTAAGTCAAACGTAAATGTAATAATAATAATAATAATAATAATAATAATAATAATAATAATAATAATAATAATAATAATAATTCACTATTTTAGATTGAATGAAAAATTGGCTGCATATTTTTGTGATTTAAGTTTTCTGTTTATGAACTATAAACTTTCTCTATTAAGTTTTATTATTCAATCTTCGATTGAAGACATCTATGTATTTTATATTGCCTTGCGTAACATCTTCGAATACTACTATATTGTGTTCAGGTTTTGTTGTTAGTTTTGCTGGCTAGCTATAACGAAGGAAGCTTAGAATTAAATTGAAAGATGCAAATTTTCTGTGTTTCAGAATTAAATTAGAGGACATGCCTTGCAATTGTGTAAAATGGTGAAAAAAAAGAAAAAGAAAGAAACGTACACTGTCGATAATGACAAATTTAGCCTTGACTTAATGTCCCAAGGAAAGGATAATCCGCTTTAGCTACGTCTACAGTAATGGCAATATGCGTACAAGTCAACGGTGAGGTATGTCAAAGACAAACACGAATTGCTCACTCTAGGAAAGGAAGCAAGTCTTGGAAAATGACGGTGCACAAGGAGCTTGCTTTTATCGTGGAATTTTTGACTCGGAACTTCAACGGCCTATTTGTCCATTTGTTCCACGGACCAACAACTTCATAGCTCCAACAAGTCAATGCACTTATCTATAAATACGTGGTCATGGCTTCTCTATTCTCTATTATATTTCTAAAGGGCTTTTAGTTCTTTGTAAAGAGCCATTTTGAGTATGGATTATTTCTTAACCAAAAAAAGAAAAAAAAGAAGTAAGAAAGGCCTCATTTGGACTTTTGGCAACCATATGCTGCAGGTGGAGAGGTGAAATGATTTCACGTTTTAATATTTTCTTCAGTTGCATCTGATTTCTAGTCAATAAGTTGAAAAGATGACCGACACTCTCTTAATCAATCGACTTTTGAGAAAATATCTATCTACTAAGACCGCATATATCACACTAGCAAAGCAATGGGTAAAGCCCGCATGTTAGTGTCATCTTTATTTTCAATCCATAAAAGCATATGGTGCTGTGAAGCAATGCGTACGCACACCTCAGTTGCTGAACTAATCAAAATGCCATTCGTACCCAATGTCAAAACAAAACATAGTCCACATCAGACGGGACAGGCAGGGAATTGAGTACCGTCGTGTTTTTTTTTTTATCACATTAGGTATTTCAGTTTAGTCGGACTAATTCTAAGTCTCTAAGACCCCATCCCAAGAACCCTAGAGGATGTAAATCTGGAACCTCAAGACCCCTCAGGTTCCTACGTAACCTGTACACTTCTGCGCACAAGGAGTCGTCACATACTTGATTGGTCAACTGC
>JAOTAY010000004.1:10056650-10067114 GCA_025629805.1 Erythroxylum baracoense
CTCTTCTCTACTCTGTTATATTTCGATTTGTTTTTGTTTGTCTTGTGTGTTTTAATTCTCTGTTTTGTAGCACTTCGCCAAAAACTTAAAAGATCTATTCAACCCCCGCCCCCACTCCACCCCCCCCTTCTAGAGCGTTTTCATCCCTACTTGTTCATCCTTTGTATAGAGGTGCTAACTTTATTAGTGAAGTATTATGTGGATAAGGAAAAGGGTTTCAAGTTCCACAGCAAATGTAAGAAGGTATCTCTAATCAATCTCTTCTTTGATGATAACTTGTTACTTTTTTGCAAGGCACATCCATCTTCTATTCAAATTTTGATGTCCTCTCTAAATCAATTTAGAGAAATGTCAGGTTTAGAAATCAACCTAGAAAAAAGTCATTTTGTACTGTCCAATAGTGCAAATGGATTGACAGTTGAGATAGCTGTAATATCTTCTATAGAAAGGAAACAATATCCTTTGTGTTATCTAGGATTGTCTATCACTACAAGAAGAATTAATTTTTCTGAATGTTACCCTTTGATGGAAAGAATACAACAGAGATTAAACTATTAGACAAATAGGTTATTATCTTTTGGGGGTAGACTTCAGCTTATTAAATCAATGTTGAATTCCTTTAAGTTTATTGGTTTGCTAGTATGTTTCTGGCTAAAAGAGTAGTGAAGACAATTAAAACCTTATTTAGGAGGTTCTTATGGGGAAGGCATAACTCTAAAGGAAGGTAAAAAGTTAGATGGGATGATGTTTACAAGTTTAAGAAGGAGGGGGACCTAGGGATAATTCCTATTGCTACCATCAAAAAGATAACAATGTTGAAAAAAAATATGGCATATTCTATGCAATAAAGATTCTTTATGGACCAAGTGGCTTCACTCTTATATACTAAAAGGAAAATCATTGTTGTCCATTTCCCCTAAAGACTCTTTTTTCCTCAACAATTTGATGAGACTCAAGGAAATTATAGAGCCGGGAGTGAAATGTAGAGTTAGCAATGGAAAAAAAGCTCACTTTTGGTTTGATAATTTGAGGGTCATAGCCCATTAATTCAACTGCCTAGTGCAATCCAATAGTGGAGTCATATTCCACTTAATGCTAATGTTTGTGCAATCATAACTAACAACAAGTGGATTGATTTTCTAAACCAGGTGATTCACCTTATCCTTACTTATAACCCTAATTGCAGGACTCAGGACAAATACTCATGGCTAATTAAACCAACCCCTTAATTCCTTTTCTAATAAGGTATATGGGGAATGGTTAACTTAAGGACAATCCTTTGTTGATTGGTACCCTGTCATTTGGCATAAGTCCTTAAGACCCAACTCCTCCTTCTTATTATGGTTGGCAACATTGAACAAAATGGACACCATAGACAAACTATGTTTTCTAAATCTAGACAACACATGTGTCCTATGCAGGAATGATTATGAAACTAAAGATCATCTTTTTTCCAATGCCCTTTTGCTAAGAGCATATGGAGAAGAATTAAAGAGAAGTGTCATTGGAGATCGGATGAGATTCTGCTTACTGTCATATTGGAAAAATTAAGAGGTCTAATGACTAACAACGACTAACCCTAAAGGGGATAGAGCAGTTCACATCATTTCACTGGCTTCTAGTTTAGAGGAGATATGGAAAGAGAGGAACTTGCGAATTTTCATAGGCAGAATGTGTTCAAATCTAGAGGTGTTAAATTCTCTAATCATAAGGATTAGAGAATTGATTTTTCGCTCTAAATAACTACCTACGTGTAGTGAACATGTAGTTAGAGCATGGAATCTAGGCTAACACTAACACATGCAGTACCAAAATGAAAGAGGAAAAGTGATTAAGCTGTTACCTATTGTAAGATGTACTCTCACAACTGTTCTCATATGCCGATCCTTTAGATTTCTGGAATCTTCGTCTCTATCGATTATATCTTGTAGGCTACACAAGCAAGATAAAAGAGGTGAATCTCAAGCAAATAACACAGATCCCAACTCTAGTTGTTCGCTTAATGCACAGATTATGAAGGATAAGATGCTTACTTCTCGTCAGAAACTCCACCCCTTTCCACTAGTAACAGATAGGAGCAATCTTGAGACCAATAAACCCTGAATATATCAATTAAAGATCAAAAGAAGTAGAAAAATGCATGATTTTTTGGGGAAGTGAATCCTTACCTCGATCGTCAAGCTTGAAGATGAAGAACCCACTTGTTGCCTTAATTCGGAAGCTTCTCGAATCTCCTTTCGAAAGGAGATATTTTCTTTCCCATATTCAGCAGTCAACGATAGTTAACACTTCCTACAACCACCCTTCGTACACTATCATTTTTTCTTTCAATTTTTAGCTTTGTTTACTACGGTGTCGTGTTGGTTTAGCCTATAGTCATTTAACTTCTCCTTGTATGTAGGAGAAGCTATTGTATCTTGTATTGTCTTTCATATTATTTCTATAAATTTCATTTAATTTTTCAAAAAAAAGCATGTTAGTAATTAAAGACACCAAGCAAATGCATTCATGAAATAGATTTTAGTATCACAACAACTACGAGGAATGATATGGATCGGAGATTGTGCTCCCAAAACGAAAATAAATTGGGCTGCGTCATTAAGTTGGAGGCCCAAAGTGGGTCTCGTCAAGCACACGTCGGTGCGTCTCCACACAAACACTCGGAAGCTCATACGTTGTAACAAAAATTCTGGTGTCGTGTCTGTATTATTATTTATGAATTTTGCAAAAATTATGACAAAAGCTCTGAATTTAGGAGACGGAGGGCGAGAGGTAATTGCCGCAGTCCTGTGATTTAGTTGGAGTGAGAGTATAATAAATCTGGCAAAAGTGGAAGGATTGAGAGTAAGATCGTCGTTGAAGTCCGATTCATGTGTCGGTAGGGACGAGGACGTCGTCAAGTCGATCCGGTGGTGGCGTCGGAGGGTTTTTGCCTCTGTGACGGTCCTCTCCGTCACTTGGGCCGGAGCCTTTCGTGTCCTTCTCCTTCTCCTCCTCCTGGCCGCCGTCGTCACTGCTTTTGTTTCCCTCCCTTTAGAACAGGCATGTTAATGCTCCAAGTGCAACTTATTTGTTGTTATTATCGTTGCATTATAATGTTCTTGCTTTGTCTCCTTTTTTCTTTTTTGTCAATTAGATTGTTTATTGAATTGATTTGTGTTTTCTTTTTCGCAGAAACTGAAGGATCTTTTGTTATGGATTCAACAGGATCTTGGACCTTGGGGTCCACTTGTCTTGTAAGTTGCTTTAATGATCAGTAACTAACTCCAAATGCACAGTCAGCAGTTTGGTTCCATAGATATTAGTGCTATTGCATGTAATTTCTCTTATACAGCAGTTTGGTCTTCTTTGTTTGAGTTTGGATCATCCTCTCTTTGTTGGAATTTTGGCAGGGCTCTTGTATATATTCCTCTCACTATCTTAGCGGTTCCTGCTTCAATACTTACGGTAGACTTTGTATTTTGATGCTTCAAGCAGAATTAAGCTCCAGTCTCCTTTCCTTTTCTTTCGCTGAGTACAATGTGGGATTGCTTTTACCTTCCAGATTGGAGGTGGCTATCTTTTTGGGCTGCCGGTAGCATTTGTTGCTGATTCTATCGGTGCCACAATGGGAGCAACAGCTGCATTCATGCTTGGTAGAACGGTGAGTTTATTAAACCTCTGACACTTGGTAACTATAATACTGGCAGGTTTACCATGTTCACATGCTTATATTTCAAGCCGAGAAATGCAAAAGCCAGAGATGTTATTTTATACCTTATAAAGCGTTGGCATTTGATTTCAGAGACATCCTAGGAATTTGACTCGTAAGTTTATTCAAACGGACTTTCTTTCTGTATGACAGGTTGGAAGATCATATGTTGTCTCCAAGTTGAAGAATTATCCCAAGTTTCAATCCGTTGCCATTGCTGTTCAGAGATCTGGTTTTAAGGTTTAGATGGTTTTAATTTCATGATTTGTCATATTGTGTGCTGTGATATCTTATTCATAACTTCAACTTGTTGAAGATTCAAGGTTAAGGTGCCCATTCTGCTACCAAAATTATTTCTATATTAGCTTAATGTTGGGGAAAAGAAATGAGGAAAAAGATTTCTGGTACCCAAAAACAAGAAAAATATGATCCCATTTGTGAATGTCACTTCCAAAACATTATTGAAAAATTATATGGATTTCTTGAAGGTTTCTGCTGTGGATGTTGGGATATGGTCAGTTGTATTATAAAACCTTAAATAATACCTATTTAATTATGGATCTGAACTTCAGTTTTAGTCTTATATTTACAGCCAGAAAGCTGGGCCAAGTTGGCATATTATGCAGACTTAAGCTGACACATACTGTGTATCCATACATACTTAATACTTTTGAAGTTTCTTGATATTGTAAATCCTTTCCATCCATCCTTACAAGACTATGACAAACTCTGGGAAGTTTGTTTAAGTTCAGTTCTGAATTTTTATGATTCTGACATCATTAAATGCATCAGCTATTTAATCAATATGTGGGAACATATAAGAATCTTATATACGAATTTATGCTCTTTGTTTTCCTGATTCCTATGGCTCTGCTATTCCTTTTGGGTATTTGAGTTGTGTTTTTAATTATTGTTGAATTTCTTAATTTATTTGTTTTGCTATTCAACAGATTGTTTTGCTGCTTCGACTTGTCCCTTTGCTCCCATTTAACATGCTGAATTACCTCCTGTCTGTGACTCCTGTTCATGTAGGCGATTTTATGCTGGCATCATTTTTGGGAATGATGGTAAGGAAATCTCCATCTTTAGTTGGAAGGACTACTTTGTTACTACTATCATGATTTGCTATATTATCTCAAAATTTGAATGTAGCTTTTGTGGTAAGCTGTTCATTGGAACATTCATTGGTTAGCTTATTATGTTTATTAATTCAAAATATTTTCCAATGAATTTTTACCATTATTATTTATAGATGCTCCTGATTTCATCTGGCATTTGCTTTGTAGAACTATGTGATACAAGATGATCTTAGTTTAAATTTATTTGTTGGATGGAAATATGTTACTATTTTGATGTCCTATGTTTTTCATAATATCTCAGCAACATGTATTGTTTTATGCTGTAAGTGAATAGTTATTTTTTTCTTTAATGAAAACTTGCATGTATGATTTTTTTAATTGAGCAGTGAAATTTGACTTAATGAAAGCCTTTTCTCCCCCTTTGAGGGCTGGGTGGGAAACTTACACTTCTTTAACATTTTTATGATTTCGAGCACTTGGTTGCTTTATGTTCTATAAGTCAAGTTTGATGAAAGTGTTTTTGAGTTTAAAAGACTTTGTTTCAGAACATCACTGAGCATTTGGTTTTTTACTTACTGCAGCCAATAACATTTGCATTGGTCTATGTTGGAACAACCCTGAAGGATTTATCTGACGTCTCGCATGGATGGGGTGAGGTCTCAACAACTCGTTGGGTAAGTGCATGTTTGTTAGACTAAACTTTGATGAAACTAAAATTTATGTAGCCGAGCTTGTTAATTAACTTGTACAAAACTGTCCAATGTTTTCAGTTTAGATGCAAGTTTCTTTCACATCATGTTTTGACAATCATGGTGCAGGTAGATAAAACTGAGTTCCTCATTTGCACTATTTAATTGCCCATGATTGCAGTTCAGATTGCATTTATCTTGTTCTTGATGGATTGATTTAGAATGTAGGACAGCTACTTTCAACTGTGGATACTGATGATTATTTTGATCGAGTATTTATAAAATGCTACATATAAAATGTTTAAATGCTACATTGTTAATTCTAGATCTATACATTTTTATTTTACTGTCATTTTCAGTTTGGTATAATAGCCTTCATTTCTTGATGGCTTATGTAGACATTCTGTGAATGCAGGTGTTGATGATGTTTGGGATTGTCATCTCTGGTGAGTTGCTGCTGGAGATAGTTATGTTTGTTTGTTTGCTACTTGTTCAGTTTTTCATCTGTTTCAAAACTCTTATCAGGCAACGTTGATTCCTTTTGTCAAGGTGTTGGGGGTGGTTGTGGGTTTATTATATCTTTATGCTGTTGTTGTTGAAATCTTTAAAAGTTCTAATGAGTGGAAATTGCAGAAAGTACAATGAGGTCAAGGATGATATTTTTCACGGGACCAGGGCTTCTTTTGGGGCATATAGGAGAGAAAAAAGAAATCTTAACGACTTTAATCTGCTCAATAAACTGTGTCCAATGTCTCAAAAATTTATGTGAAAAGAAATGTCATTAATTTCTAACAGCTGCAATAAGCTTTTAGAGTTGGTAACATGAATGTCTGAAATAAGTTACTTGACTGAATTATAATTTAAAGATGCAACAAGTTTATAACACTATCTATGATGGTGATGGTTATGAGTGTCATAGTTATTCACAACTTGCTAGACAACCTTGGTGTTTATGCTCTTAAGAACATGCTCCGACTATTGTCCTTGCACTGCTGCTTGCGTGTAGTGATTATGATGGTTTCCGTCGCTAAAGTTGCAAAGGCTTCTCTGGAGAAGGCAATTGCCGAAAATGGCGAGATAGACAGCATCTTGAGATCATCAAAGCTGCCCATCGGTGGAGATTCACCTGTGGATTGCCACAAGCCTCTCATAATCAAAATAGATTCAATGAGAGAGGATGACAAGTAATTGTTGTTTCTGTAAATCCTTTTCTCATATGTTTACTTCATTTAATTGGTTTATATATAAGTTGTTAGGAATACAGAATGCTGAGAGGCAGAAAATGAAAGCAGAAAGGAAATTTTGTTTCTTTTTCTGATCGTATATTCATGTATAGCAACTTTCAGTATCATATCCCAACGTAACTTGATAATGGTAATATTCAGGACATGTATGGTTATTATTTCATGGGCTTCTGATCACAAACTCTTTTACTCGACTGTTTCAACATTGTAGAGGAGAATAAAAGCATCATTTCTTGATTTTGATCCATCCAGAAGGTACATCTGAGGCAGCGCAGGAAGATATCAACCATATGTTGTGTTATGTTGTGTTCAGAGCTTTATTTTCTGTTTTTAGAGCTTTGTTTTCATAGTCATGAAAAATATAATATAGGAGAGGACATATAAGATTTTGGGTGCATTTTAGATGCTTGTCCATGGAGATTTTGATTGCAAGCTCCGAGACAAAAATCTTGAGAACCAATCCTCTCGGAGAAAAATGTCCATATTAATCAGAGGAACATCACGACTCTCCATCCTCTCGAGTGCCTAGCAGGCCTATGGCTATGGGTAAGTCCTAGTCTCCCAAACATAATGCTATGCTTCGGAAGTACCAGTAAATGCCTATCCCATGTGAGCTTAGCTGAATGATAAGAAAACTATTTGAAGAAAAAGGAATAAAGAACTGAAAGGAAATCGACGCCAAAGTTGGAACAAAAATGGAGCAATGCTTAGTTAAGCAAGTCAGTTAAGCTATGGGCAATGGTGTGTAGTTTCATGTAGCGTGGCAGCTGAAGCCCTGGGCATAAGGACCAAGCCTCTGGTTAAAAGCAAATTGGATGCAGCTGATGGATTTAGTTCTAGCAACTTTCCGACCATGTTTTCAAGGGATTCTTTCGTCATCTGCTCATGTGCAAGATAGTGATCGTAACCCTGCAAATGTGATGCGAGGAAACTGGTTGACTATTAGGATTCAAATGGTGAACAGTGTTAGTTGCTGGGGAAGGGATGGGTCATACCTCCAAGGAAAATAAAGCAGCAGAAGTCGGCACACCTCCCAGTCTGCTCTGAGTTAGTTCCTGCAGAAGTATAATTAAAAATGTTGATATGCCCTTTTTCTTCTTTTTCTAGATGCTGGATCTCTCAAGTCAACTTCGCATAACTTCCCGCATTTCCATTGAACAACAATGAAATACCAAATCTTCCAAGACGCGACAAGCAAATTACATCCATCTGTTACCTAATAATCTGTCCCAACCGCACTGAAATGTATGCTTTAAATGGTTTAGATTAATTGAGCAAAAATGATGGGATGCAGTTAGTCCAAAGACTGGTAATTAGTTTCCGGCCAAACGTCCAACATTCTAGTAATGGTTAAACTATTCTAGTGAGCTCTCTCTTTGTGTTTGCCTATGCACATCAGCACATGTTGCAATGGTGCTTTAAGCACAGTAGGAGGAACTTACCTTCATCTGACGCTGCAGATATTTGATGTAGTCAATAATATTGTTCAGAACTGCTGCTTGACCTCCCTTCAAAAAAAAGAAAAATAATACCAAAAATAGCCCTAGTTAATCTCAAGTATCCACCATAATCGTTTAAGGTTTCCCTCAGCATTCATGTACAGTAGGGCTTAACATTTACTGATGAGAAGTTGTATGAAATCGTATTGAGATGCCTTGCATGTTAAATGAAATCTTTAGGCAAGCACCTACTTCAACAGGATGGGGAAGAAGCCCTTTCAGTGCCCTGAGTCCTTCAGCAATACGTATCCTTCGTTCCTGAATATGAAATAGAATCTCATAGATGGTAATATTACCAGAGCAAGAATGAACATGAAAAGCTCAACCAACGTGTATCTTTTTTTCCAAAACCTTAGTACATGCCATTAAGTCTGCTCTGCTTAGTTATAGAGTATCACAATTATATGTCAAGCATTTGGAAAAAGTTTTCCACTTACACGATCACGTTTGAAAGCTTTGTATTTTGACGGGTTGGAGATATAAGCAGATGGAGCAGCCGTAACACTAGGATGAACCTGTGGAAGATTACCAATGTCTTTGCTTAGATGGTGCATCCGAGAACTATGAGTCTGCGGTCGGTATAAAACAGCAATTTCGTGTTTAAGTCGTTTTTTGAGACCAAACAAAAGAAAAAGAAACTTTAAGAGACATAAATTCAAGATAGAGTAACGAAGCAAAGAACTTGACCTGGATCTCATGCTGTGACCTCAACCGATTGCTCTCCGGTTCTCCTTCATTATGTGGCATTGAGCATCTTACCTATGAGAACAGAAAAGCGAATTAGACTAGGGATTTTTTAGTGAACATACTGAAACCAAATAATTTATCAGGATTTCAAGGCTAACCTATACTCCGGAAATCGTAATTCCTTACGGTCAATTTACATACCAAAGTTTAATTTATATATATCAAAATATATCTTCATTAATGACCAAAGTCAAAATTTTTACATTTACTGAAGCTTCGGCAATGTCACAATTGAGCATATGGACATCTGGTTTCAACGCGTAAGCATCCATATCACAGAAGCAATCAGAAGTCTTAAAACCAGAAGGATTCCATAGGCTTTTGCTCAATAATTCCCTTTGACAATCAGAGACCCCTTTAACATCAGGCATTGGCTCAATAGGACTAATGCCTCTCAGTGCGTCAGATGGAGAGCCAGTTTCAAGAAATGTCGAGTTCTCCGCGAGAAACTCATAACAGCTCACTGGCGTTTTGGGGCAACCAAAACATGGAGGTAAAGACCAAGCAAGATTATGGGTTTCACTGTTGTTCATTGGAAAAAACATTCCTTGATCATTTCCAGCAATGTATGAAACATCATTCAATTTCCATCTGAAATCGGAGGGCAACAGCCTTTCAGGGTTGTTGTAGCTGCTTTCTCCTTCCATACTCTGCCAAATAAGAACTGTCGCATGATTAAACAACACAAAAGAGTAATAAATGGCACATTCCATTTTAAGCTCAAAGTTGCAATAGATGAAATTCCAGGGAAAGGAATATAAGCATCAGAAACACGTTAATGAGGCAGTTTCCGTACGTTTTTTAGCATGTGATCAAACACATGAGCATGCGGAATCTACACTCATTTCAGAGCATGCAGTTAAGACAAAGTTTCAGAGTCCGACCAGCGGAACGTTTTAGGGTAGCAGTCACAATAAATACTAAAGAATCATAGTTCGTTGCTCGTAACGCTAGAACACATATATAAAAACACGTTATGGAAGTTCAGAAAGCAAGGCAAAAAAAGGAAATCTTTATTAAAATCCGTGTTTAAGTCCCCGGAGAACAAAAGTAAGCATGAACGCATCGAGAAAGAAGAGTCCTATGCTTACAAGAGCGAAGATGACTAAAAGCTTAGATGGGATTTGTGGGTTTTAGAGTGGGAAGTGAAAGGCAGAGAAAAAGAAAATAATGGAGCGTGTGTGAGACCTCCAGGCCAGCCCCCTGCGTTGTGTTTAGTTGTCTCACCTTTTTGTACGGATGGACGTACGTACGACCCATATTAATATAGCACACCGCTATGATCCAAACAGCTGGTGGTATAGTACACTCTACACTTTTTTTTTTATTATATTAGGTATCTCAGTTTAGTCGGACTAATCCTAAGCCTCTAAGACCCCACCTCAAGAACCCTAGAGGATGTAAATCTGGAACCCCAAGATCTTTCAGGTTCCTACGTAGCCTGTATACTTTTGCGCACAAGGAGT
Source organism: Erythroxylum baracoense (assembly GCA_025629805.1). Lineage (NCBI taxonomy): Eukaryota > Viridiplantae > Streptophyta > Magnoliopsida > Malpighiales > Erythroxylaceae > Erythroxylum > Erythroxylum baracoense. The sequence continues at coordinate 10,067,066 of JAOTAY010000004.1, forward strand.
CATCACATACTTGATTGGTCAACTGCTGATTGATCGCTGGCCCCCTACT
>JAOTAY010000004.1:10084222-10104687 GCA_025629805.1 Erythroxylum baracoense
AATATATTATTAACAAGTCATAATGTTAATACATGAATCACAAATATCCATTGGCCTAGGGCACACTACTAACATGTTCATCATCCGGAATTCTCATGGTATTGTAAATATTGAACTTAATTAATTCGCCATCAAATTCCATCGTTAAAGATCCATCATGAATATCTATTTTTGTTCTAGTCGTTTTCAAGAATAGCCTTCTGAATAAAATATGAGTGGAAGAAGATGTATCATCGGTGTCCATCTGTAAAATATAAAAATCAGCTGAAAAAAGCATATTCCCTACTTGAACCAAAATGTCTTCTAACACATTTCGGGTAAGAATTTGAGCAATCCGCTAATTAAATCACTACATTAGTTTCTTTAAGAGGTCCAATATTTAAGGATTTATAAACTTCATATGGCATGACATTAATGGATGCACCTAGATCTAACATAGCTCTTTCAATTCACAAATCACCAATTTGACATGGGATAATGAACATACCTATATCTTGACACTTGGGTGGAAGCTTTTTCGTTTGTAACATAGCTAAAATGTTCTCCCCCAATTACAATTTTTCATCAAATTTTAATTTCCTCTTCGAAGTGCAAAGTTCTTTAAGGAATTTCGCATACCGTGGAATCTGTTTAATTGCATCAAGAAAAGGAATATTTACCTGAACTTTTTTGAAATTCTCCCAAATTTCCTTCTCTTGCTCTTTCCGCTTTGGTTTGGCAAATCGACTCAGAAAAGGAGGCAGAATCACCATATTCTTCAGCTTATTTTGCTTCATCTCTGGTTGTGAGGGTGCCTTTTGTGTGATTTCTTCTTCTACTTCTCTTCTGAAATTCTTCGAAAGTGAGTCCTGCAATTCCTTACCACTCCGTAGCATGATAGCCTTTGCACTTTGTTTAGGATTGATCTCCGGTTGTGTTAGAAAATTTCCAGAGTTTCGCACTTCCAATCCATTTATGGCAGTTGCCATTTGGCTTATTTGATTTTTGATGTTCCGTTGTTGATTCTCAATATTTCGGATACTTGCTTCAGTACTCTGCTGAAATGTCAAAGTGTTAGTAGCCAAAGTCTGCACTATATCTTCCAAAGAAGACTTACCTTCAGAATTGGATATTGTATTTTGATTTTACCGAGGCATATACGGTTGTCTATACTGCTGGAAATTCATGGTTGCTTACTGCCCTTGAGGGTTTTCATAACACAAATTCGGGTGATAGTGCCATCCCGGATTGTAAGTGTTGGAAAATGGATCGTAGTTCCTTTGACTCAGTCCAGCAAAACCTCCTATGGCATTCACATGTTCTGCGTTTTCATCTTGTAAAACTGGACATGCATCAGTAGAATGTCCTAACATTGAGCATATTCCACATAACTTTGCTTCTTCCTTCTTCGTAACCACGATTTGTCGCACCAAAGAGGTAAGGTCTTCCAATCTTTTCTCCAACGTGGCCACGTTCACTTCATTCATGCTTTTTGATCCATGCCTAGTACGTAAACCGAATTGTTGGGTATTGGAAGCCATATTCGCAATCAAGACCTTTGCGGCCGCCGGCGTTTTGTCAACTAAGGTGTCACCGCTTACAGCGTCAATCATACTCCTATCCATGAGCGAAAGACCTTCATAAAAATATTGAATTAGAAATTGGTCAGTTATTTGGTGATGTGGACAGCTAACGCAAAGTTTTTTGAATCTTTCCTAATACTCGTAGAGTGTTTCTCTCGTATGATGTTGAATTCTGCAAATTTTATTTCGAATATTGACTACTCTCGATGCTGGAAAATATTTTTCGAAGAAAAGCTTATTCATTTCAGTCCATGTTTGCACGTTTTCTCTGACTGAATAGTACAATCAATCTTAAGCATCATCCTTGAGAGAAAATGGGAAGGCTCTTAGCTTAATCTGCTCTTCTGTCACATTCATCAGCTTCATTCCCAAGCAAACTACATCGAATTCCTTCAAGTGTTTGTACGGATCTTCTCCCGGTAGACCCCTGAAAATAGATAATAAATGAATCAACCCAAATTTTAATTCAAAAGTATTATTATCACCTAAATTTGGAAAATTAATGCAGTGAGGCTATTGAATGTCCGTGGGCGCAACTTGTTCTCAAAGGGTTCGATTTGCTACCATCCGTTCCACTTTCTGCACTTGTTGTAGCTGTTTCGTCTGTTTCCATAATGCTTTTTCTATCTTCTCAATTTCAGGATTGTACTGCAAATTTTCAAATTGATTCGAGCGCGTAACGTACATAAATTGTCAAAAATTCCTCAGCAATGGCGCCAAAATTTAGTACTACTGTCACCTGCAACCAAATTAAAAAGAAACCATCTTTTGTTAATACAAATTAATGTAATAATGGAAAGTGGGTATCGTTCTCATGAGAAATTTTAACGGTAAAGAGTTTACAAGTTCAAACTAAAATAAAGTAACGAAAAGGGGGGTTTTCAATTCACGTAAAATTAAGAATGTAGAAATAACAAAAATTGAAAATTGACAAAAGTAATTAAATCTAAAAATTAATAGACAAATCTTAGTTTCGGTTCACCGATGTTATCACACTAAATGGATCCTTGATATAAAATTCAATTCATAAAATTCAATTCATCAATAAACATTCATTGGGAGATGTTTTCTCATAAGTGTAAATAAATGGAAACATGTATTCTACACATTCTTATCAACCAATAACCTAGATACGATCGTAATTTCAATTGATTGATAGCATTAAAAATTAAGAAACCAATGAACAAGATAAAACATGTACGACATGCAATTGATCTAGCTGAACGTTTTCTTAGAATTTCTGATTCTAACGTAAAGAAGGTAATCCTAATTGCTACTTATGATTAATAAAACTGAACGTCATATTTTATTAATCTAGCTGTTGAAGGAATCAATCCCTAGTTGCGCATTTAGAAATCAATCAATTCAATTAGAAAAATAATTCGAAAGACACTCAATGTTCATCAACAAAATAAACTTTATTGAAATATCTCACACATAATAGATGATAACACGGTTCCCCTTAACCGAGAAAAGAAATTTAGCTACTCATAACAAAAGTGAAATTTAACAAAGAAATAATCAAACGTAAAGTCTCCATCCCCGGTCTTTCCTAGAAAATTCAAAAATTCCTAGAGAAATACTGCAGAAAATGAAAGACCTAACTAAGGCTATATAAACGCAAGAAGAAAAACTGCAGAAAATGAAAATTATTCCTAAAGTGTTGCATGAACAGTGACGTTTTTCACCTTTTTTCGATTTCTTCAATTGCCTTCTTGTGATCTTTTGCAGATAATTCTTATCCCCACTTCAAGTTGCAATCCCATTGATAAGATAGCAGTCTGATCTTTAAAGTTTCTGAAAATTTTGAATTTGAACTTGAAAACAAAATCTGCAGAATCTATTCCCATCCTTGCACATGGCCACATCTAGTCATAAATTTGCTGCCAATCTGGAATTTCGGATTTCTTTGTTTCTTTTGCATCTTTTTAACTCAATTTCATCTCTCAAGTGTTGGAAATCATCTGAAAACAATTAAGACACAAATCCATAAATTTTGAATAACAATTTCAACATATGAGAGAGATTTATATGTCAAATAAGTGCAAAATAACAACTTAACAATTTCACTATCCAAAGACATTTATCCTATTTTTCTATAAATTTCACATTTATTTTCTATTTCCTGATCTAGTCTTGAAGTATGACCAATTGCTTACACCATTATAGATATATATATAGCTTTTCTCAAGATTTTCTATATGTAAAACTTGGACAATTTCTTCCACATTATTATTTGAATGTCAGTATCTGGCATTGAGAAGATGAGGTATGTATTGACATTTGGAGAGAATTTTGGGGGCACCTTTTGATAATGGAATCATCGATAGCAAGAAATTACTTTTTATACACTTCACATGGAAAAGAAACATAGTTGTATGATGTATATATATAAACATATGCATGTATGTATGCAAGCTAGTGTCAGGAAAATAGGACTAGGCATGTGCACAAGAACTTGAATTTTGCAGTGAAAGCCCAGGTATCTTCCACATCTACACATCTTAATAACTAGGGTCTGCCAATCTTTAGATAAACAATCTTATTAATACCAGGAAAAGTGAAGGTGTTAGATGTGGTTAATTGCTAAAAAGGAATATCACCAACAGGCAGTCAGCGAAAATATGATTTGGTGAAGAACAAGATTGTCATTATCTGTTAAAGTCCAAAACTAATAAATCTTGAAGATATTATATATGGTAAATAGTTCAATATAATTATATATGCAGTGGGTTTCTCTTGTGGTATTAGTTTGCTTTGGAAAAATTCTATTGGCAACATTCAGGTGTTTGAAATGGGTGATCAGTTCTTAACTATTATTATTACGTCACTTGAAAAAGTTACATGGGGACTTATGGCAGTGTATATGAGTCTTGCGGCGGTTACTGGACAATTCTTTTGGGATTACTTGCAAGAGTTTTCGAATTTTGATGGCCTACCTTAGCTTCTTATTAGCGATTTTAATCAAATTTTATCACGTGAGGAAAAGCAAGGTGGTAATCTAGAACCTTTACGATATATTGAGGAATTTTGTAAGGATGTTGCTACTCTAAAACTTATTGATCTTGATGCCCAAGGTTGTTGTTTTACTTATTCCAATAAGCAATGTGTCTCTGGGCTTATTCGAAAGAAACTCGACTAAGCCTTATGTACTGTGGAATGGAGGCATTCTTTTTCTGAGGCTTTTATGCGTAACTTACCTCATGCTCATAATGATCATTGCCCAGTTTTGGTCTCCTTTGCGAAAAAGGTTACTGCTAAACGTTATACTAGGCCTTTTCATTTTGAAGCTGCATGGCAAACCCACTCTTCTTTTTCTCAAGTCCTCCATGATAGTTGGAATAATGATATTGGGCTTCACTCTAATCTTCACAAGGTCTAGCTTACTCTCCAGCATTGGAATTCAGAAATTTTTGGGAATATTTTTAAATGGAAGTATGTTCTATTGGCTCGACTAGGTGACACTCAGAGGGCGTTGGAATGTACTCCCAATCCATTTCTTTTTTCCTTGGAAAAAAAGTTATGTGCTGAGTATAATGAAGTCTTTAATCAAGAGGAATTGTTGTGGTTTCAAAAATCACAAGAGAAATGGGTTCAACTTGGTGATCCTAGCACACGCTTCTTTCATACCACTACTTTAGTTCGAAGAAACAGGAATCGGACTCATATGATTAAGGATGAGGTTGGTAATTGGATTTGGGACGACATACAAGTCCAAAAGTCTGTTCTTCTTCATTTTTATCAAGTTTACTTGGCAGAGCCTTTGAAGTTAGATTTTCGACAGGCTTGTCCACGGTGTTCACAGCTAATCGAGGAGAGTTTCCTTTTGGATATTGTTCGTATTCCACAAGATGTTGAAGTCCTTACCGCTGAAACAGATGGCCTCCTTTAAATCTCCTGGCTCGGATGGTTTTCAGGCGGGCTTCTATCAGGCTAATTGGCCCATTATGGGGAATTCTTTGGTTTCTTTTGTCCAAGATGCGTTTACCAGGGGGAGTTTTGATGACACTCTAAGTCATGTTTTGGTTTGCCTTATCGCTAAAGTTGAGCATCCAGAAAAGGCTGCTTAGTTTCGTTCAATTTCTCTCTGTAATGTCTCGATAAAGCTCATGTCCAAGATCATTGTGAATTGCCTCCAGCCTTGGCTCCAATAGTTTATAGCACCTACTCAAAGTAGTTTTGTTCAGAGCAGAGGTACTTCCGATAATACTATTCTTGTTCAAGAGACTATTCACTCTTTCTCTCAAAAGAAAGGGAAACGTGGTGGCTTGACGATGAAGATTGATTTGGAAAAGGCTTATGATCGTATTGATTGGGAATTTCTACGATGGGCTCTTTAAGATGCGAGGTTTCCTTTTACCATTGTGTCTCTTATCATGTTCTACATAACTTCTATAGAGATGAATTTTCTTTGGAACGGGGAAGTTACTACCTACTTTAAACCATCTAGGGGTCTCCGTCAAGGTTCATCTGCTTATCTTTTTGTTCTATGTCTGAATAAGCTTTCTTGTTTGATTGAACAAGAAGTAGCGATGGGAACCTAGAAGCCTATCAAATTATCAAGGGATGGGCCTACTATGTCCCAAGTGATGTTTGCAGATGATTTAATCTTGATGGGCGAAGCTTCAATTAAACAAAGAAAAACCATGCTCGCTTATTTAGATACCTTTTGTGCCTTTTCAGGTGAAAAGGTTAATATTGCTAAATCTAGATTTTATGTTTCATCGAACACTATAAAGACAATAGTAGACAGCACTCAAAGGTGTACAGACATTGCTCCATGTGTTGATATTGGTTTGTATCCTGGTGTTCCCCTTTATACGCAACGTGTTTCTCAAAGAACCTATGATTATTTTCTAACGAAGATTAAAAAGAAATTGACTACTTGGAAGGCTGATCAACTCTTTATTGTTGGTCGAGCCACTTTTGTGCAATCTGTCACTAGTACCACGGCTACGTACACGATGTAGACCACGTGACTTCCCATCATTGTTTCCACAAAAATTGACTCTCTAAATAGGAAATTTCTTTGGGGTTCAACAGATAACAAGCAGAAAGTGCCGCTATTTAAGTGGGATATGGTATGACGTCCACGTAAGGAAGGTGGCTTGGGTTTTCGAAAAATTGTAGATATGAACTTAGCTTGGTTAGCTAAACTTGGTTGGAAACTTAAAACTGTTAAGATATATTGTGTATATCTTATTATTAAATTTTGCCATTTTTTGATAATTGGACCAACCAAATAATTCAGTTTCACATCCAAATTGATTGAATTTAAATTGGGTACAGTTGGCTTATTGGATTTTTGGATAATGGTTCAGTTATGATAAAATTCTATTTTAAGTGAGACTCTTATTTGAAGTGGGACTCTCAATGCTTGAAAGATTGTTCGCATCTCCTATCTACTGTTGATGTCTATCTCTAACTTGAGTGTGAGAGAAGTAAATTGTTCAGTGAACAAACGCTGAAAAAAAAATCCATCTTGGTTGAGTATGGTATAGAGTGGGGTGGTGTTAGGTGTTGATTAAGAAAAAGATATGGGCAATCTTACAAGTGTGTGAGACGTGAGTTGTGTGAGGAGTCAAGGTGTAGTGGGAGTTAAGGTGTTGTTGTGTAGTGTGAGTCACGTGAATGAAAAAAAAGGATAAACTGGCTGCGCAATTTTCTTTAGGTGTTGAATATTTGTGTCTTTGAAAAAAATCCTTGGTATCCTGCACATTTGGTATTTGTATGAGCTGAATATTGTGTCTCACTTTGAGCATATATAAAAAGGCGCCTGCGTGAATTTTGTGGTTGAGGTGAAGATCACGTGGGTCTTGAAGATAAGTTGACTGGCTAGGCATATTGCTCTTTTAATGCTGCGCATATTGTTCTTTTGATGAGCTGAAACATCTTGATGGGTGGACTGCAATCAGTGTGTGCTTGAGTTTAGTGAATTCGCTTATGTGGGTCTTTGATTATAAACACCGGTGCTGCGTATGTCAAGGAATATAGCGACTGATTTTTATGAAGAAAGTTTTCTACTGAATTATTTTGAGAAGATGAATCCATAGGAAAGTCTTCGTTTGTCTCAAGTATTTTGTTATTTAATTTTCAGTTGATTAAATACTTGAGCTATTTTTATTTATTATTACTTTGAGTAAAAGTAGGTAGAAAAATCCTCTGACAAGGTTAGCATGTGTCGATCGTGTTATCAGGTGTGAAAGTCTTTCACGGGTAGTTAGGTTGTGAGATAGTTGCAGAGATTGAGAGGTGTTGTGTTAGGTCAATCCTGTGTAATTCTATTAGACTACTGTGAAAGTGATAAATCTGGGCAAAGGCCCCGCAGACATAAGCAAGGTATGCCCAACTGCATTACCAAATTTTTGGTTTTTTATTATTTCGGTTTTATTTTTTTATTATTTTGTTGGTGGCATAGAAGTTTGCAGAAAGTTTGCAAAATAATTAACTCCTTTGGTTTTTCAATGTACAAAGGGATTGACTTGCCAACCAATTCTTAAAGTCACATCAAACTTTTGTTTTGAGGAATCTCTGTCTCAGAGTTGTCTGATCAATCATGTCTATGTAATGTGTTGTGGCGTCATCGTGCATGCATATGCCTCCATTTCTACAATCCGAAGTTCCAAAGCAACAATTTACATCACACAAGTTTATAAAAACTACTTTCCAGAACACAATGCATCCAATTCTATAAATAGTAAAAGTGATAATATGATCTCAGTCTACATAACCAATCTGTTTCTTCTATGTTAATGAATATAAACAACAAAAAGTGTAGGTATTGGTGGATTTCATGATACATTAGCTTAAGTTGACCGGATCTGACGAGCTTCCTGACTTTATTCTGAACTTTCTTGTTCTGTTCTCTCCACCAACGTTGGAAAAATGGTTGTAACATAAATAACATAAGCTTTTTTCATGATTTTTTCAAGAAATTAATTCCCTAAAGTAACAAAAACAAAAAATATCTTCAAAGAATGAAATGTTTAGGTCACTCAAAACTATAAAAACATGTTCAACACATACATACTTGTGATTCCTATATGCCAACAATGTCGGAGTTAAAGAATCTAATATATTCTTGACACATGCTACATGTAGAACACACCACCAACTAACAAGTCGCAACAAAGTTAGTATTTTTTTTCTCAAATCAACTACTGATAAGTAGTAAAACAGCTTTAATGGAGGGGAGGACCTAAATGGAATTGTTGGAACCAACCTAGTGCTGATCAATTGTATTCAACCAACCTACGTCATCATGAGTGTAGTTGCCAAATAAACTCTTTTTGATCTCTGCGAACGTTGCATATTTACAAATCAACAATGACAAACACATACATAAATAACCCCTTTTTTATTTCCAAACTTCAATTTTTTCAGTCCCCAATTTCTTAGGGATGGCAACGAGCTGGCCCATAGTCCAGTCCCCGTCAATTTTTTTAAAATTAAAAATATAGAACAACGTAATTTTTTTAATTGAGTTTAGGCTTGAATTGCCCAAGCATAAGCCTACCCGAGGACTAACTATTCTAAATAAAACAATTTTGTTTTGCGTAGAATAATTAGGTATAGAGTCTGTTTGGGCCTGGGCCTGACCCTGACCCTGACCCATGGATCGGCCCATTGAAAACAACTAAATTTAGGCCCATGAGCCAAAAATTGCCATCCTTACAATTTCTCTACTAGTAGTTAAATGAGTTTCAATGGACCAACACTAAGGTTCGAATGCGATCGACAAGATTTGAAATCCTAAATCTTAAAATTACAATTCCTTACCCATTTGATATCGCCTAAATGTCCACAAATTTAACAAAAATAATGGTATTGAACAGAAAAAAAAAAGAGAAGAAGTGTAAAGGCTAATTCACTAAACAAAGTGAATTTACGAAAGGAGATACTGTCAACTATGGATCAAGAGCATCCCTTTTGTTTTCATAAAGGAAGAGGAAAGGAGAGACCAGAGGATGAGACATGGGTGTTTTTGGCTTCGAGGCTTTTTTTAAAAGCGTCCTTCCGTTTCATAGAGGAAAAAGAAAGATAGAGCAGAGGATGAAAGAGGATGAGAGATGGATGTTTCTTTAAGTGCTATTCTCATTCGTTCCCTCCTTATTTTTCACATTTGGAGACAATTTTTGAAAAATCCTTGCCAAAGGTCAATAAGGATGATCTTTTGGCACCAAATCAGGGCTCTTTTAGTGGCAATTTTCCAAAATCATCACTAAAGGGTTCATATTTTGTGACATTTTTCAAAAACATCACTAAAGGGCCTACATTTTGAGACAATTTCTAAAAACGTCGCAAAATGTTGACCATTTGAAAATGTCCTATAGGTGACGATTTCAAATCATTGCTAAAAACTTACTTTTAGCTACGATTTTTAAAACATGGCTAAATGTCTACCTTTTTGTAGTGACATAACAACTTCATTCTGCCTCAAACAACAAAGAAGCTACTGATGTGGGTTTGTTAATCTTTAATATCTTTAACTAGGCTTATGCTCAAATATATATTCATATATTATAATATTTTCTTATCATTATTCATCTGTTATCATCTTCCAATGCTAGTATTAGAAAAAGAGGTAGAGGTAAAACTAGAGATTATGAATTGCAATAAATGAATGTTGCAATAAATTGTAAGTTATCAATACAAATTGGTACTCAGTTATACAAAAATTATCAAGTGAGTTAGGGATTATTGCGAGAATAGAATTACCTTATATGAAACATGTTAAGGACTTAAAGGAAGACAACTTGCTTAAAAATCCTTTGAAAAAAGTAACGGTAATTATACAAAATCTTTAACTTTATGTATTATTGTTTCACTGATTTTAAGATTAACTACAATTTTACTTATTGTTCATAGTTGAAATTGAATATAGTGGATATTGAGAACCTAAAAGTTTCAAACTTTATTACTTCATTATTGAAACAAAAGACCAAGGATCGTTGTTTCAAGGTACATAAGTATTACAAATGTTTTCCTTCTAATGCAAAGGCATAAAACTATGTTCTTGAACAAACGTCTGAAGAAAATTGTAATAGTTTATGTTATTGTTGGGCTAACCTGAAAGTTCAGGTTTATTTTTTTCGTCATGTTTGCTTACATTAATTTTGTTAAATGTTTTGAAGACTAAGTTATATTGTTTTCTTGATTTAGGAAAATTGTGAGAAGGCAAGTGTCATTAGATAAGAAATGAAAATAGATAAAAAATGAAAACATCTCATAATCAAGGGTCAAAATCATTTGTAGTTGTCCAAAATGAATATGTAAGTTTGAAGTTTGCAAGTTATACTTAAATCAATAAACACTACATTATTATATGTGCCTGATTTTTTATTTCATAATATTTCATAAAACAAAGTAAGAAGGAACATCATAGACAACAATATAATAGGATCATATTATATAAAGTCACTCACTATAAGTAAGGTAAAGGAGAAGTTAAGGTAAAGGAGAAGCAGAAAGCAACTACGTAAGTATAAAAGTTTGTTTAATATTTTTTCATTTATTAATATAGTAGTAAGTATTAATAAGTGGACTAAATATTGTTTTTGTTTAATTTTACAATAAGATGCAAAAGTTATTACCAAGTATATGTCTGACAGAAATGAACTCAATGTAGATGATATTTGTGATATAGTACTTGGTACTTGTTTAGGCTATGTGAAAGGCCTTAGCTATAGCCCTAAGCCAAATGTTTCAACTTCAACGTATAAAACAATTATTGAGCACCTTTAAGAGGAAAACAATAAGCTTAAGGCTGTATTACAAGCTGAAGTAATCAGAGGACAAGAAACTTAAGCAAAATTAGCAAAACATGATATGTTATTAAAAACATTACTTAGCTGGGATTATGATAAAATGAAGAGGAAAGTGAAGGTTATTAATTCTACCTCCTATACTTTTTCTATCACTTATATACTATAATTTAATTTTAATACTTTTTTCTCGAATTACAGAATTGATGAAGATGCAACTATTGACCGATTATATTGTGAATGGTAAAGCTATATGGTATTTGCTTTAATTAAAACCAAAAATTATTGTATCAATACTCTCATAATATTTTTAGTTGATTTTAACTAAGCTTTTTGGATGATAACAGGTTCGTGAACATACACAACACTAGCTAATTGTTCGAGTTAGGTTTTAATATTTTTGTAATCTGAGCATGACAAATTATAATTTGTAAAGTGATATTTTTATTTATTGTTTTGTCTATAAAAATTGTTCAAGTTGTCATTTATGTTTTGTATAGGAATAAATAATCATCCTTTAATGTTATATTCTTTTTGTTAATATAATTTAGTGATATTTATGTACTTTTACTTTACATATACAATGCTTAATTTTTTGAATTAATAATATTTTTCTATTATTTAATTTAATAATAATAATAAGCAAATAATTCTTAATAAAAAACATGTTGATACATTATATACAAAGCATATTATTCAATATTATGGATTAAAAATGTAACGAATAACATATTACGACATTATATAAAACGTAGCAATTAACATTTGGCTACCTTATAAAACACTTATAAATAACATTTGGCTAAATTATAAAAATCGTAATAATATTTGGCTATGTTATAAAAACCGTAGCAAATACTATATAGCTACGAAAATAAAAATGTAGCCAAAAACTAATAGTTAAGTTTTATTTTCCTTGTCAATCATTTGGCGGCAAATTTTTTTGCACCAATATTTGATTTTAGCTATGTTTTTTTTAATGTTTTAGCTACGAAAAGTTTTTGTAGCTAATACTTTTTGTTTGCAATTTCTGAAAACATTACTTATACTTTTCAACTATGGGGAATTGGTGGTGTTGTGTGCAACAAAACAGAAATGTCACGAATGATTATAGGCAACGTTTTGAAACATTTAGCTACGTTTTTTCATAGCCAATACTCTACTTTGTTGTTGTGATGTAGCGAATTTAAGATAACCATAATTTTTTAGAGCTCTCATCGTTCTAAATCTCCATTCTTGCTATTTTCTTGGTAGTATCCAAATCTTTCATCTCAAATTCATTTTCAAATAAGGTCTTTAGTTCATTTACATTGTGTGTACTCTTTGTAGCAATTATCATGTCATCAAAAAATAGTAGTATAAAAATACTTTTTTCATCATCAAGGCTCTTAATATATACACAACAATTATACTCATATCTCTTATAACCAATTCAAATGATATAGGATTTAAAATTTTTATACATTATTATGGTGACTACTTTAACATATAAAATAATTTCTTCAATTTACACACTAGAAAATCATTTTCAAGTTAAATAAACCTTTAAAGTTGCTAGATATAAATTTTCTTCTACAAGTCACCATGAAAAAAAGCTCCCTTCATATCCATGTATTACAAGGGCATATCTAAAATAGTTACTAACATCTTCAGAATCCTAATAGAAGTATGAATAACTAATGGAGAAAATATTTCATATAATCAATTATCTTTCATTGTATGCACCCTTTTACTACTGGTTAAGCCTTAAATTTTTTACTACTATTTAAGCCTTAAATTTTTTCTTCTTTTTTTTTACTACAAATGACGTTTTATTATATAGCCACTTGCCTTATATAAGCCATTCCCTTTGGGAAGCTGCATAAACCCCTATGTTTGATTCTTATGTAAGGACTTCACCTCCTATAACATAGCATCAATTTATCATCTTGCTCAAGACTATTTATAGACTCTTAAAAGGTGGTTAGATCTCCATTATTGATAATAAATGCAAAGGACACTAAGTCTTCCTAACCATATCTATTTGGTGGCCTAATGATGCATCTTATTCTATTTATGGTTATACTGTGATGCTTCTCAACCTCTAACATCATTTTTGAACCAAAATTTTTATCCTTTTTAAAGTTTGCTCCAAATTAATCTAGTTATGTTTGCACCATCATTTTTCTTCATCATATATTCTTATTAAAAACTACTTCCCTACTTATCACCATTTTCTTGATGTTGGGTCTCAAAACTTATATCTCATTAAAAAATTAATCATTGAAAACATGAATTTATGCGGGCATCCAAAGATTTTCAAATCCTAAAGATCGACCTTATTTCTTATTCATACTTCCTCTAACATTCTCCTATATAGTGATTTTTATGATGATTTATTGATGAGGTAAAATACTATACTTATTGCTTTCTTCCATAAAAGTTTAATAAGTCTTGCATTCAGACTTAGATTCCTAAAGTTACTAATTTGTGCATCCTCGCTAAAGTATTATTCCACTATGGAATTTTTTTGAATTGGGCACTGTCTCTAAATCCCATATTCGTCACAAAATTTTCATAATTATAAATCCGTATATTCAGCATTGATGTATGATCTCAAGTACTTAATTCTTTTACCTGTTTGGTTTCAACCTTCTATGCATTGAACTTTTGCAAAGACCTTAGATTTATACTTCAAGAAATATATATAGACTTTTCTTGAAAAATCAATGATGAATGTCACAAAGTATTAAGATCCAACTAACAATAACTTTCGAATAGAACCTAATATATTAATATGCATATAATGTATATGATTCCTTTAATTTTCTACTTCCTCATCTTGAATGTTACCTTAAACTGCTTACCAAGCACTTAAAACTTGTAGAAATCTAACTTACATTGTTTGATTTCCCTTTAGTAGGCTTCTCTTGTAAAATTTCATCATCTCTATAAAAGAAGTAGTTAATCTTATAGACTAAAGTATAGAAATATTTAAACAAATGTGTGAATGTTGTTAAAGAACTAGTTCACTGAACTAGCTTCAAATGAGAAATCCAATTGGAACATTATTTGTATGTCCATGAAAATTCTCATTGTGATGATTATATGAGTGATCGTTTGGCTTGAGATCTCCAAAGTTATCTCACATAAGGATTGTTATGTTTTGATATTACTTATGACATATTCTAGTCAATGGTAACTTAGTCGGTAATTATTATATATAACAATATAAAGGTAACTGAGTGATCAATATAGGACCCTAAAGTGATTAGAAAGTGTTATTTTGTTTTTGATTAGTATTTATTAAAGAAATCCTTGGCTAAGGTGAAATGATGCTTATAAATAGTTTACAACTGTCATTAATATAATCAATTACTAACAGTGAAGAACTAATATAATTATACTCAAATAGAGTAGACATTATTTTCATGTTTTATACTTAAAAGAAATATTGTATGGTAAAAAGATTAAATTATAAGAAAAAATTATGCACAGAAAAGTTGGTCAAAATCACTTGACATTTATAAATATTTTGGTGATCATGATGTAATACTAAACGTCAATCTTGATCTATGGATATAAATTATTTTGTTAGAGGATTAAAGAAAAATCAAAAGAGTTTAATTTATCTAATCTCAAATATGATTTAGGGTTATAATTTATAACTATCGCTAACATATATGGGAAAGTAATGGGCCACACACAAAAGAACTGGTTGAAGAGAGAAAAGACATTTTAATCAAGTTAGATATTACCGTAAAGTCTAAGAAACTCCATGATTAAATATGAGATATTTGATAAATAAGAATCAATACGAGATATTGGATTTTATTTAGGCCTAATTGGTATTTTTAATCAAATTTTAATTAAAATTAGAATTTAATTTCAATTAAATTACTAAAATGTCCAAAAACTATTATAAATAGTTTTAAGTTTTAATAAAGCTAACACTCCTTAACTAACTCTCTCTATAATAGTTATAGAGCTCTCTTAACTTATTCTATAGATACCGTTTAAAGCTAGATAGTTGTTCAACTATGATGGTTGAGATGTGCAAATTTTAAAAATAATTTAAGAGATACAGCAAGAAAATGATCAATCTTCAGAATAAATTATAAATTACAAGATCGAATCAAATCTTGCCCCGATTTTCCAATAAATACAACCCCTAATACTTCGAAAATATTTAATGAATCCTTATGACAATTCAAACTCGAAATAAAAAAGTCTGCATAAATCAATTGAACTACTCCGTAAAGGCCCATGAACTAAACTTTATTGCACCTAAAAGTCAAACTTCACCGAATCTAGTTCAAGAACGGGATTCAAATGATTACCTCAAACTTAGAACTCGTCAATTTGAATAATTTTAATTTTTTTGTTATGTCCAAGTGCAACCCATTAATTTAAATTTTTTTGCAAAATTAAACATAATTAAGCCTAAATTTTAATGGGAATTTGCAATGACTCAATATTATGTCTCCTAAACAAAAAATTTCATATCAGAAGTTAAGAAAAACTCCTACAAAATGATTAAAGAATAAAAGTGCACTTTCTTTGCATAGATAATCATAAGGCTAATCCAAAGTTTATTTCTTAAAATGGAACTAAAGTGAATAAATTGAACAGAAAAAAAGGAGTTTTTTTAAGCTAAAAGTTGAATATGAAAAAAGAAATGAAGACCTAGGAAAAACTCTAAGGACTTAATCTCTTGATAATTAATAAGTGAAGGGTTTAAGTTAAATTATAGAATAATCGGATGCTTGAATTACGTAAATTAAGAAATTATAGCATTTTAAGGGTTAAATAGATAATTTGGCCTTCCATTCTTATGATATAAAAATATATCTTGCAAACAAAATTAATTATATCGAAATTAGTTTAATAGAACAAATTTTTGCCACTACAAAGATCATTTGGAACATGCTTTTGTAGACTCAAACAATGAGTTTAGTGATCGTCATATTTTTTTTATTTCTTTAATTTTAACAATCTTGTTTTAGCTTTTGTAAGAGTTGATTTCTAAATGGAGAAGGGAGAGGGACTTTGCAACCTAATCATTGGAATTCTTTATTATCCCCAACTTATCCGTTAACACGTATCTTTTTCTGCAGATTGCCAGATGGCATATCGTTATTCGATTTTGATGGTCAGTGGGGACGTATACAATCTCGCCCGAGATTGAACAATTATATTACATATTAATTATTTGACTTGCTGCCCAGCTGTTGTCCTTGCATCTGAAACTCTCTTTCGGGGATGAGATGAGACCTGATTTTCTTATCACACTTTGTCGCCTAGAGTTGCGTATTACAAACCACAGTCTATGCCACCAACTTTAGTCTTACTTCTTAGGCTTAAGCATCCAAAGGTGATCTATCTATCCTTTCTAGAGTAAGGTATTGGCTTAAAGCGTCACCATCAAGCATGTTTATACTTATCAATAAAGCATCCGGTTGACACACTGCAATCGTGTTGTCAATCAAGAAAGTTAAAAGGTATATATATATTACAATCCTATTCTGTTAATGAGATTGACTTTGTTACAAATACTAAAACAGATTAAATTATATTGCACAAAAGATATTATAACGCGGTCAGGTCAAAATGAAGGGCAGAAAAAGCCACATTCTAGGGTTGCGTAGTTGCCATGTTTGAAGGCTTGAGGCTGCCTCTAGTTTGACATTACGTTTCAAGCTGGCTTGTCTTAGTCCGACATTACACCGACAACAGACCCCGCAAGTATAAATACAAGTTAATTTGCCACAGCCACTACCATCTCCGATCATCTACACAATTCTAAACATGGCTTCTTCACTTAACAATTACTTCGTCTGCTGTTGTCTCCTCCTCTTGTTCTTTTCTACACAGTCCACTACGGCTCAACAATCTTTCCGTCCCAAGGCTTTAGTCCTTCCAGTTTCAAAAGATTCTACCACCAATCAATACATTACCAAGATAGAACAACGAACCCCTTTAGTGCCCATCGACCTCGTTGTTGATCTCGGGGGCCAGTTCTTATGGGTCGATTGCAACCAAAAATATGTTTCAACAACGTACCGGCCCGCACGTTGTCGTTCTGCTTTGTGCTCATTGGCTGGAGCCAGTGGCTGCGGTGATTGTTTCTCATCACCTAAACCGGGCTGTAATAACAATACTTGCGGCGTCATCCCCGACAACACCGTGACAGGCACCGCCACAAGCGGCGAACTGGCCACTGACGTTGTGACTGTCAATTCAACCAATGGCTCGAATCCTGGTCCAAAAGTGACCGTGCCACGGTTCTTGTTCTCTTGTGCGCCAACTTTTTTGCTGCAAGGTCTTGCTAGTGGTGTTGTGGGCATGGCTGGACTTGGTAGGACGAGAATTGGATTGCCTTCACAATTTGCCTCCGCTTTTAGTTTCCACCGAAAATTTGCTATCTGCTTGGCATCTTCAGCAACCGGAGTCATTTTCTTCGGCGATGGTCCTTATAATTTCCTTCCTAACATCCAATACACATCTCAGTCACTCACCTATACACCTCTGTTTATCAACCCAGTAAGCACAGCCTCAGCTTTTTCACAAGGCGAGCCTTCAGCTGAGTACTTCATCGGTGTAACCTCCATTAGGATTGACGACAAGATCGTTCCATTGAACGCCACATTGCTGTCCATCGACAAAGAAGGAAACGGTGGCACCAAAATTAGCACAGTAAACCCATACACAGTCATGGAGTCCTCCATCTTCACAGCTTTCACCGAGGCATATATCAATGCGGCTAAAGCTAGGAACATCAGCAGGGTTGCTTCAGTGGCACCATTTGATGTGTGCTTCAGCTCAAACAACGTGTTTGGCACACGTTTGGGGGCTGCTGTGCCGACCATCTCTCTTGTGTTGCAGAACCAGAACGTGAGTTGGAGCATATTTGGTGCCAATTCGATGGTTCAAGTCAGTGATGATGTGCTGTGTCTAGGGTTTGTTAACGGTGGCTAAACCCCAGGACCTCAATTGTGATTGGAGGATATCAGTTGGAGAACAATCTGCTGCAGTTCGACTTGGCCACATCGAGGCTTGGGTTTAGCTCTCTTCTTTTTGGCAGGCAGACTACGTGCGCCAACTTCAACTTTACTTCCATTGCCTAGAACATTTACGAATCTTTAGGCAATAAGGCATCTCCTATGTTGATGCTTTTTTTTTAAATATATACTTGTCTGCTGTTGTCGTCAAAAAATTATGTTACGAAAAATAATGGTGTGGTAAATGTACGAGCATTACCTTTCAAATTACTTTACTGATTTGCATTTTACAATTTACACCAATAATATAAGTCTTTCTGTTGTAATTCAAATCGCGAAACTAAAAGCTGGATTTCGTGATGTAGTATCCTTATCGTGTGGCCCATAATCAATAAGAGGAGGATGAGATTTCAAGTAAATAAGCACATAAACTGTGGTCAACTTAACGAAAGCAGATTACGTAGGCGAATTATATGTGAGGCGAAAGTGTAACAAAAGATTAGGTTATGTAAAATAAAAAAGGCAAAAATTCAAAGCAACTAGTAACCTAGTAATTTTGGTGATTCTTCTTAAATTTTGGACTTGTGTAAGCAATTAATCTCGGTGATTTTTCTTAAATACTACCAACTTTTTTGGTCTTGCGTAAGCAATTAGGATCTCGCTTAAGATGGCTTCATGTTGTGACCTATGATTGATTGAATTTAGATTAATAAAATTGAAATGTGCATTTCATTTTCCAGCTTTTACGTACGACAGCTGGTTGAAGAATTGACCGGATAAGGTTATCTTGATTCTATTATCGTACAATACCCCGTCCAATCATTTGGGCCACGCTATTGGTGTTTGTTTTCTTAACAGCAGTAATAATAGTCACAGTCTACAGTGATCTGCTTGTGCTTAGCGAAACATCCTTCCTTTGTAAGAAAATTAGTTGATAGCGATGAATAAAAATTGAATTATTAGAAATTATCAACAGAACATCATGTTTTGTCTTGTCGGTACAATTGATGAGAAAAAATTTGATTTGCAATAAAAAAAATATTCGAAGGTAAATATGGAGGGAAATCACCCGAACAAATTTTTTAACGGAATATAACGATGGTAAGAAATGTCTGTCGGTTAAAAAAGTAGGAATGCTTGGCGGAGTAAATTGTAGCATCCCAACAAATTTTTCGACAAAATATAATGACAATAAGAAATGTCCGTCAGTTAAGAAAGCGGGAATGCTTGGCGAAGTAAATTGTAGCATCCTGTCTCTCAAATTGTTGAGAGATTTAAAGAGTTAGACTAATAAGTCATATGAGTGGTACCATAAAGAACGAAATTGGTACAATTAGTACATGATTTTCATAAATATGTTCAAATGCATCATATTAACATACATGCATAAATTGTGAATTAGACAAATTGTACTTAATTGGCATATTCCGAGGTATGACATTAAGATGAATGTGACAAATGACTGAACCTAAGGAATGTGATATAAATGAGTATTTCTAATGTCTTGTACTTTGGTTAACATTGACAAGAATTTGTGGATCATAATTAGTAATTGGAATAAATTGATACGATTGAGAAAATTATGAATTAAAGTGTATTTTTGGACTAAAAAAATGCAAGTGGCAAGATAATTCACAAATGGTAGTAGAAATAATTGACAAATAGCAACAAAAATTATTGACAAGTGGCATTAAGATTTATTGTCAAGTGACATAGAAAAATTGGGTGACAATTGGTATAGAAATTGGGAGACAAATGGATTGATTACTAAGAAATATGTAGTAGTATAAGCAAGAAGGCATTAGCATTTAATTTGGTTATTAAGTGCTGAATGTCATGACAGCAAGCAATCAACCTCCTTTGTAGCGCTCCCTTACTACAGGGTACACACCGGGATGCCTGGAGGTCCTTCCGGTACATATCCTACGATAAGAGCGGGCTACCATCGATCTCTATATTCACTTCACATAGCATCATATCATTATTCAATTATAAAGCATCATAAGAAAATCACAATATTTTAAAATCCAACTTTTTCCTCATTTCATTTCACAAACCGCAAGTCTATATTGTATCTTTAAGCACTTACTACATGTACATCATCAAAACCTAGTACAAAAGTACTACATGAAAGAGGAAAATATACAAAGTCTATCTAA
>JAOTAY010000004.1:10127650-10140005 GCA_025629805.1 Erythroxylum baracoense
GTGATTCTTGGGTGGACTGTTTTTTATTATTGTTGCGACGATTTCCAGATTCAATTCAGTGGAGCTTAACCTTTCGGGAAGTTGTTTTCTTTTTCTCAAGTGTATTATTATTTTGTTCTTAGTTGATTGATCATTTGAGTTGTTTATTTCTTATCTTTATTATCAAATATTGTTGAGAAAATCCTCTGTTGAGGTTAGTACGAGGCGTTCGTACTATTGGGTGTGAAATTCTTTCACGGGAAGTGAGGTTGAGAGATAGTGTCAAGGGTTGAGTGGTGTCAGCTCAATAAAGCCTTAGGTAAAACTATTGTACTTTGGTGAAAGTGATTAAGCTGGGTGAGGGCCCCGCAGATGTAGTAAAAGTGTGCTGAACTGCGTTACCAAATTTCTGGTGTTTTTATTATTTCAGTTTTGCTTGTTTTTTTATTTTGTCGGTGCCAAATAAGTTTGCGGAAAGTTTGCAAAATAATTAACCCCCTTCAGTTTTTTCATTTCCGTTTGTAGGTCTCAATTTCTCTGAACTTTATACTAAACTGCATAAGAGAAAGTTATTTTCTCTCATTGAATGTTAAATCGCATCGAAGAAAACCCTTGTGAGATTAAATGCTTACATCCCCCTGTTTCATACTAAAATCATAGATTTACATATATGTCTATATGTGTCCTAAAGACATATTCTCAAAGTTAATTTGTATATATATGCCCAATGACTTTTTACAATGCTTAAGATCAATACACATCTTAAGACTTTCACCTGTATTATGACAATATATAACAATTTGTATGACTGAGAGAAAAATGATGATCATTTGTATTGACAAAACATATTGTCATAATACATGAAAAAAATATAAATGTATCAAGAGCAAATATAGTGATTAAGGACTTTAGTACACCTATACTATACACAAGTTTGTAAAAAACAAGTGGACAAAGTCCTCTAGTTAAAGGATCAACAAGCATATCCTCAATCCTCTGATGCCTTGCCTTAATGTCACTTTTCTGTATCAATTCGTTTATGGTCAAATATTTGACCTCCAAATACTTAGAGCCTATGATGTTCTTATTGTTGTTACTGAAAAATACAAAAGAAAGATTATCACAGTATAATTGAATAGGTCTAGCCACTGAATCAAACACAGACAACTTAAAAATCAAGTTCTTGAGTCAAACTGCCTGTGTAGAATCTCATAGCATCCCACAAACTTTGCATGCATAGTGGAAGAAGTCAACAGTGTCTACTTGACACTTTTCTATGATACTGCATCATCTATTAACATAAAATGTGCCCTGATGTAGACTTTCTATCATCTGGACATAAGCAAGATCCAAATTCGCATAGCCTATGAGGTCTAGACTGTTGAATTTTCTAAATGTCAACATATAATCCCTAGTTTCCTTTAGGTATCTTAACACTCGTTTAACTGCATTATAATGGTCTATTCCTGAGTTAGCCAGATACTTAACTAACAGTCCAACAATAAATGCAATGCAATGTCTGATCTAGTGCATATCTGAGCATACATCAGGTTAGTAATTGCACTAGAATAAGGCATATTCTTCATAACATCTCTCTCTGTATTATTCTTTGGACATTGTTCTAAAGATAATATCTCGCCATAAGAGACAAGTGTTACGACAGGTTTATAATCAACAATATTAAACCTTTGCAGCACTCACTCAATGTATGCTCTCTATGAGAGATCTAATGAGTATTAAGACCTGTCCTAGTGAATCTGAATACTTAGGACAAAAGATGTTTCACCAAGGTCCTTCATCTCAAAATGCTTGGCTAAAAGCTGCTTATCCTCATGCAATATGGTCAAGTCATTTGATGTGAGCAAGATATCATCCACATATAAAAGTAGAAAGATAACTTTGCTCCTCGTTACTTTGTAATACAAACATCTTTTAACTTTATTTTCCACAAAATCAAAAAAGGTAACAACCTCATCAAACTTAAGGTACCACTTTCTTAAAGTTTGTTTCAAACCATATATTGATTTTCTCATTTTACAAACCTAATTAGTTTTGTCTTGATCCTAAAATCCTTCAAGTTATTCCATACAGACCTCCTCACAAAGATCTCCATTCAAGAACGAGATTTTAACATCCATCTAATGTAGCTTCATATCATAATAAGCTACTATTGTCATAATCACTCTAAATGCACCCTTAAGGGATACTGGAAAAAGGTAACATTAAAGTCAATCCCTTCTTTTTGAGTGAACCCTCTAGTAACCAAATGAGCTTTAAACCGCTCAATTTTATCATGAGAATCCTTTTTGGCTTTAAAAATCCATGTATAACTAATAGGTTTGCAGTTCTGAGGTAAATCAACAAGCTCTCGTACCTTATTGTGCTTCATGGATTACATCTCATCCTTCATTGCATCCCGCCACAAATCTGCATGAAGTCTAGAAACAACTTCTAAAAAAGAAACTGGATTTACAACATGTCTAATATTATAGTATGTTCACCTAAATAGATTATGTAATTAGAGGAGATAACAGACCTTCTCATTCTAGTAGATCTCCTTAATCAAACTAGTACTCGTACCTTAAGAGCCTTAGTTTGTATATGTATGAGTTAATGTTCCTGTAATGGTATGGTATTAAGACCTTGATCCACCAATTCTGACTTTATGAGTGATGGATATGAAATAACTGTAGTATCCACCTTATTATCATATGAAGGGTGAGAAGGACCACCCTCATCATGGACATTATACTCCAAAAACTTAGTTGTTTGTGACTCTACTATTCTAGACCTTTCTTTTCTACAATAAAATATGTATCCCTTAAAGTGGTCAGGATATCTAACAAAATAGCAACAAGTGAAACGATAATGCAACTTATCTTCATAAGGATTATACAAACATACCCCATACATGAATGTGCGTAAGGTTAGGCTTCCACCCCTTCCAGATCTCAAAAGGCATCTTTGAACTGATTTGCTTAGTACCCTATTAAGTATGTATAAGGCAGTCTTTATAGTTCCTCATATTTGGCAAACAAATCCTTTTCTTGTCTTGAAATCCCATGTTTGCCACAATATTCACCTCCACGGTTAGATCTGACAATCTTTATGAACTTATCTAGTTGGTTCTCAACTTTACCATTAAAGATCCTAAACTTCTTAAGAACTTAAAACTTTTTTAAAGCAAGAACACATAACCATAAGGGGAATAGTCATCAATGAATGTCAAAAAATGTCTTGAATAGCATAAGGTGATTCTTGTATTCTTTAGCTTCACCTCAGATGATCAAAACATTTATGTCCCAAGCCTCATCCCGATAGTTGTACATTGTAACCAGAATACAAAACTCTTAATGAAGTGCAATCAAAGCTTGGTGAACAATGCAGGCATCAAGAATATGGATATTTAACGCCTTCAGCTTACTTTAAAGGTGATCTTTATGATATACCCTCTCACTCCCCCTTCTCTTCTATACCTCATGGATAACAATTTCTTCATTAAGGTACCTATCTCAGTAATAGGAGATACTTTATATCTCTGTGAGACATTATTGAGGAAGTCCCTTGCTATAATTGTTTCTGGAAGTCCACTGTGCAAATGGTATAGAATTGATCTCTTTATAGTCAAATAACACATCTTATTTGACCTTTCCCAGGTTATGTATGCTACCTTCTTAGCCTTTGAGTTGAGAGATGTAGGTACAAATGGCCTATCCTTGACCATAGCCATGTTGATATCTGCCATCTCCAAAGCAAATTCTACATCTTGCTTTCATTTCTTCAAGTCGAAACCAGTCAAGGTTTTAATAGTGTTAGTGTTGTTGTTTACAGAAAAGGTGAATACAAAATTGGCAATGTAATAATGAGCACAAATGTAAGATAATAACGATACTCAAAGCCAAAAAATAGTATCTATATCGAGTATATCATCACACATATCATGAAACACCTGTAGGATGAACACATAATACATGTAGATAAGACTTTCACATAAAAATGATCAGAGTACACATCATTAACTCTTATGGCTCAACCACCTGCGGGTAAATAGATCACTCAAGCGATAGCTTTCCTCCATCTTATGTCTTTATGCACATCTCGAAATCTCATATAAGGTCATCACTTATGGGCAGAATAACTAAATACAAGACCAGAGATATCTCCAAAAATGCTAGCAGAACAATTCAAATACTAACTTGAAAGGTCACCGTGGTGATGACATTCTCATTAGTACTCAAATAGATCCATAAACACAAGAGATACACCTGTATGTCATCATCACATTTTGTATAGGCATATAATATGTCATAAAGGGATGGCAAAATCGGTCATATTATTTCCAAAACGACGTTGTTTTGGAAGTTTTTCGCTTAAAAAAAATAAATGGTTGAGCCAAGGGTGGCTCGAGACCAACCCTGGCCTAGCCCATTGACATCCTTAGATAATGTACCATCAATAAATGCGAAATCCTTATGCACATACTCATTATCACATATCAATGCTAAAAAATATTATTGATACACTTTATTTGAGAATTCATCACCAGGAAGATCTCAATCAGAGTGAGAATCATGTAACACGGAACAATTAGCATACCATATTTTAAGTCCAAAGCATGAAATTTCACTCAAAATGGCTTTAATAACCTTTATTTGATTTTTCTGAAGTTAAACCTTATTTATTACCAATTTAGTAAATCCCAGAAAATTAAAAAAAACTCACTTTATAAATTCACAAGACTCGAAAATAACCTAAAAGAACTTGAGGGACCATTTTGTGAATTATGAAAATTTTGAGTTTTTTTTCTTGCAGCATGCTAACGTCAGCAATGTGCGTTGTTCGAGGGCCAGTGCATCAGGTGCATATGTTGCATGCGTCACAGGCGCACAGATGCGCTCCGGAACTTCAGAGAGATTGTGACACACGCTTCTTACACTTAGACGCACCAACCACCTTAGGCATATATGTTACATGAGTCGCGTCATCTATTTGGCGCGTGAGTCACACACGACAGATATCCATGGCCTTTAAAAGGCGCAAGTCGTCGGGCATATGCACTCGACGTTCTCCTACCTTTAACTATGATTTTCTCTCTCTTGTCGTCAAAAAAGGTGATTTTCAATGACTTTTAGGTCATATTTTCGCTCCCGAAGCCCGTTTTCAAACTGTTTTTCAATTCAAAGCTTGTTTAGCATCAATTTAAGCAAAAATACACAATTCATATAAGCAAAAACAGATTGATTTCTTTATTTCTTTATGGAAAAATTTGAAAATCTTCGTTTAAATTTACACAATCACGTAACAGCTCTAATACTATTTGTAATGCACAACACGAGCCTTAGTTACATATCTAGGATCAAATGCGAAAGTGAATAAATAGAGAAAATACGGAAAATACCTGATTGCTTTCCATCTCTTTGAACAAGCTTTTCTACACCAAAACATTCGAATTCGCTTGACAATCTATGCGAAACTTGCTTAATTGAACGTCATTAACTTCTTTTCTGCATCTTTCTTAACGCGTGAACCTTTTAACGAGTTAGAGAATCCGAATATTCACGAAATTACTTAAGTAGACAATACGAAACCTTAGCAACTATATATAGTAACCATATTAAGCCTTCTCATCATAGGCTAATGCATGATTTCAGCCCATTAATTCAAATCTTTTATCGAGCTTCTTTATTATATTTAACTGGATTAAATTCAATTTATTTAACCGTAAGATCGTTAAAATCGTAATTAATTATTTTCCAAATTCAAAAACTTACTAACAATTCCAGTTCCAAATATTAACTGGGGTTGATTATTGGAACGTGGTCCTAATGCAATTCCACTGTCGTCCCAAATGCCAAATTCTGATCTTTAAAGTCCAGAAGGCCAAAAAAGAAAAAGAACAAATCACTTTTATGCTGTCAAAACTCAAAACATGCCATTAAGATCTAGAATCGGAAGCGGTGAATGGGTCCTCCTGCAAAATGTGCGGAAGGGCAGAGTTGTCATTGCAGAATGGTGTCCACCGCAGGCAGTATATTTGTCGGCCACGACCCACCCGACCACCTTAGGACTTAGGAGCATTCACACCCTCTCCTTTTATAGTTCTCTCTTTTACATTCTCTTCATTCTTTTGTTTCGGAACATTGATTATTAGCTGCGGCTTTCCTTGGACAAGCTTTGGCTTATAGGCTATAGCACATTTTCTACTTAATACGTTCAAGCCTGGAGTCAATGATGCTACTATTTTTCTAGTAAAGTTGGTCTCTTCTTCTGGGCATTTCTTGTTTGCTGTCCAGTCAATGGAAACTGTTTTTCCTTTTTTTTGTTGTTGCAGTTTCTGGGTTTGCTGGATTATACACTAGCTTTGTCAGCTTAACCACCAAGTACTGGTGTTTATCGTAATCACTTCTCAACAGCCGGTAAAGAAACTAGAATGCTTTCAATGCTTTCCAAAATATGTATATATGTAGCATCTATTAACTTCCTATCTATATATGGCTATACCTGATAAGGAAAAACGTTGGGCAATGGGCATAATAATTATTGCAATTCGTTCTTTTTTTAATAATTATTATTAAAGCACTTTTTCTTTCGTTGATACCCCACTTCGCCACTTCTCTTTCTCTCTTCCCTGTGTACCATTTTTGAACCTGATCTAGGTACCTGTGAATCTCAAATCCTCCAAAACAAACAATGGCCAGGAACAATAATGACAGCAGCAACACCCACTCTGCACAACACCAAGCAGACACTACAACCCATTTGTTCTTTTTCATGTGTCTCAAGCGTATGAATCCTCTTGTGCCCCCACTTGGCATTATTGGCTTCTTCTTGGTGGCTCTCTTCTTCATTGGCTGCTGCTTCTACTTAGATTACCAAGGTGTCACTCGCAGTTTGCGTTACCTTGGTGCCTCTTGGCTGGGAATGGTTTGTCCAATGTCATCATCAGCATATTCCATTAATTCTCAGAAACTACTGTCGAAGTTTCTCGATAAAGATGGTGATGGTTGCAATATCTTCGATGGGAACTGGGTTTGGGATGATAGCTATCCACTGTACAAGAGTAAAGATTGTATTTTTATGGACAAAGGATTTAGGTGTTCGCAGAATGGTAGGCCTGACAATTGGTACACCAAGTGGCGCTGGCAACCAAGTCAATGTAACTTGCCCAGGTAATATATCTTCTTTAGATTTTCACCTTTAGTTTACGTATGCGGTTCTGCCGTCTTGCCTCGTATAGTTGTTTAGTTAGTTAGAAAGCTTTTTAAGCAATTTATTTCGCAAAGAAATGCATCTACAAGTAATTGAATTGTCAAAACTAATTAATGTGTAACGGACGTACCTGATTTCTGGCTATTACTTAGTCGTACATGGCAGAAATAGAGAAATTTATGCCAGTAATAGCAGTAGGATTATGCTAGTAATATCACGTATAGCTTTCCTTTCTGGTTGTGAAGGAAAAAAAATGTTCCATCAATAATTAACAGAGTTTCTGTTTCAACTTTTCCATTTATGTTCATGGTTTTCTTGTCTGGACGATCTTTTTTTTTTTTTGGCAATCGGGTAAGAATCTGTGCCATTTTTGCTGCCTTTCTCTTCTTTGTACGAGCAGAAGATACTCATTGTCAGCTACCATTTAAGCGGTGGTAACGCTATAGTTATATGGCATGGCATAAGTCGTCCTGTTCAAAATCTTCTTGATTTATAGAACTGATGTGCCCAAAGAACCTAATTGATGCTATAACTTTAGGCGCTCTTTTCTTTCAATTGGAGCGGAGTTTGGCTATAACAAATATATGAAGAGCATTTTCATTAGTTGGACCGGGTTAACCTTAGATTTTCAATTCTACTTCAAAAGCAGATTTGATGCAAGGTTGATGCTAGAGAAATTAAGAAACCGGCGGGTTGTATTTGTTGGCGATTCAGTGGGAAGAAATCAATGGGAGTCCCTCCTCTGCATGCTTGGATCTGCTGTTCCGAATGATTCATCAATCTATGAGGTGAATGGAAACCCAATCACAAAGCATAAGGGGTTTCTGGCATTCATGTTCAAGGACTATAATTGCACCATTGAGTACTACAGAGCTCCGTTTCTTGTAGTCCAAGGCCGGCCGCCAACTGGAGCTCCTAAAGAAGTTAAGATGACTATAAGAGTGGACAACCTGGACTGGACTTCCCCCCAGTGGAGAGATGCAGATGTTCTCATCTTTAACTCTGGTCATTGGTGGAATTATGGGAAGACCATAAGAGTGTAAGCATAACTTTGTCCGATAAGTTGACCCAACTGTTGATACTGAACTTATTCAAACTTTCAACTTTGGGCATCAAGAAGGGAAAAATTTTACCCAGGGAGATTGATTAGTCAGTCTCCTTCGCCCTAACATCCCAACTTCATGTTTGATGCACATTTGTGTATTATGTTACAGAAATGCATGCGTATGTCCATGCACTTGGTTTTGAAAAGGGCATAATCTATCAAAACGGACTTCTCACATGCATAATGTCATTTTGATAGCAACTCCATCGTCCAGTTGTTTGGGAACCATTAAAAGATATAAGTACCTGTTTTGATCAAAAAGAGCTTAAAAGTCACATTTGCTGAGTTATGTAAACTTGGTCTTGAATTTTGTTTGCCAGCACAGAAGTGGTTTTGTAGTAGCTAGCACCAAATGATTGTATTCTGAGTTCATGTTTCTTTAGGTATCTCCTTGGTCGCATACATATGTTTCATGTTTCTGAAAGGGAATATTTTTATCTGCGTACTTTCTGCTTATCGCCACTTTTCTGGTGGTTTACAATCTATCTCAGAATTCAAGAATCGTATCCGATTGTGGAACGGCATACAGCAGAAACACAAGTACACTTATTGTTGAATGGTTATTTTGCAGGGATTTTGTGGTTATGTTTTGATGGAAAGACGAGTGAATGGGTGTTTTTATAATGACCTTGTATTTGTGTTTTCCAACAGGGATTGCTACTTCCAAGAAGGAGAGCAGATAAAGATGGATATGAGTGTGGAAGCCGCATATAGAAGATCAATCGAAACTTTGATTAAATGGATGCATCGGGAAGTAAACATAAGCAAGACCCAAGTCGTCTTTCGAACCTATGCCCCTGTGCATTTCAGGTTTAGCTCATACATAATGTGATTGATCCTATTTCATTTTCTCGTGCCATAATTCGGTTGTTACTCTTAGAACGAATGAAACAATTATATTTCTGAAACTATGGATTCTCATTATCATTTCCTTCTCATGGAATTTATGGCCATTATTTGTTTTCTGAATATAATTTATTACTTAAAATCGCATTCTTCAGCTTGACGAGATAAACCATTGGTATATCTTTTCATTTTGGATTGAATAGTTATGGAATGAATTATCCAAATTTGATACATCACTCAAAAATTCTTAGTCAGCACTTGAAGTTTTCTGCCAAAAAATTAGTTCCCCTTTAAATAGAGAAATATTCTTATAACTAAATAATTTATAAACTGCTAATGTTGTAGCGGTGGCTTGTAGCGGTGGCCACTGGAACACTGGCGGTAGCTGTCACATGGAAAAACTTCCTCACTTGGGATCATTGCCTGATTCAACTGGTTACCATCACAAGATATTCCTAGATGTGTTGTCAACGCACTCTAATGAATTGCAGGTGAAGAGCTTGGTTTTGTTGAATGTGACAAGCATGGCTACAAGGAGAAAAGACGGTCATCCATCTGTGTATTATCAAGATCCAGAGATTCGTTCGGTTTCTCTTAAACTACAAGACTGCAGCCACTGGTGCCTGCCTGGAGTTCCTGATTCATGGAATGAGCTTCTTTATGCGCTGTTTCTCAAGCGGGAGTCTTTACGCACTCAGAACTCGACGGAGTCTTCTCCAGCTCCTCTATAGTTTTCTTTTTCTTTTTCCTTGGACATGGTTATAGGTTCATCACGAAGATATCATTGAATAGTTGGCGTCGTCCAGACATTTTTAAGCACTGCCATGACTCGACTACTCTGTCAATCATGTCATGAAAACCTTCAACAGATGCTCTCCAGTCATGCAAATTCTGAGAAATTCTGCATGCCAACTATGTGCCGTGATTGGTTAACAGAAGAGCCCGATAGCCATCAGGAGGTAGGTAAATAATCTTGGCAGCAGATTCAGAAGACATCTGTAATGGTTCTCTGATCAGAGCAGCTTGTACACAGCGAGTGACTAATACGTGTAAAGATACGTACAGTTTCAGTTTCTGTAAATGTTACAGAAAGTTTACTGGTTATAGTAATAAACAAATGATAGAACGCTGGTGATAGTTGTACGTCTACATAGCATATTCTTAAATTTCAATAATTAAATGAAATGTGATTTGTCTTTTATCCGTCGACGTGAAGCCATATGGTAAGGCTAATGCAATAGCTATGTCACTCTTTTTTTTTTTTTTGAAGTACAAAAGAAAGGATAATGTTTCAAAAACCAAACCTAAAACTAAATTGGTAAAATAAGATGTTTAAATTTTAAAAGATTCAACCGGTACTATATTATCATAAAATTGATTAAAATTAAAAAAATTGAAAAATTAAAAATATAATTGAAAGAAATTGTCTTTTCCTTTCTAATAATTTGAAATATAATTTTAAAAGTCTTTAAATAACAATTAATTAATTTATAAAAATCGACTAGTTCATGAAAATTATAAACTGATTGATTTTTAATAAAAAATTATTAAAGTAAATTGAACTGGAAAGATAAAAAATTGAATAAAAAATTTGATCAATTCAAAATTTTTACAGTTAAATTAGCCGAATCGATTCAATTTTTTAATCATTGGAAATAATTGAAAATGGATTTTAAACAAATTGTGACAAAATAGTTTACCGTCTCTTTTTATTGTTATATTTATAAAAGAAAAAAAATTCAAATTGGTCCCTTAACTTTGGTGCTAAGTACACATTGGTCCCTAAATATTTAGTTTTACCATTTTAACTTTCTAACTTATTAAAAGTTTTTCATTTGGGCTTCATTTCACCAGCAAAAAATTTAGAGGTGTACGCATTGCCCATGTGATGTCGTTTAAATAAAAGGAACACCAACAAGGTTGTTTTCAGTATTTTAACTGGCAAAACTATCATCCTTCCATTTTATTTTTTTTCACTACTCCCTTAATTTTTTCCGTACTCGTCTCGCTCTACGCTCACTGATTTAGTACCATTAGTCGACTGTTCTTCAAGTTTTCCACCATCAAGCGACTTCCTCTATCTCTACCTACTGTCTACTGTCTTCCTTCAATTCAACAAAAGTAAGCTCTAAACACCAGTTAGATTTGGAACTCACACAAGTTGAACTTCCAGCAATTTTGAGGACAACATTTATTATATCTACAAATTCTTGCAAACTTAGTTGAACTATCCCATGGTACTATGCCTTTGGAACTATCCCATCGATCAATTTCAATCCAAAATTTGCAATTTTATCTAGTGTTATAATTGAATACAAGTGAAAGATTATTTTAGTACTACAATGCCAGTAGAAATGTGCCCATAAGAAACAAAAGTTCAAATCATAAATAATTATAATTATATATATATAAACCATATGTATCTAAGAGAAACAATAGAATCTAAGAAAGTTTGATTTCAGAATGAATCTTAGGCTAGTATAAATTTTCATAGATATAATACTAAATATATTGTACTTATTATTTATAATATATAAGGCATTCATTGAATTATACACTACAACAAAATTGCGTATTAACGTCGGAATATTTCCGATGGCAAAAAATTCGTTGATAATTACCGACGAAACGTCCCTAATCCGTCGAAAAATAGAATGTTTTACTGATGGACAAAAAATCCGTCGGCAATACTGTAGGAAAAAATTTAGTGCAAAATCTCCGACAGAAAATAGCAACGTCAAAGGTCTCGGCAACGGGAAAAAATGCGGGGAATCGTTCCCGCAATTTAATTACTTCGTCATTTACCGACGGTATAACACTCCGTCGGTATTTGGCTTCAAGTTACCGACGACAAAGCCTTCCGTCGGTACATGTTCGATTAATATACCGACGGACAATCTTTTCTATCGGTAAATTGCTAACAGACGTCGTCGTGTCAATGACGTAGGGACGATACACCGACGGAACGCCAATATGTCGTAGGTGAATTTTTTATGGACAAATATTACCGACGGTAATAATTTACCGTCAGTAATATTGGCTGCGCATACTGACGGACGTTGATCTTACCGTCGGAAAATATCGGCAGCAAACCTTATTTACCGACGGACACAACATACTCATCGGTATTTGTGGTTTTACTATAATAAAATTGCCGCGCTTTTACCGACGAAAATTCTTCTATCCGTCGGTAAATATTTTACAAATAAATGTTAC
>JAOTAY010000004.1:10140105-10155747 GCA_025629805.1 Erythroxylum baracoense
AAACATTCCGATGCTAAATTTACATACGGGTAAGCCACCGGTCAGTAAAGTTAGCGACGGAATAAATCGGACGGTCGGTAACTTTTTCGTTGATGTTACCGACGGTTTATCTTTTCGGTCGGTAATTTTACCGACGGTATGAAAACTTTCCGTCGGTGAATTTAGCTACGGCCGAATCTCCGACGTTTTTGACCGTCGGTTTATTCCGTCGGTAATTTGGTATACCGACGGAATATTTGTCGATTCCGTCGGTAATTTCCGTCTCTAATTCACTATTTTCTTGTAGTGATATATATATGTTTAAATTTAATTTTATCTTTTTAAATGTAAACGGAGATATACCGATATTTGATATTTGATTCGTACAAGTTTTTGTCTAAGTGTAATGAATGGTAAATCTTTTTAAATGTAGACGGAGATATACCAATATTTGGTATTTGATTGGTACAAGTTTTTGTCAAAGTGTAATGGATGGTAAATCTTTTTAAATCAACTGGTAAAAGTCATGGTGAAAAGCAATATGATGAACATGTTGTAGCCGATGTAGAAATCAAAGCCCTTGGGTAACTTTTTGAACCAATGACAATCCTAAAAGAAGGTTCTTCTTTTCTGGATGCCTTAACTATAAGGTAGGTTGATTATTAATAATAAAATAAGTGCTATTTCATAATAAATATATTTTGTTTCATTGTTGTAAAAAGGGGGATGTGATTTTTTCATATTGGAGGATGGAGATTTCAATGAAAAGGCAAAATCAATTATAAATAAATTAAGAGTTTGAGAATAAAATGTTGAAACTTGAGAATAGGAAGTTAAAAGATGGTAAGAACATGGATAATATGCATGAGCTATACAGAGAATTGACAAAAGTAAAAGTGGCGTTGAAATAGACAATGTCTGAAGCAAAGGAAGATAATTTATTATAGAATATTTGTAGTAATATTTTAGCTATGTTTGTAAAATTTATAAACTTTATTGTTACACCATGGTAATTTATTAAGACTGTTTTATTAGATTGAAAATTTCTTATATGGACTAATATATTGTCATATTTTTTTGTTATTTAAGCCTAAGAAATGAGAAAGTTAGTACAAAACTTATTTCGTATACATAATATTTAAGAAGATAATGTTTGCTAGGATGGTGGGATTTGCCTATTTAATTCCATCAATTATTTATTCTTTAGTCAATAAAAAGGAAAGAAGAGAAAAGAGAAGATAGTAACTATAGGCGAAGATAGCTTACCAAAAATTAGTGCAATATGTCAAAGAGGTTATCATCATCATGTACGAAGAAGATAATAACTATAAACGAAGATAGTTTACCAAAAACCAGTGGCCCATGCATTATCTCAATCATATATAAAAGGCCAATTTCAATAACGAGTATTTCTCCTAACAACTTCTATTTGGATACTTCATCTTCCAATTTTAGGCTTAATTTCAATAATAAGAAAGTATTATTTAACCATCTCCAAAATATAAGAAATAATTTGATAATTAATTCTAATGCGAAACATGAATCCATAAATAAATTCACAATAATACCATTTCATAAAAATTTGAAATAGAATAATAAGAGAATTTATAACAAGTTCAACAATCAAGATGAGTTCAAAGTTGAATCCATAAGCCTTCTTCTCTTTGTGTCTCTCTCATTATATAAGGTTAATGAAGAGATGATATTAACATCATTCCATTGCAATCCTCTAGGTTGGAAGTCAATTTTAGTTTGAAATTTAGATTCTACATTAGTGGATCTTTGAGAACTTCCTGACTTCTATATTTGAACATTTTCTCTATGATATTTATATATGAAAATAGCTTTGATTATTTAGTAGGACGATATAATTTCAAATAGAATACTAATAGAACATAGTTTCATATGTAAGTTAACTTATACGATACTCAATTGTGATCCATATCTACCAAACCTTCTCCTTTTATCCTTACCTCTGCCTCTGCCTCTGCCTCTGCCTCTTCCTCTCATCTACCTCTTCCTCTTCTTTTGACCATTATTTGTGTACTTTCATGGTCTTCACGGTTCTCCTGTCTAATCATTCCGTGGGTATATGTAACATTTGTTGATCAATTATGTATTGAAATTGTAGATTGAACTCTTGCAGTCTGTCTTTTCTCATTGGTGTTGGATGATCCTGGCAAGTATATAAACATTAAATGATTAGTTATAAAATGGTACTAATACAATTAATTTTAAAAAAATATGAAATTTCTTATATTTATTTCATCTTTATGCAATCTTTGGTTGTGTTGTTATTATCCACATTTGGTGCACTTCAACCTCATTTCATATCTAGCAACTTTTCTTGTTTTAAGTTGCTCAAATCTATCTTTTTTCCTATTTTTTAGGTCAACTAGGATTTAGTGATGATGTCATTTATACTCAAATTAAATTCTAAATTCTTGTAATAAAACAAATGTAGCATAGGAAAGTGGAACGAATCTCACGAGAAATTCTAATTTGTCAATCATTACGAAAGAGATATTTAACAAAATGGGGTTATAACAATATGAAATTTTGTGATAAAGAAACTAAAGTAAATTCTGCAAATAATAAAAAGAGAATCATCAATAAAATAAACCTTAGTTTATGATTGCTTTCACTAGTAATTCTACTATTAATCATTGATACAAAAAGATTATTATTTCATGAATCATAAT
This sequence comes from Erythroxylum baracoense, assembly GCA_025629805.1. Lineage (NCBI taxonomy): Eukaryota > Viridiplantae > Streptophyta > Magnoliopsida > Malpighiales > Erythroxylaceae > Erythroxylum > Erythroxylum baracoense. The sequence goes on from JAOTAY010000004.1 coordinate 10,142,787, forward strand.
ATTTGATATGATTTGAAATACCTGTCTTTTCTTAAGATTCTTAAGATGAGTTTATCAAAAACACATAATTCAATTAACTCTTATTATTTAACAACCTTATATGTGATCCAAATTTTAATTAAATAATGATTTTAAGAAAAGAAAGACCACTGAAGCAAGATAACATTACATATGTGGTTGCATTTAATCTAGTTTAACGCCTTGCCTAAAAGTTAATATTCACTAAAGCAATAAATTAAAAACTCTTAGTTGCTACAAAGATTAAAGGAATTTATCCTTTACGTATTCAATATTTTATCTATTAGATGATCATTTCAATAAATAAACTAATTATGCATATTAGAAATCAATAAAAAAAATCATAAAAACAAAAGAACTAAAAAAAGATAGCTATAACTACTACTAACATCTAGTGAAGGAAAACTACTTTAATATTTACTAAAGAGAGGAAAAGAAACTTTATGAAAAACTGGAATATGTACATGGAAAATTGGAATGAATTTCCTCCTTCACTCTGGCCCTATTTATAGTTACTTTAATCCTATTTTTTGTTTATTTTGAGATTTTCTTTGTTGTGATTCTTTGGCTCCTACAAATCATAACTTCTGTGATTGCCATCTGGATTCGTCAATATAAGATTTAATCAACTTTTGATACATTTTTTCTTACAAATTCAAGGTTTAGAAGTTATAATTTTTACTAAACGTGCCTATGCTTAACCCAAAAAATGCTATTATCAGCTTTATCTTTCTAATTGCTCCTTATTTTGTGGTTTTTGATTTGCTTAAGCTTCAGATTCATCAAGGATCATCTGAAAATAAAAGATAAGCTAATATTTAAGATAAAATCAATAATCACAATTAACACAATGGAACTAATATTTAAAATGATTAAATGTAATGGTCTAATCAAATTACCCTGCATTTAATCATTGTTTGTCCCTAACCAAATGAAAAATTAACAAAACAAGATAGCCAAATAGTTTTCACGAAATCATTTCCTATGAGATCAACTGTACATACTCCTCAAGACTTAGACCTTAAAAGAGTTGAGCATCAATATACACATCAAAATTGATTTTCACTAGAAAATATGATAAAAGACAATTAAAGACAATCTTAATCAAAAGTATACATAAAGCCTTGGTTAATTGCCTTGCGGTTTTTACTCTTTCACATAAGTATTTAGGCTCAAGTATTTACTCTCAAACTTTTATCACAAGGAACGCATTACTACAAACTTGTACATACACCAAATATCTCTCAACATAGACACTTAAAGATATAAATCAAAAGGATTTTGGTTAGTTGGTTGTAACGGGGCTTGGGTTAAGGGTTAGAAAGGGAGAATTATAGCCTAAAACTATTTATATTTAATAAGACATTCAAATAAATGTAAGGGCAAAGAATACAATGTGAGCATAACAAAGGACTCAACTGTTTATATAGATATACTATGGCTACAATTATTATCTTATATTATGTTTATTTATTTATTTTTAAAAGTAGAAAATAAATCATCAATACAAAAATAGGCAGCCATAATACCAAGTTAAAATAAATACAAAATGAGATTTTAAAAAACGGCTCAAATGAGCTGAACTAGGGAAAATTAAAGGGACAATTGGCTCACATGGGATAATGATAATATGAATGAGAATGAATATAGTGAAAAATAAGAATGACTAGAATCATTATAATTATGATAGTTGATTAAGACGAAAGAATGATTATCTTAAGAAATAATTATATTAATAGCGGTTGGTTTCATTTGTTGATAATCTTAAGAAATAAAATTTTTTAATTTTTTATATCAAAATTTAATATATTCTAATTAATTATATTTAATTTTAATATATTCTAATGACATATATTTATTAATTATATTATGTTACTAAAGATGAAAAATAAAATTTGTTAAAATTTTGTTTTATTCAAATTTTAATATATTTTAATTAATTATATTTAATTTTAATATATTTTAATTAATTATATTGTTTTGTTAAAAAAAGAAAAGAAATTTGTTCAATTTTTGTTTCACATCAAATTTTAATATATTCTAACTAATTATTTTTGTATATTGTTTTGATAAAAAGAAAAAATAAAAATTTGTTAAATTTTTATATCAAATTTTAATATATTCTAATTAATTATATTTAATGTTAATATATTGCTAAAAAAGGAAAAATAAAAAATTGTTAAAATTTTTATATCAAATTTTAATATATTCTAATTAATTTTAATATATTCTAATTAATTATATTATTTTGTTAAGAAAGAAAAAACAAAAAAACAAAAAAATGTGTCAAGCCCAGACAATTTTCTCACAAGCGTGATAAACACTATCACGCCCGTGACATTTGAGGAATGACTTTCAATCCTCTCATATTCGAGAGGTATAGAGTATTCTCTAAAATTCAAATATCAAAATACTATTCATGCAATGATAATATATAACCAATCGACATTTTTCATTCCCAAACCCATTGATTTCTTCCAAACCCATGAACCAATCACTCCCTACGTAAGGTGACTTTTTAAGTTAAATGGATAAACAAGGAAAGCCTTTATCATATTCAAGCTCGTATGCATTATAGCAATTCAAATCGATTCAATGCAAGTTCTAGAGATATCTAAATGATAGAATTGCACATCAAAGAAAAATGGATAGGTATAGGATGTTTTTATCCTTTAAGGCTCATATACTCACACATCTCAAACAAATTTATCTAATCCTCATGCAAACTTCATCAATCAATTGTCTCACTTTGTCTAAGCGCATGCCTTAGCAATTTCAACATATCAATGTATTTAGCCTTCATCTGAATCAGTTTTAGTCCCAATTCACACATATAGGTCAATTTATTCAAAACAGTTTAGTAAAAATTTCTTTGACACTTCTTATTAAATTGTCTTCCAAAAACATTAGGCACAAACAAGAAATCAAAAGAAAGTGTCCAAATAGCCTTAAAAAATACTTAAAATGTCATAAACTTAGAAAAATAAAAAATCCCCCTTACACCAATTTAAAACATTATCCCCAATGTTTAATGGTAAAACACAAAAAATAGAAAAACAGGAAATAAAAGAGAGAAAAATAAGAGACTACACTTTTTTTCTCGTTGTTTAGAGGGAGTGAGAATAAGCAGCTTATGGAGATAGTGAAAAAGAGGGCATTAAACCCTGGTTTACGAAGTATGGTGCTGTGTGATTTTGATGTGAGTGATTGGTGCATATGCGTGATTGGCGCCTGGTGTTAGAGAAAATTGAGGGAGGCGACAACAACTTAAAACCAAAAGGTAATTTTATAATTTTATTAATTTCTTGATTATTACGCTACTAAGTATCAATAAAAATAAAAGAAAGAAAATTGAAAATCTAAAGTTTGGGTTGCCTCTTAAGTAGTGCTTTTGTTTAATATCGTTAGCACAATGGTATTGGGTGTTGTTGTTGTAGTTCAACGGTACAGTCATTCATTTGTCAGAATAAATTGGATTATTTAAATCCATTTTCTTGACTTTTGCAATGTTAACATTCTCATAATAAGGTTTGAACTGACAACCATCAAACTTAAAACCTTAAAGGTAGACGTGCTTTGGATTTCAACTATAGTATATGGAAATACATTGGTTATGACGAAAAGCCTAATCCAACGACATCATAACTTAGAAAAAATCAGAGCCTGGAATGATAAAGGAAAACCTTCTTCCCATTGAAAAATTCTTTTTAGGTAATAAATTTGTCATGGAAAACTTTTGTTCTCTCTTTTTAAATTCTTGCATTTTCATAAGATATGTTACGAATCTCCTCAAGTTCTTGCACTTGTAATTTCCTATGGTTTCCATTTTCATCAAAACTCTTATTTCATCACTTAACAGAATAAAAAGCCTTATGTTCCAATTCAACAAGGAGGTGATAACCTTATCAAATACGAAGTTATAAGGAAACACATCAATTGGTGTCCTGTAAACTACTTGATACACCTAAAATATGTCTTACACCTACAATTTTCTATGATTTTCACTTTCATCAAAACTCATACTGCATTGTTTAATAGCCTAAATTGCCTTATGTTCCAATTCAACGAGGAGGTGACAAATCTTGCCAAATACTAACTTATAGGGTAACATGCCAATCAATATCTTGTAAACTGCTTGGTGTACCTAAAACACATCTTCAGGTTATAAATTCTAGTTTTTTCTCATCTCTCCAACCATTTTTCTATTACTGATTTAATTTTTTAGTTTGAAACTTTAGCTTGCTCACTTATTTGCAGATGGTATGACATCATGATTTGATAAGTCACTTTATATTTCTTCAAGATTGCCTCTATTATTCAATTGTAAAAAATGCTTACCTTCAAGTTGATTAATGCTTGCAGAATACTGAACTTATAGAAAATGTTAGGTTTAAGAAAACTTGTAACCACTTTGCAATCATCAGTTAGGGTGGCCTTTGCTTCCACCCACTTTGACCCATAATTGATAGCTAATAGAATATAGACAAAACTAAAAGAAAAGGAAAATAGTCTTATAAAATCGATTCCCAAAACATCAAAATTTCATAAACCAAATTTGGATTTTATGGCATCTCTTTCCTTTGGGTGATATTATTTGTTCTTTGACATCACCCACAAAATTTAAAAGATAGGTAAATATACCAAAACAACAAAGGCCAAAACAAACCACATTATAAAATTTTTCTTGTCATTTCTTTAACATCAAAAGTCCTCCATATGCATATGAACAGTAAAATATGAGGATGGGCAAGATTTTATTTTAAGGTATACTCCTTCGATTACCCAATTAGAGTAATATTTTTATAAATATAGGTTGTCCCATATATAGTACTTAGCATCACTCTTTAGTTTGTTCCATTAAACTTTTGTTAGACCTATAGGTAACATATTAGCAACCAAATAATATACTATATTTACATTACCATGTCAATTATACACCTGTAGAAAATTATTGCTCATTCCAAAATACTTCTTGCAAATCAAATGTTATCCAAACATAAGGCAAGTTGTTTAAATAACCTGCCACTTGATTTTTAACACATTGTTTCCCTTTGATTTCCAAATCAAACGCACTCAGCTATAAAATCCACCTTATCAATCTTGATTTTTCCTCCTTCTTTGACAAAAAATATTTAAGAACTTTATGATTAGAGAAAATAATGACCATAGTACCTAATAAGTAAGATCAAATTGTTTTCAAAGCAAAAACTATTGTTAACAACTCTTTTATAGTTGTTGACTATTTCTTTAGGTGTCATTTAAGGTCATAAATGTATAGTAAATGACATGAGGCACTTTTCTCACTTGTTCTTCCAAAACAACTCCTATAACTTTGTCACTTGCATCACACATGAGTTTGAATGACAATTCACAATTTAGTGGTTGAATAATGGGGGCTAGAACTAGTAGGTATTTCATCTTATTGAAGGCTTCTTTGTAATCATCATTAAATTAAAAAATATCATCTTTTTGGAGTAACTTGCATAATGGAGATGCTATTTTTAAAAAAATATTTGATAAATCTCCAATAGAAACTTGCATGGATAAGGAACAAACAAACTTCCTATATACTAGTTGGGTAAAGCAAACTGAATAACATCGATTTCAGCTTTATCTACTTCAATTCCCCTAGAAGAAACTACATACCCCAATACTATACGTTGTTCTACTATAAAATGACATTTTTTAGAACTAAGAACTAGGTTATTCTCCACACATCTTTGCAAAATAAAGCTCAAATTATTTCAACATTCATCAAAAGAAGCTCCATCCATAAAAACATTAATAATCTAATCCATATAATCTGAAAATATGCTTACCGCACACCTTTGGAAATTAATTGGCGTATTACAACTTCCAAAAAGCATTCACCTATATGTTCAATGAAAGTCATTTTTTCCTGATCCTATAGAGAAATTTCCATTTTGAAGTAACCTAAAAAATAATAAAGAAAATAGTAAAATGCTTTACTAGATAATCTTTCTAACTTCTAATTAATAAATGGTTGTGATTTACAAAATTTAACTTTTTGTAATCAATTCAAACTTGTTTTCTATTTTCAACTCTAGTAGGAACTAAGTCTCTATCCTGATCTTCTTTAAAATTACTTATATGGGGTTAACACACTCACTATCTAACATTAGATAGATTATCTTGACTTTGAGTAGCTTCAAAATTTCTTTCTTCACTACCTCCATCATTGGTGGGTTTAATCTTGTTTGAGGTTGCCTTATGGGTTTAACTCCTTCCAAGAGAATCATGTGTATATAAGTAGAAGGGTTGATCCCTTCAATATCCATTGCAGTTCATCTAATGGTCATTTTGAATTTTTCAAAACCTTCACCAATTTTTTCTCTTGCATAAATGTCAACTTGTTTGAGATTATCACTGGCAAAGTGTTTCCCTCTTAAAGGAGTACTATTTAAAGTGTTTTAGTAGTGGATTTAACTCTAATTTTGGTGCTTGTACAATTGAAGGGACTAATTATTCACCAAGAGTGGGCACGCCTAACTCTAAGTACTATACAATTGGCATCTGTTTCACTTACTTAAAGTTATTTAAGGTTTCCATACACTCTTATAAATAAGAATCAAGGAAGAAATCAATATCTTCCTTATTAAAAAGAATTTCCCTTATATCTATTTGTAGCTCATCCTTCCCATCAAGTTCGAACTAATCTTTTTATAGAAATTAAAGGAATTGTATTACTAAAAAATGAGTTCAATTTATAAAATATAACCCAAATTAATCACTAAGCAGCTAAGAACCAAATTAAGTTACAAAAAGCTACAATTGAGTCTAGGCTTAAAGCAATTAAAGGCCCAAAAGCTAGCTAACGTAAAAATAGTTGTTTAGAACTTTACAAGGATCAGTTAGAAATAAGTTCGAAGGAAATATGGGAGGATCTAGCATAGATCAACTCTCGTATACTCCTTGTAGTCAACATGTTAGCACATACCACTTCACATAGTTTTCTTTTGAAAATTCTGTTGTTACGCTCCCCCCAAATGGTGTATACAATAGATCTAATGGCAAGCCTCATAAGATTGTAGTCTTCCTTCCTCAAGTGATTTAGTTTGGATGGCCAAAGGAGAGATTATTCCCATCCAATTCCATTGAAGGAAAGCTTCCAAAGAGATTGGATAGTCATCCAGAGGACATTAGAGTATTGGCATACAAAGAAGAGATGGTTATGGTCCTTAGGCTAAGAGTTGCAAAGCTTTCATATTGGATAATAAGGTTATAGTGTTTTGATCTTGTCGAATATGTGGAGATTGCAGTATGCAACTAGCCAAAGTATAAAGGATAGCCTTGGAGTGAGTAAGTTGCACGATATAAAGTGATACAAAGGGATTGGAACATCATGGCTTCAAATGAAGTTCTTGTAAGAGTCATTTACGAATGATTCTGAGGGTGGTTTATCCATAGGATCTTATCCTCATATACAGTGTTAGGTATATAGTTAGCAAAATTTGATGAAAGGAAAGAGCTTCCTTTATTTAAGCATAACTAAGATTCTTCATAGATCACAGAGCTAACTTTACCATTCTCATTCTTACTGATTAGTGAAGGGAGTCCAATGGAGAGGACTAATCGGACACCAATTGTCAAACCATAACCAGGTAGATTCCTCATTCCCTATATGATATTTGATAAGTGGCTACAACCAAGTTCTTTGCTTAAAAATCTGATTCATTATCCAAGAGTTGTCTTATATTCATTTAAAGTTACAAAATTTTTTGTTTTGAATATAGAGAACATGCACCCGCTTCACCCTTAAAAATTTTTTATCTTAAAGAGTCTCCAAATTCTTTTTACTAAGAGAGTTTTACTCACTACAGTAATTGAATGTAGTCCCAAACCCCCTTCACTTTTAGGGAGGCATATAGTTTTCTAGTTGACCTTACAAAAATGTTTTTCGTAAGCTTCCCTGATCCATAAAAATGTCCTTAGGATTTTTTCAATATCCTTATTGATCATTTTAGGCAAAGCAGCATGGGATATCCAATGTATGTTGAGGTTATAAAAGATTGAAGATACTATCTCTCTCCACTAGGATAGAGATTTGTTTATCCAATGCTCCACTTTGATCTTATCCCTATCAATTAAATGTTGAAATTCCCTTTATGGAATCCTATTGGAAGTGATAGGGATGCCAAGATGAATGAAGGGGGCTCTTTGAGGCTTAAGTTAGCATCATTAGTAATAGTAAGAGCTTGATCAGAAGAGTATTTAGATACTATGATATAACTTTTGCTCTTATTAATTTCCAGTCCAGAGTGCTTAGAGAATAGAGAAATAGACCTAGTTATACACTCAACGGGCGTAAGATCTACACCATAAAAGACTAATATATTGTCACCAAATAATAGGTAGTTAATTTGCAATTGTTTACAACTATTGTGATATTTGAAGTTGTTCTGGTTCATTAAGTTGGATGTAATGATCCTAGTGAGGACTTTAGCACATATAGTGAATAAGCAAGGTGATAGAGTATCTCCTTGCTTTATTCTTCTACCTCCCCTGATCAAATTAGTCATCTTTCCATTGACAAGAGTGTTATATGAAGGGTGGTTATATGCTGCCTTATCCAATTGAAGAAAAGAGTGGGGAAACCAAAAGCCTCAAAAGCTTGAATGATATAATCCTATGAAACATAATCAAAAGCTTTTTAAATTTCATTTTTTATGATGCAATTTTTACTTGAGTGTGATAATGTATCATCCTGTTTCCATATTAAGGGTTAGAACCCTAAATTTCTGTAAATAAGAAATGACAATGAGAGATTAAAAAAATACATTTCATACTCATGCATAAAATTAGTCTACACATATGTGAATTTGATTGTTTTGTACACACTATGATGACTGTTCATGCACTCATTTGATATTTTCAGGGTATAATTAATTTTTAATGTGATTATGATACGAATAGTGCCTATATTGTCTTGAAAATTTATTTGGTGAGTATAAGTATTGATTTAAAATTTTTGGTGAAATTTTAAGAAAATTCTAAATTTCTGGTTATTTTTGGACTAGGAAAGATGCCAAATGGTAGGATAATTGATAAATAATAGTAGCATTAAGTGTCAATTGGCAGTAAAAATTATTGATAGGAGACATTAAGATTTAATGACAAGAGTCATTGAAAATTGGGAGATAATTGAACTAGAAATTAGAGACAAATAAACTAGTTATTAAAGAGGACCAAGTGAGAACCATAGAAAATGGACTCTTGGCAAGTGACAAGTGTCATTTGCCACACCATGTCTTAACCCACGATATTTTTCACTAATGAAAGACCAATTGATTTGTTTCTCATTCTTACTTTCTTTTTCTCTTCGTGAACTTCTCTAATTCTTCTCTTCTTCACTTCCACGATCCCCACATCTCATGTTTGCTCAAAGTTACACGCTCTAAGTTTCAATATTTTAAACCTTGGTAATTACTGCAAGCGCACGGGTCGTTCGCATAGTACCTAAGGTGTCGATCCCACGAGGAAGATAACTAGTCCGAAAATCTAACGGCAGCTAAGTTGCAAAACCTAATTAAACAAATATTGTAGTAATTAAAACTATTTAAGAATCAAATATGAGAATTTAAATCACCAAAAGAACAAACTGAAGCAACTCACATAAATAACCCAAATTTCAACCTAGAAGTGACCAATTGAGAGAAAGGGGGAATTTATTCGAAATTAAAGAAAATCTATCCAATTATGAATTTTTCGATTTAATGGGCCTAGACGGTTCTAGGGTGAATGACTCTCTCTCTAGTTATAATTCTTAACCCTAATTGATATTCCTTAATTCAAATTATCGAAATTTCGATCTCTCGATCCGTAATTTGTCCAAAACCTAAATTAGTTCTAATGTTGTCTATTAACCTATTGGGAATCTGTGCTCGATCTCTCATTACAAGACTCTACCAGTTTGATTCAATTCACTACCTAATGATATGATTTTTACGGGCTCCCTCTCAGTTTATTGCCCAGTTATGAAGAATTGAATTAAATCACAATAAATCGAAATAAAACACAATTAAAACAATCTTATTAATCTCAAGAATAAATCAACCCGAAGGTAAGTTTAGACAAACATCAACACTCTACGAAAAATATTTCTAATCAATCTCCAAAATTCTATACATTAATGTCATCGAAATAACAACTAGAATATACTTTCGGAATGGATCTCGAAGGCGTGACTGCAAAAAACCACCTGTTTTGGGAAGTACATCGTGTCAAACATGTCTCTGTGCCTCTCTTCCTTCGTCTCCTTCTTCGATCGATTGATCTCTAACTAGGTTTTCACTCAGATTTTCGACAGAGTCTCTTTCTTTTGTAGCTCTTGGCTCTCTTTGCTTCTATCACATCATATTCTATTTAGATCTTTGAGGCTCTAGGTCAAAGTCGGGGTTGAAACGGTCCAAAAATTCTTCCAAAACTTGAGTTTTTCTAATCTGGAAACACAATATAAATTGTAATTATCAACATCCCCATACTTAAACATTTGCTTGTCCTCAAGCAAATAAAACACATAACAAATATAAAAAAACACGCAATGTAGTAATGAGGAAATGACTTTGACTTCGAGAAATAAATTTAATCTCGAACACAATCATTCAGTTATGTCAAATCGTTAACATGCAAAATATGTGTCTAGGGGCTTTGAAGTAAATATACAACTTAATCGAGACCTAAGTGTCAACTTATTTACCCTTTTCAATTGTACACACACATTAATAATTTTTTGGTCCCTCAGACTTTGTAACTGTTCCTAAGTACATTTTTCATGAAAATCCAAGCTTATTACAAGTCTGATAGGTTTTTATTTAAAGCACATTTTATTTATTTTGGGACCTAGCCTTTTACTCAGAGGCAAACATTTGTGATGAATGTCGATTAGGTTACTCAACTAATTCAATTGTTCACAGCTTGGTCGAAATGTCATTATAGCCTTTTTAAGCAAAGGCACACATTTGTGATGTGTGTTGATCCGGTTACTCAGCTACATCACCTTTTCAACTGGCTACTAGCTCTACTCATAACCCAAAGGTCAGTGGAATAGTGATTATTGAATTACCATTTTTTTACCTTGTTATTTTTAGCTATTCGTTTCTATGAAAAAATACTAATTGAGCTACTTAACCTAAAAGGCATCAAATTATGAATGAATGCAACAATCTATAGGGCTCTAAATTTCCACTAAGTCCTAATTAGGCTGTATAATTATCCAAAGGCCCCCTAATTTACTAATTTCGCAAGTTAATGATTTTCCACAACCTAATAGATTATGTCCAAAATTAAAAACAATTCACTCAATCTAGGCCATAGACACATTTTTCACAATATGCAACCTAATACTATCATACGGAATGCTAAAATTCACATACAAAAGAAAAGACATAGAATCCCTCCCCACACTTGAACAACACATTGTCCTCAATGTGAGAATGGAACACACGCGACACATACATAATCAAAATGTACAAACAGAAATTTAAAATAACAAGGAATAAAATAAATTAAAGAAAAATAAAAGTAAAATAAAAATGACAGAAAAATAAATACACAAGACAAAATAAAGTTGGAGAAAAAATTTTGGGTTAGATTTAGATCCTAAGGAGATAGAGGTGGTGATGGTGTGGGAGGTGGTAGTTGAATACCTTGAGCTTCAAAATACCGATAGAGTCGGCTTATTTCTCGGCTCTGGTGTCTTTTTATGCGCACCACTTCCTTTAATGTTCTGTTGGTTTCGGATATCGCATCCAAAATCGTTGTCCAGCACTGGTCCTCTTCTTCCTCTTCTTTCGAGTCCACGTTCGATGATGCTTCCCGTGTCTACCTAGTAGGCGCCGAGCTCTGTTAAGTCAAGAAGACTTTACTTCTTCTATTGATTTTGATGAAAGTCAAATAAAAATAATAATAGAAGTGTGTGAACTGTTTTGATGAATTTGTTAAGTGGGCAGATAAATATAAGTGACACAAGTCATCAAATCAAGACGATACTTAAGTAAAAGCTGAATAAGACAGATCAGACGAAGTGATTAAGTATAAGACATCAGACGAAGCATACGAATCTAAGCAAGTTGATGTAATTAAAGAATGTGCTAAGAACGTTAGTTAGTTGGAGTTAATTATAGGACTCAAACTAATAACAAAATTTAGAAGACTCGACAAGCAGATTTCTCAAGAAGACTGTTGGAGATTTAGGTTATAAATATTAGTCGTAGTTGTAGACTTCAATAAGAATTTTTGCATGTACAAAAATACTTAAGAGAAATTCTGGGCTCAAGTGCTTATGCTGTGAAAAATATTCTGAGAGAAAAGAAAGAAAGAAAGAGAGAAAATACATTTATAATAAGAGAAAGGAAGGTTAGAGCCTGAAGAGGCTAAGGAAGCAGATAAAGAATACTTTGTGAAAGAGACGTGAAGAGGCTCTGAAAGTGTAGAAATAATACTTGTAACGTTGAAGGAGATAGTGAAATCTCAGACAAATTCTGATGACTGGACGTAGCCCAAGGTTAAGGATGAACCAGTATAAATCGCGGTGTCATATTCTCTAACTCTTACCTTTTTAATTTTCTTGTTGTTAGAAGAATATATACTAATTTTCGCTATTGCCCTACTTATCAAATCAAGTGTATTATTTAAACTTATAATCGTCTGAATTTGTCAAGAAAATTAAGAAGTTTTTAAACATTTATATCTTAGACGATTTAACACAATTCAACCCTCCTTCTTCTATATTTTACATATCATACATGGTTTCTATATTAACAAGTGATTTACTTCAGTTGGTATCAGAGCAAGGTTTCCAAAAAACACTCTTGCAAAGTGAGGATAAAGATCCATGACTAAATCATATGTTTTTATAGCAGAAGGTGCCTCGGTCTCAAGACCACCTGCATTCAATGGTGAAGATTATCATTATTGGAAGGAC
>JAOTAY010000004.1:10171839-10191126 GCA_025629805.1 Erythroxylum baracoense
GGAGGCGGGGGTGGAGGAGGAGGAGGAAGATGAAGAGGAACACGGGTCAGATTCAGAAGCCATAACCGGTGGTCGAACCGTTGCGTCCCATCCGAGTGAACCCCAAAACGCTCCAGACGTAACAACAGTGGCTGAGCCAAGCGAGCTGATGCAATTGGAGATGTCTGAGGACATCCGGCTAGGCTCGCCTGAAGATGGGTCGAACAATATGGAACCGGAATTCCATTTGACGGGTTCGGGAAATACAGCGGACAATCAAAGGCGAGCCGACTCGTTTAGAGCGGAATCAGCTCGCAGGTGGGCAGAAGAGGCGTTGAATGGTAGCCTTCAACCACCGGTTCCTGGTAAGACTCGAAATTCCAAGTTGGGTTAGTTGAAATTCAAAGGGAAGTTAGTGACTTTGCGAAAGCGGTCGTGTTTTTGTGAGGATTTAGGTTGAGGTAGAGGACGTAGGAGGGCCCAAGTGATCTGGATCCAGTCACCTAATACGTCTAACTGATTGCGTTAAAAAGCCGAAGTAGTGGTACGCTTAGGTCACATGACATTGGTCATTGATTTCTCCAAAATCTTACCGCTTAGATTCTACATTTTGGTCCCACTGCAGTTTTAGCTCCATCACCCTTGTGTCAGCCACTACTCCCTAATCCTTATTGCATTCCATCACGTGCGCAGTTTGGACTTTGTAAGATTGTCAAACCTACCCAATCCCACACTTTTGTCAAACATTAGGTTTATTCTAATAAAGCCTATAACATGGGCATTTTTATAGGCTAATGTCGTTTTCTGTGATAGGGTAACATGGGTAATGGGTTAACTAACTTGCAGGACAGTCGCCACTCCACGAAATGACTCAAGAAGACACTCACTACTCCCAAACGGTCTCAGCCATCCTCCAAAACCAGCCAATACGCTGGGCCGAGTCTTCGTCAGCATCCTACGTAGTATATTCCTCCCACTCAGCCTTTGCCAAGTGGACAAGCCGTTCCGACCATCTCATCCACGTGCCAGTCGAAGGAACGTCCCAGTGGCTCCTCAAGTACATACTCTTAAGCGTACCTTACCTCCACAGCAAGTACAGGGAAGAGAACTCACCCAAGCTACGGGACGGCGACGCCGCCACCCGCTTCCGCAAGGGCGCGGCTCAGGAAGAGCTCAGCGCCAACCACGTGCTTGCAGAACGGCGTCGGCGAGAGAAGTTGAATGAGAGGTTCATTATACTGAGGTCGCTAGTGCCGTTCGTCACCAAAATGGACAAGGCTTCCATATTAGGGGACACCATAGAGTACGTGAAGCAACTGCGTAAGAAGATACAGGACTTGGAGGCACGAAACCGGCAGATGGAGATCGAACAAAGATCGCGAGTTGTAGACACTCCACAGAGAACGAATAGTAATTCCAAAGAGCAGAAAAGTGGGGTCACAACAATAGAAAAAGCGAGGGTTGGTCAAGGTTCAGAGAAGAGGAAGTTGAGGATAGTAGAGAGTGGTGGCGGACCAGCAAGGGCCAAGTCGTTGGATGCATCGCCGCCGAGACCGCCTCGACCAGCACCGCCACAGCTGCAGCTAGGGGAAGATGGGCCCAGCGTGGAAGTGTCGATAATAGAGAGTGATGCATTGTTGGAATTGCAATGTGGTTATAGGGAAGGGCTGTTGCTAGATATAATGCAAAAGCTGAGGGAGATGAGAATAGAAACGACAGCAGTTCAATCTTCCATGAACAATGGGGTGTTTGTGGCTGAACTAAGGGCCAAGGTATATCAAGCTTTGAATGTAAAAGCACGAGGTGCTCATTTTCATTTGTTGATCTTTTGAAGCTATTTACTTATGTTTTGATTGTTACGCAGGTGAAGGACAATGTTAATGGCAGGAAGGTGAGCATCGTGGAGGTGAAGAGAGCATTAAATCAAATAATACCCCGTCACTGATGCATCCCGTTTGTGATAAGAATTTGTAGAGTTGGACAATAATCTGTCAAGAACTGACCTTTTTTTTTTTCTTTCTTAATATGATTTAGTTTGGTTTTGTACAATTATTAGCAGAGTTATGGTTGTAGTAGTGAAAAAGAAACGAACATCCACTGATTTTTATTAGAGATCAAGTCTTTGAAATTGAAAGACGTAGGCTTTTCTAGCACATATAAATGTAAATGAGTATGAAGAAATAAAATAATTCAATTTTCTACCTTTTCCTTGTTACCATATTTTTCCAATTCTATTCCCCTTTCATCCATTCACCATCTATTGGAAACATTGTCCCCACAATGGGTACCACCACTGAAAAAGCGCGACCTAACAGGAGATAGGTACAAACTAGCTCCAATCTTGCCTCGACAAGTTGCTTAGGACTTCTTGACTTGGTGAAATTAATGTTTTAATGCCATTTTGTATACATTTACTAATTTGATGTTGAATTTTAAACTTTTTTTTAACAAATAATTACTTGCGTTCTCGCGATGGCTTATAGGTGAAGCGGAAGGCCTTCAGTGGACGCTGAGAGCCAAGTACCAAGCTTGTTGGTGAGCAGAGAAGCAGGGTAAGCCAACTAAGTCCCTGTCGATTGCAGAAGAAGAAAGGCGCAGTAGACTCTACCCCAGAA
This sequence comes from Erythroxylum baracoense, assembly GCA_025629805.1. NCBI lineage: Eukaryota > Viridiplantae > Streptophyta > Magnoliopsida > Malpighiales > Erythroxylaceae > Erythroxylum > Erythroxylum baracoense. Next base: position 10,174,434 of record JAOTAY010000004.1, read on the forward strand.
CGACGCCTTCCCATAATCATGGAACTTCAAATGAAGCTTCACTACATCATAACACTAAAGATCAAGTCATAATACTAAAAATTAAGGGTTTAACTAATTCACTGCTCACAGATAAAGATCTTAACTTCTTTATAGTTGGACTAATTCACTGCTCACAGATAAAGATCTTAACTTCTTTATAGTTGGACTAATGCACAAATTTATTCTCAAGTTCGTTCCAATTCAAGTCCACGGAGGCAAAAGAATGTAAGCTGGAACAAGAACAGAAGTACCAAGATTAATATTGAGGGCGAGTGCCCTGTGTAAATCAAAGGAACCACAGGCAAAATTTCCCAAGTGATAAGTGTTTCAGATTCAGTACAAACGGAATTTTTCACACTGGAATCACTACAGAAATAAACCCAATTCCTCATTTATATTTTACGTCCAAGTGCTGCCTACTGTGTAGTACATCTTCAATAGTTTCTCAAGATCAGAATTCAAACTGCCCTTAATATCCAACAAGAAAGTTTTGTATGGTCGTCCAAAAATCTACGGCAACTCCTCAAGGTCCGGATGAAATAAGACTAAACAACATCATGAACTTCAACTTTGACAGATGTTCATGATGTCAAAAAATCCTTAGTACAATATATCCTGCAAACCTGTCTCACTCATCCTTTCCAAGTCCTCTTGTGAGAGCAGAGTTTTCCTTACGCTGCCGCCAGTCTTATCATATGGTTGAGCCATTTTCCGTAGGAACTGCGGTGTGGTTGACAAAAAACAAAATTAAATTTCGTCAACATGAAATAATATCATTTACAGGTTGCATCAATTCATAGTACTACAGACTTAAAAAAAGTTTCTTAAAACATCTCTAGGGTAGTAGTTATTCAAAAATTCTAGCCTTCAGGAATTCACGTAATTCCACTATCCGGGCTTATGTTTATTTAACCAACCAGGCAAATTTAACACAAGCACCTATGTTTAACATCATTAGTTGGTAATCCTCATCAGATTACACAACTTCTGGGGATATACATGTCCTCGGGCACTCGAAGGCATATATCATGGGTGAGATAGGTCTGAAAGGAGAAATAACATGTAATAGAAAATCTAGCTCCGGAAAATATTCTCAAATTAGACAGATAAGGCAATGTCCAAATACTTAGAAATAGCAAATCTTCTCATGCCAGTACATCTACAACTCAGTTCCTAAGCTATGGGCCTCATCTTCTATGGACCATAAGTTCACTATTGAGAAAAAGTGTAGACAATATTACGATGCAAGGACATACCTCCCTTGCAATATGTAGTGCCATATCAGTACTCAAATTCAGATTTACATCGCGTAAATGTGACAATATCCAACTTGGCAATTTAGAGCGCTTATCATGGCGGCTATATCTGCACAAATTGGAAAAGAACATATTATGGGGACATAAATCTGTTAGATATTTATGAACATCCATATGATCAATGCTAAACCTATGAGACGATGACACAAATGAACGTGGCCCGAACAATTCAAGATGTAACAATCGTAGATTGTTAAGATTATGCATTTATTTACCAATATCTTCCTATGCAAAACTGACAAAGTATTGAATACCATATTGAAAGGATGACACAATGTAGGTCATACCTTTTGTCTGCGAATATCATCATCCCATAGTCGGCCTTTGACCGGATCACTCGGCCCACACATTGAGCAGCTTGTCTCTGATTCAATAAAACTCCATTAACCAACTTCTAATTTATATAAGATAGAGATATGTTTTCCAATCCTATATTTAAAGAAATCTGATTGCTGTAGATTCAAACTGGAACTAATATCATACCAAAGCATCAAAAGTAAGGAAATCGCCTTCCTTTATCTGAAACGTATCCCTTAAATACTCCAATCGAGCTATTAATATTCTGCAATAAAGCCATTGTGACATTAATTCAAGTTATTATTCAAAAATAGGTAGATATCTCATATACCAACACATCCCAGTTGATCTGTCCATTTTCAAAAAAGTTAAATTTTTAAGGAGATTATCATTTCAATTTATAAAGCCTCACTTAGCAAAAGGATGATTGAAGGGGAAAAACATACTTGCTTAATGTGTACTGGAAAGGGACACCAAACATGATCACCAGTCTGCCATAATGTCGATCAAAATCAATTCCTTCAGCTACTTTTCCCCTGTAATCTCAATGCTATGTCATACAAACTTACAATTTTGTATTCCTGCCATAAAAATTACGCTTCAGCATCAATCTTGCATACCTTGCTACAGAGAAAAAAACTGCACCTCTGCCACAATCACAAGCCCTACGATAGTTGTCAAGGGCCAACGTAGTTTCCACCACATCTTGGGTCTCAATGAAAACTAGTTTATGCTGCATTATTTCCTGCAGTAACATCAGTGTCAGGTAATATGCAAGAGGTCTCAGTAATCTCAAAGTGATAGCAAGGACGCTTTATCACCTTTAGAATATCATGTTCATTCCAGTAATTGATAATTCCATCCATATATGAGTAACTGACAAAGAAGCACACAATACCATCTGGAACAACAGAGACCATTTCCACCAACAACTTCCCATAATTCCTTGCAACACCAGGATCAGTTCTCATATCAAATTTGGTGCTTACTGGAAGTTGATCACTGCAAACAATAATGCAACACAGGTAAACAGATTGTCACACAATTTAACAAGATAAATGTATATTGGAAGTCAAATACCAAGATCCATTCCATAAATAAGTTCCAACTTAAAATATCATACCTTCCTCGTGTAAGGACCATTGGACATATGCAATCCCTTGTTAATGACATTGTAAAGCTTCTGCTAACAACAGGATGGAAATTAAGAAGGCGAGGATAGAGATCGATTGGACTTAGAGTTCCAGATGTAATTACCACTGACTGGAATCGGTCAAATACAGGCTTTATGGCCAGAGAAGCATCATGGCAACTAAGCTGGAATTAAAAAGATCGATAGAGATCAAAATTAAATAAAAAAATATTAGGGAAAAAAGACTAATCCCTCGACATTTAATGGCAAAGACACACATAAAGCTATACACAACAAAGTAATGCCAAGATTGCAAGAAGAAGCAGCAACCTGCAATACTGGATCAGGAATATGAGGCATCCTCTCATCAAAAGGCTCAATTATAATAGAAAACCCACGAGCATATGTCCCCACCAGTGTTGCAAAATCACAAATTGTTTGGATGTGTAAGAACTCATCTGTGTCAGTTATTTCCAGAGTCATCATAAGTGAGTGAAGTCGATCATAACAAAACTTCAGTGCTTTTTGATCAATCCCTGCATGGGTATTTACAGAGGCAACAAAGCTAACAGGGCTCTCCTTCTCAACATTATCAGTATCCAACCGCCCTTCCAAATACTGGACCAATCTGCGCAAGACATGCATAAAATGCTCTGCCCGTCGTATGTTTCCAGGAACTGCCTCCTTCAGGATATCATTGGGCAAGGCAGGATTTGCAAGCCAAGAATCTGAGGCTGCATAAAAAGAAATGTATCTTTTGTTGGGAGAAGGGAAGGAGATAACAAATGAGTACTAGAAAATTTTCTGAAAGAAGAGTTAGATATTTAGAATCACGAAGTAGAATATTAACATTCGCTGTACCAGCTAGGTCCCCTCTAAGTGCCAAACCCTCAACTAGTCGGTTATATTCAGCACGCAATCTACCAGCATCAGTGGCCTTGAACCTTCCTAGCATTCCAATAAAATGAAGAATGTAAGTAAGGTTCAGTCTATAGAAAATTAAGCAAAGTTTAAAGTCTAGCCTAGAGGATTGGTTTTGCAGAAAGTATAGAAGAAAAAAAAAAACAATCAAGTTACTGCATTAGTTTCATATTTTTGGCAGAGTGAACCAAATATCATGAGATACTAATTTCACAACATTTAGAAAAGAAAGGCCCAGCAAGGAATTTCAAACCATAAGGTCGTGGCGCATTAGAAAGTAAAGAGGATCCACTCAAATGGCTAAAGATATCATACCTATCAATCTCATGTTGCATCCTAGTGAGATTTCTTGAAGCCCCGTCAAGCGTCTGCCTTCTGACACTGACACTAAGTGCCTCGATACAAACATTATCAATATTATGCGCCTCATCAAACACCACAACGGACTCCTTCTGCATTTCCTTGGAAATAATCCCAGCGACCTTAGGATCAAGCAAGTACTGGTAATTATAAACCACCACATTTGCAAACTGCACCATATGCCGAGCCAAGAAATACGGGCACCAACCCTTCTCTTTGCCAAAAGCCCTCAAATCCTGATCACAATAGCAAATGGTCAATAACATACAAACAAGCAAAAACTATTGTAATTGAAGATCAGAAAGATCCTTCCTACCTGAAGTGTATAAACCCCAGGTGGCAACAATGCTCCAGAAGCCGCCCTTTCATAATTCTCAAAGAACTCACACGTGGGAACATTGGGATTCTCCGCCGCCAAGGCCCGAACCCAACTAGCCGTCAACTTCCGACAAGCCGCATCAACAGAGTCCCGATTCTCGGCGGCCAAAACACTAGGATTTATACACAAATTCTTCCTCGAAGACAAGCCGAGAGCCAAAATCCTGGCGGCGGGACCCAAATGCATGATTTGGTAGTTGTGCAACAATCTGAGCTCGGCTAAGGTTTTCTCCATCTCATGAACGGTGCGAGTGCAGTAGATGAGCTTTATAGGGGTCTGGGGTTTAGAGAGGGAGTAGCTAGTGATAAGAGAGAGTAAAGCGATGGTCTTGCCGGTTCCAGTTGGCATTTCGAGGAGACAGTGGCCTTTGGCATCGAGGGCACGCTTGAGTTCCACCATGTAGGCGTATTGCTCCGGGTAGATGTAGTCGTAAGGGAAGTAGACGGTTACGTCCTCGATCTGGAACTTCATGTCCGCTAAGTTGAGCTTCGGTTGGTTCAGGGGTGGCCGTGGTGGAGGAATGGTCTCTCTGCAAGAGGGGTTAGGGCTTTTGCTCACATCATAATTTTTTAAATATTATAAAATAATCAAAATGTATTTTACAGATTATCGTAATCATCATTACCTAGTCCGAAATCTCGCAATGAAGCGGAGTCTGGGAGGTCCGATAGTACACAGCCTTACTCCTACATAATAAAGAGGCTGTTTCTGATGGACCCACAGGCATGTGAGACAATATACAAATGATGCAGGTTACAGAAATAAAAATAAGGTGTAGGTCAAAAGATTAAAAACTTAAAAAGCTTAGCAAATGCACCCAAAAAATTTTAGAAAATAAATAGATAAATAAAAATGTGATAAAAAAAGTTTAGATACCTAGTAAATAAATAAATAACTAGGATAAAGTACAAATACATAAGTAAAATAGAATAATACCACTTACAGAAAAGCTACCAAACGCCATTTAAGAAGATGTAAGTTTAAAAGACAAAAGTAGTAAGAAAAAAGTCGGAATAGAAATACCTGACATGCTGCAAAATTTTGCTTATACCTGATATGTTGCAAAGCTTTTTTACCATCCTTGAGATGTGCGTGTCATCTTAAAATAGGGGTCCTTCTAATTTGCTCTGTAGTATTCTAAATTTTATTGAGTGTCCCCTAAAGAAACAACCAGTAATAATTGTATCATGTTATCTAAAGGCAAATTTTCTACTCTAAGCTAAAAGACATAACAAGTTATTTCATATTCTTAGTTAACTCCTCGGCAATGAACACATATCAACTAATAGATACGAGATAAGACAATATACAAAATGTATTTTATAGATATCAATTATAATTGATGATTTTTTATTACCATAAATATTTATCTAAATGGTTAACAATCAGTTATATTATCGTAGTAAAAAAAAAAAAAACTCTTAGATGAAAGTGGAGCCCGTAGAGAAGTCCGCGTTTGTGTGACTGAAAGTGGAGGTACCGCCGCAAGCACCGCCTCCATGGAAGCAACTCGTCGTTTTGCTCCCCAGCTACTTGGCACTCTACCTGCAAGACCACGAGGTAAGTGCCAAATTTTTCGTTAGAGTGGAAGATAATCGATTTTCCGTGCCAAAGTTATCGTTGTGCATCGCTAGAGCGTTTGGGTGTAAGATTCATGCTTCTTGTTCTTATCCATGATAATTAAAAATGTGTTGCAGGTAAGAATGCCAACTTAAACAATCGTCCAGGTTTTTGTTCTTTTGGTACAAAACCCTCTTTCACTATCAACGTTAAGCTGGGGCAACTCGGCAGAAGCCAGTTTTCATTGCTTGGTAGGGCAAATGAGAACTTCTCAGTTCATTCTTCGAATCAGCTAAGAAGTGACTATGCAAATACAGAGTTAACATCTGTACCATCAAGACCTGATGATGAAGCTGCGTCTGATGTTAGCAACTATAATACTTTGCCGTTACTACCACCAAAAATGTTCCGAAATAGGTTTCTTAATTTTGTAAGGATAAGTTCTGTAGTGAGTGATGCTGCCGAGACATTTTTTAAGAGTGAGATTCGGCGAAGGTTATTTGTCACGGCTGTATTAATTGTTATTAGTCGTGTTGGATATTTCATTCCTTTGCCTGGATTTGATAGAAGGTTGATACCGCAAGATTACCTCAGCTTTGTTTCAGGATCTGTTGGTGAGTTACCTTAAATATTTGTATGTGCACGTCTAAATGCAAGCAAATGAATGCTAGATGTCATTCTGGGCAATCCGATCAGTTCAATTTGTCTTAAGTACATCAGAAGTTTTGAACAGGTGACTCCAACTTTGTTCTTATGAGTTCTGTTTTATTTCTTTCTGACAGATGAACTTGGTGATTTCACAGCAGAGCTAAAACTGTCATTTTTCCAGCTTGGAATCAGTCCCCAGATATTTGCTTCAATACTCATGCAGGTTAACATCTTTCTTATATCAGCTCACATGTTCATTATATGCAAATGGCACAAATGAAAGGGGGAAAAATACTTGTTTTTCTTTCTCCATCAGTGTCACTAAGTTGTTATGGTTTTTTAAGCTTTTGGAGCTCTGTGATTTGGTTGGGAGTCTCCTGACTGGGGCAGCATAAAGGAATAGGAAAAATATTTCCGTTGTCTTTCATGCCATTTGTTTTACCTCCATTGTTTGCCTCGTGATAGTTCAAAAGTTGTCAGATTGAAATAAATTTGGTTCAATGGGATTTCTTTATTTTCATTTCATCTAAATAAAGGTTCCAGCATTATTGCTCTTTATTATTTGCTAACTTCTACGAATTTGCACTCTCAGGTGCTCTGTCATGTCGTTCCCTCCCTTGTAAAGCTGCGGAAAGAAGGCTTAGATGGCTATGAGAGGATCAAGAGTTATATGTGTGTCTAGTTATTCATTTTAAGCAGTGAGACGAGGCCTTGCTACTGAATGAAGTCTTTATTATTTGATGGTTCAATTTTATTGGGTTATGAGTAGATTTATTATTCTACCTGTCTCAGATGGTGGATTTCACTTGGTTTTGCAATATTTGAAGCTGTTGTGGTTGCTTGTTATTCGCTGCCCTATTCAATATATGCTTCCAGTCAAAGGTAAAGTGTCAAGAGCTCTGTTTCGGCACCTCATTTGATTTGATAATCATATCTTCATTATTTAATCATGCTTGGATATTCATCTTTTAGTTTGATTGGTAAACCAAACATGTGTTAATGCTGTTGCATCATGGGATGTTTTAAAGTGTTGGTTTTTTTTTTTTTTTCCCTGTTTATATAAGCATTGCACATATGTCTTTTTATAGTGGGCTTTGTGAATAGTATGAAAAGATTATTCTTACCTTAGAGTTAGTGTTGCTTTTGCAGGGCCAAGCATGTGATGGTGACATCTTTACTTTTAGTCTGTGGTGCAATGACTATGACATGGATCTGTGATACAATATCAGAATCTGGCTTTGGTATTTCTCTTCCATCTGTTCTGCAATACAACAGCACATAAGTTATCTGTGGCTTTTGCATTGTTATCAGTTGATCTCATATTTTCTTTGGTTGTCCAGTTGTTTGGTTGTTTACATTTCCCTCTTTGTTGCCAATGTGGATACAATTACTAAGACCGGAAAGAAATTGGTTTTGATACGAGTTTTTATATCTTTAAATTAATTTGTGGTCCTTGTTCATTCTTTTTTGTTCCTCTTAGTACATGATGCCATTTTCTTTCCTTTTTGTTATTTGATATATTAGGTCAAGGTTCGTCTCTGATTATATGTGTGGGAATTTTGACGGGCTACACTGATACATTGTACAAGATGTTGTCACAGTTTTCAGGTATATGACCAAAAATCATCTTCCTAAACTCCAATTCATTTAGTTTTGAGGATGAATTTATAAAATATGTGCACCTAACATGTGTATTTAGTTCTAGAGTACAGTATATACTTTTGCAAAATTGAAGAACTACTACTTGCTTCTTATTTGAATGTTTAATCTTTCAAGCCTACATTAAATTTATTGAAAAGGCAAAGGTTGTACATCTGGATTCTTTCAATTTCTGCTTCTTTCCATATGGCCTCTTGCTGCCCCTTCCCTTTAAAAGTAAATCAAATAATATTCTTCTTTTTTCATGATAAAATCTTGTTTATCCAGATTATAGTATCAGTTTCATAGTTTTGATACAGATATGTCCACATATGCTATCTTGTAAGTTAAGCTATATAGATATGAGCATAGGATTTCTTAATTGTTTTTGGCTTTCATTTGTAATGCAGGGAGTTCTGCCAGTTGGTGGCCATACATATTGGCTGTGTTAGGTGTTTTTACAATAGTCACTATGTGGGCTGTTGTGGTGACTGAGGGTTGCAGGAAGATAAAGTTGCAATTTTATGGCTTTAAACTTGCTTCTTCTGTGCGGTAATAGCTTTGCGGTTTTCTGAACTTATCACATATTTTGGCACAAAGCCAACTGTAACTCTGTAAAGTGTGATTGAATAATAATTGGTTATCCTAGATGCAGTTTATTTTGTTGCCTATGCTTTGACTGCTTAAGTTTGTAGTAGTTTGACAATTCCTTCTACTCCATTGTGTTATGTACAGGGAGGATTCCCCAATCAATGAAGTAGAGCCTTATATCCCTTTCAATATTAATCCATCAGGAATGCAGCCTATTCTCACTACCACTTATCTCCTAGCAATTCCTAGTATCATTGCAAGGTAACCTTCAAAACTGGATTATATATGTTCTCTTGCTTGATTTTTTTAAAGGAATCTTGAGTGTGAAATCATCTTTGTTGCCTTCTGAATTGTTTTAAGATTTTCCATTATCTGAGATTGCATGTTGTTTAATGGGTCCCCATCTTAAACTCTCTGACACGTGAAATTTTGATGGCAGTATTCTTGATTCGCCTTTCTGGGAGCATGTTAAGGAGATATTGAATCCTGAAACTTCTGTTGGTGCTGAGCCTTGGGTCTACTACTCAATCTATGCATTTTTTGTCTTTTTGTTCAATATATTTGATATAGTAAGTGACTCCAAATCCCTGTCCCTCTTAACTTTTAATGCTATAAAGATAGAATCTCACTGGAGACCAATTTTTGTACTGTTCTCTTGCTGCGATGCTATACTTAATTAAGCTAGATAGGCGCTAAGTCTTTTGCCCAAGCTTCTTGATGACTCACTGTTATATCTTGTGAATTAGGTGATAAGTCTTGTGCGCAAGCTTCTTGATGACTCACTGTTATACCATGTGCATGTTTCAATGCTTGACAGATATAGGTGCTTTATATCTAAATCAGTAATGGTTTCAATGGTAAGAAATGTACAATGATAATGTTTTGGATATGGACATGCTTTTTACTCTCACAGGAATTGTCCCTTTCGTCGAGAATAGATAATCAGAAGCTTAACTTAATTGTACATGGTAATGGAGGCCTGAAATCAAGCAATATCTTCCTATAAACCTTGTAAATAGCACTTTTGATAAATTCTCTATAGATTTGGGGCCACAATTTATATTTGAGCCCAAGAGCTCAGATTGTTTATAGTGTTATGGTATTTGTGGTGTTTATGAGCAGATGAATGAAACTAATTAGTTTACCGATGCTAAAATAGTGGTAGTCCTGTTGATCCTCTACAATCACAAATATCGATTCTTTGCGGAACTTGCCTTCCTGTGCTATGAGTGAATTTATGATAAGCAGAAAGTATTGCTTTTAAAACCATGATTGTTGACCAGCGGCTAGTATATTGATCCGAGTTTTGGGAACTGAGACGTCAACTAAGAATGAGACTGCTAGTGGAATATTAATCTCACCCGTTGTAAATGCCATGTCCAGGCCAACTTGCCAAAGGAGATTTCTGACTACCTGAATAAGATGGGTGCTAGGATACCGAACATTAAACCTGGGAAGGCTACCATTGAGTACCTTGCAAAAGTTCAGGCTTCAACGCGTTTTTGGGGTAAATTCCCATCTCAAAGTTGCTTGATAATCCTAGTCCTCTGCTGCAAGTTCATTTGTTGCTTTTTTCTGAACTATATTTCAATATTGTTGATCCTGCAGGAGGGCTATTGTTGAGCATTCTGGCAACTACATCATCGGTCCTTGATCATAATTTGCGCCGTATCAATGAGGGATTTGCAATCGGGTTCACATCAGTTCTGATCATTGTAAGTACGATGCCTTGTGTATGTACTTACACTTGCTTGATATCATTATGTCGCATGCGTCACGTAAAATGGAGCAATTCCGGCATTCATAGAGGAGCATGGCTGATCACTAAAATGAAATCTACTAAAGATGAGCAATTGAATCTTTGGATATAAGCGTTTTGGTTGTTGGGCATCATCATCTTATAGGGTAGATGAGATCGTGCAAAAACTTAATTAGCCTTAAACTTTGTCCAGGTGGGTTCCATAATTGAACTAAGACGATCGTATCAAGCGTATAACGTCATGCCCAGTCTGAGCAAAGCTTTGAAACGGTATGGTGTTTGAGTTAGCTGAGGTTGAACTCTCCCTTCCAAGGTACTATGGACAACAAATACGCAAATCAATTGCTGATTTACAAAAGGACAATTCTTTCCTAACCTAACCATGCAAATAATCTGTAGATGCTGTCGGTTCTGTTGACAGACCCACGTACATCACAACATTGACTGACGGAGCATCACCTGAAGATGTGTCCGTGTTTCCAATGGTTAGTAGTAAGAAATTGTCCACAAGTCCCAGAAAATGATACTTGTGATGGATATGGATCTGGGTCTGAGCAGCTGCAGTCGTCATTGTCTTGGTAGGCCTAGGCCTATTTGGCTGTAAAATTACTCATGGGCTTTGTACAATTACTCATGTACCATATCCATAGTTGAGTTTTTACTTTTTACATTTTATCTTTTCACCAATTATCTTTATTTTTGTGTGTTTTTTTAATTTTGATTAAATTTAATTTATATAATCAATTAATACATCCACTAGTGGCCGTAGGATCAGAAGGAAATGTGATTTAATAGAAAGGTACACGTGGCAGATGATTCTTCGCCGCGATCCGTAACTTCCCGCCCAAAAAAGTTTTAAATCTGAAAAATCAAAAAATCTGAGGCGAGAAGAGAGGTCAGAGATGGAGTGCACGGAAGTAGAGACCAGCGCTGATTCCGTTGACGGTTCTGTAATCTTCCACCTCACTAAAAGCATCATCGGCTTTGTACTCTACATGCACCAGCAGATTCCCTCGTCCGTTCTCTTATGCCTAGATCTTCTCTCCTTTTCTTTTATCTTATATTTTATATTGCACTAACTTTAAATGACTATAAGATACTTCCAGTTGTTTAATTGCTTTTGAATGCAGCACATTGGAAGATATCAATCTGGAATTTGATACCCTACAAGCAGAGTACAAAGAACTTGTATTCACCGCAAATAACCCTATTCTCATGTTTTTGGAATTTATTATTATTATTATTATTTTTTTATTTGGTCCTGTAAGATTGTGTATATGTTGGTTGCAGGAGGTGACTCTTACACAAACTGAATTGAAGGCATCTTCTCGAAGAAAGGCTGTTGGTAGAATGAGAGAGGTTAACCGCGGGATTATGAGACTTGAGAAAGTGGTTAATACAGTTAGTAGAGTGGACGCTGCTTTGCAGCAGATAATTAGTGAAATTCCCGGCATTGACAGTGTCGTTATAGCTGTTGGACCCACTCCGGCGCGACCTCAGTTCGTGTATGAGTTGTGCTTTTCACATGGGAATCATATTGGAAACGTGATTGCTGATTTCATTAAAACTAGACTCGCGGAAGGGCTTTCAAAAAAGGTTTCTGTTGGTGCTAATAACAACCTAAGTTGTGGTTTTTCTTAATTTTTCTTTTATGGCGCTGATTCCCTCTAACAGGTCATCCGTATGGTGATCTCTAAGGATGCTGGATCTGGGAATTATCCAGGTAGTTGGACAAATAATATGTCTTGATCTGGGGGAAGGTAGTCCTTAATTGTTTTCTTGTTCTTTTCTGGTTAGGTCCTACTAAATTATTCCTATTGGTGAAAGCACCAGCTTCTTGTAATTTGCCTCTGCATTTTCTTCCAAAACGTGACTTCCGATATAGCAAAAAGGTTTGGAGCCATGCCAGTCGCAAATTCTATGTTGGGCTTTTTATTGCATATCTTTACTACATAATTTTTGTGCCTGTACTCTGTACACTTAACTGTCTGATGGTTCACTGTTACTTGGTATTGTGAATACACTTGGATCAACCTGATTACTCTTAACTGGCCTGCTATATTGAATTGGGAATTTGTCACAGTTTTGCAATTATGGTCCCTAATCTGGTGAAATTCACCTCTCTCTCAAGTTGAGGATAATTAGATGATTTTTTGTTTCTTTTATCAATGGCCTGCTACTATATACCATTTGACATGGACAGTGATCAAGCACATCTGAGCTTTCTTTTAATTAGGTATGCATGCAGATCTCATGTAGTCATCCTATCCTCACTTCCAACTTCTGAAAAATTGTTATTGGAGGATAATAATTAAGTTATTGCAATTAATGCATCGCTTGTTTGTTGTTCTATAAATTCTGGTTTTGTTTAATTGAAAAAAAAGAATTAATCAAATGCAATTCCTCTCTGTTCATTTTGGGTAGATTGTACCTTTCAGATTGCGAGTGAAGTGCAGAAGTCAGGATCTCAAAGTTGATCCTGATTGTACTTTCGCTAGCAACTCTCTCTGTTCAACGGAATGTAGTTCCAATGACTTAATCTGGTATGGAGGCTTTCTTTAACCTTATTTATGTGAATTTCACTTCTGATTGTTCTAGATCCTTAACTATTCACTATCGTTAGAACCAGACGCATTAGAAGCTCCTGCGTCATTGCTAGTGACTGTGCTTTACAAATGGAATATTTGAAAATCAGGATAACTTCATTTTATGATGGAGGATCATTAACATGGATGAAGTGAGCAACAGCTTTTGTTTCTATAAGAAAACATGTAATTAAAAGAACCACAAATATTTAGTGCCCATTTGGTTTCAATTTCATTTTTCAAATAACAGTAAAAAATGTTTAATTGTTAATGTTAAATTTATTTATTTTTATGATTGATAATAATTAAATATTAGATAAAACTGAAAAATAAATTAATTTTATAAGTTAATTAAGTAATAATTTTATTTTAATCTCTGAGTATATTTTATTTGAAATATAAAGTATATTTATTAATAATTATTAAGTTTAAAATATTTTTCAAAAATGAAAGTAATTATAAAAATTAACTGATTAAGTTATAGTAGTAATTAGGATTAAATAATTAAATAATATATGTTTAGTTTAAATTAGATTATTATTAAAAAATAAAATTAGTTTATATGATTTTCATAAGTTATGAAAACTAAAAGAAATTAAAAAGAAAAATAAATAATTTTTATTAAGTTTAAAAGTGAAAGTAAAAAACTCAAAACCAAGTGAAATTAAAGAGGCCCTTGGTTATTGCTGATTTAGCAGTTGATCATGAAGCTCAGTAAAACTTTATAACGGAGGAATCAGCTGCATTCCCAACTAAAAACCTTTCAGTAAAACTGAAGGTACTTCTTAACCAATTAGATTTCGCACATATAAACATGTGTTTGTTACAATTGCTAATGTTGCAGAAGTCAATGTATAATAAGCTCTCTTTCAGGTTTCAGTGTCGCCATGTGGTAAGAGGCCTTGCATTCAAGACAACAGCAGAAGAATGAGAAGTTTGTTCTCCGGATCAAGCATGGCTCTTTCCATTCTATGGTTTTTGGGCAACTTTTCGGGTTATACTGAAAATTTGTTCTCTGGACCAAGCATTGCTCTTTCCAATCTATGGTTTTTGGCTACTTTTCGGGTTATACTAACTTTCTTTGGGTTGACGTCAGAAAGAAGGTTATATGTGAAGTGATTCAAAGAAAGATTATCATATATCTCACATTTCTTTTTTCCTTTTCGTTGCAAACATGTCATTGGTAAATTTTATTGAGGGAGCTGCAGTTGAGCTGTTCAATATAGTAAACACATGTACTCTTATTGATGCTGTAGCGACACCACAGATATTGGTCACGTGGTATATATCAACAGTATGACTACTGTTTTGTACTCTCGAAAAATGTTACTCAAAAAATTATTGGTTTCACACTAGCTTAAGATGTTGATCAGTACAAGTTGGTACAAGTCGTATCCAAAATATCGGTATTTATGGGAGTGAAATTTATAATTTTTAAAAATTGTGAACCAAATTGAAGAAAAGAAAAAAAGCACCAACTCTAGGGTGCATTGTCCTCCCTCTCCATATCTGCCATTTTCTCCACCTTGCTTGTCGCCCTCACTCTCTCTGCATCTAGCTGCTCTCCATTAGTCCATCGTCGACAACTGTGTTTCCCCCACTCTTTCCTTCATCAACCGTTGTCCACCTCGGCCTCACATGCATCGCTGCACCAGCTTTGGTTTTGACATTTGCCAGCCCCACCCTGGCGTCACCGACCAATCTCGGCAAGGCTCTCTCTTCAGTCTCCTCGCAAGGTCACAAACCACTCTGTTAGAGAACCTTCTATCCTGAGTCCTGACCTGCGACCTGACAAAAGTAAGCTTAGTTGTTATTTGCTTGATTTTTTTTGGGAGTATTTTTAAGTTGTTTCTGCCGCAGCTTGCTGTTGTATTGATATGAATTGCGAATGGCTTATGAAATATAAATGGAGCTTGGAATTGGATATATAGGACTGCTTTGTTGTTGGCTAGAATTGGGGTTATTTTGTAAAGGAAAATTAAGGCAAATTTATGGGAACACTACGCTGAAATTATGGAAAATTTATGCAACAAATTGTGTTGTTAGATTTATGTGTCTATAAACTTTGAGAATTTATAAAGACAAGAAGTTTTATTTATTTGATTATTTGTTATTTCAATAATTATAAAAATGAGATCAAAATTAATTCATTAAATTGTGATTTTGTTAATTAATTTATGTCAAACATACAATTTACTAATTATTGTTTGTATATAAAAACATTTAATATATGACTAATCATTTAAACATAAGATTTAATATATAATTATATCATTTAATATCAATTGATTTAAAAAATAAAATATTTGCATTCTTATATTGTGCATTGTTGTCATTAGAAAATAATATTACAAATACAAAAAATTAAATTTTTAAAAAAATTTCCAACTTGATAGTAAACTTAAAATGCATATTTATTATTATATCTCATGAGTAGTTAAATACATCGTACAAAATAGTCCATGTGAAATTTTCGTTTTATTTCGCATGCCTTTAAAATATCGATTAAGATATGCCTTAAATTTATGAGATTATATTCATTACTCAACATAATGTGAAGTTAATAATTTTTTCATTTTATTTTGTACAATAAAGCTGTTTTGGCAATTTACGTTATAATAAATAAATATGTACACTACAAGAAAAGTAAGAATTAGCGACGGAACATTAGCGACCGAAAATATACCGTTGCAAATTACCAACGGAAAATCTATTTTCATTGGTAAAGTTGACGGAAAAATTTTCGTTTAGCGACAATACTAATATCCGTCGCTAAATATGGAGGAAAATCATCCCGGCAAATTTTGCGATGAAATTTAGCAACGGTATAAGATGTCTGTCGATAAATAAGTCGTATTTAGCGACGGAAATTACCAACGGAAAATTACCGCTGCAAATTACCGACGAAAAGTCCATTTCTGTTGGTAAAGTTGACAAGGAAAATTTTCATTTAGTGACGGTAATAATATCCGTCGCTAAATATGGAGGGAAATCATCCCGGCAAATTTTGCGATGGAATTTAGCAACGGTATAAGATGTCCGTCGGTAAAGAGGGCGGATTTAGCGACGGAAATTACCGACGAAAAATTACCATTGCAAATTACTGACGGAAAGTCCATTTCCGTTGGTAAAGTTGACAAGGAAAATTTTTGTTTAGCGACGGTAATATGATCAGTCGCTAAATATGGAGGGAAATCATCCTGGCAAATTTTGCGATGAAATTTAGCGACGGTATAAGATGTTTGTCGGTAAATTTGGTGACGGTATATGATATATGTCGGTAAAAAGGCGGGAATTGTTGGCGGAATTAAAAAATTTTGAGTTTACCAACGGAAATTTCTGTCGGTAAAAATGCGGGAATTGTTGGCGGAATAATAAAATTATGAGTTTACCAATAGAAATTGCCGTAGGTAAATTTTCTTTAAATTTAAACTCACCCGGCGTCCCCCCTCCCCAACCTGCATCTTCTTCTTCCTTCTTTCTGCT
>JAOTAY010000004.1:10232834-10274657 GCA_025629805.1 Erythroxylum baracoense
ACACACTTGTCAAAAACATTCATTTGTTTCTAACATTATTATTATTTGATTGTCATCAAAATTAATCATCGTAAAGTTTTTTTGACTTAACAATGTGTGGGTTCCTCGAATCTTCCATTATCGATCAGAACGATGATTTTGTGCTTCTCGTTATTGGAATGAGCTTACTAGGTTAGAGCAATTTGACGCCAAAAATGCCCACAACAACATCATAAGGACCCATGAGCACTTGTTATTGCACAAATTCATGTGTCAACTGGTTTTTGATAAATCATAAACCAACAAGTGTTCAACAAAGGAACTTTTTATGTTATGGTGCATGGATCACAACATTCCAGTGTGCATCTCTACACATATGTTGAATGCTATTGTTGTGACTCTACACAAGAGGAGCAACAATTTAGGTTTAGGGTACTTAGTTTATGCCATTGCTGAGTGTTATGGAGTGTACTGTAGCGGTTTAACTATCCATCTCCCAGACTTCCTAAATCATCATCATCTATGTCGTGTTGAAATCCTTAAGTCCCATAATATGAAACTCTAGGATATCAGTCAAAATACGAATGTTAAGATCAGGGCTAGTCAGGCGAGTTCGAGTACAGCACCACCTCAGCAGGTAGAAGAGGACTTGACTAATGAAAAGTCTGAGGAGGAAGAAGAAACAGAAGAATCGGGCTGAAAGAAAGTACCGGATACAATCTTCGCAAACACCAAAGTAATTATAAATACACTCGCGAAGAACTCTAGAAGGATGAAGGAGATAGCCTGAACTTAACGACGTCAAAGCTGGGACATACGTCTTATCCATCATTATTTTGAGGCTCTGGGCATTCAACTGCCACGTCCAATACCATCCCTGCCTCCATCACCATGAGGCTTTGTTCTAACCCCCTTTCTTTTTAAATTTAGTCTTTATTTTTATTTTTGTTTTTGTTTTACTTTAATTTATGTTCCTTCTTTCCTTGTGTGTTTGCTTGTCCCCTTCTCACATTATATGTTGTTCAAGTGAGAGGAGGGTTATGTATTTTGCTTTAAATGTGATTTTGCATATTGTATGATAATTGGTAGGTTACATGCTGTGAATTGTATGAATGTGTCAATGGCTTAGATGATTTGGAATTGATCTAATTTTGAACATAGTCTATTAGGTTGGGAAGAATCATTAACGCACAAAATTAGTGAATTGGAGTCTTTGGCTAGATATGTAGCTTAATTAGGAGTTAGTGTTAGTTTGTCAACCTCTAAATTGTCACATTCATTCATTATTTGATGCCTTTCTACTTTAATAACCTTCCTAGTATTTTTCCTGGAAACGAGTATCTAAACCAATAAGGTAGGCAATATAAAAAAATTCGTGTTTGTTAATTTTAAAATAAATAACTATTCCGCTGGCCTTCAGTTTATGAATAAAGCTAGTAGCCAATTGAGAACGTGATATAGCTGAGTAATCAGATCGACATCCATCACAAATGTGTGCCTTCGAGTAAAAAGGTTGTAATGACGTTCTAACCAAGTAGCTTAATAAAAAATATGACTTAGTTGAGTAGCCGGGTCAACATTCATTATTAATGTTTGCCTCCGCGTAAAAAGACTAAATCCATGTTCACAAAAAAAGTAAATAAAAAATGTGTGTTTTCAAATAAAACCTACTGAACTTGTAATAACTTGACTTTTCATGAAAACATACTTAGTAGTATTTACATAGTATGAATGACCAAAGAATTATTAATGTGTGCGTGCAATTGAAAAGGGTAAACAATTTAACACTTGAATCTGGATTAATATGTATATTTAGTTCAAAGCCCCAAGACGCAAATTTTGCATGTTAATGATTTCATATAACTTGAATGATTGTGTTTAAAATTAAATTTATTTCATGAAGTTGAAGTCCTTGTCTCATTACTACATTGTGTGTTGTGTGATTTTGTGTGTTTATTATTTTGTTTCCTTGAGGAAAAGCAAATGTTTAAGTGTCGGGATGTTGATAAGTGTGAATTGTATCATATTTTAGGGCTTAGTTTGATATGTATTTAAGTATTAACTTAATCGTTTAGTATGTGTTTAGGTTAGAATTGTGTTAGTTTGTGAATTAATTGTGTTTAAGTGTTTTTATAGGTTAGCACAAGTCTTTAAGCTTAATTATTATGTCTTTGAGGTACCTTGATGTGATTGTTAGTGTTTCAGGGTCAACATCGAAGAACGGGAAAGTTTTAGAGACACTCGGGCCGAAATAACGGCCCACAATTATGACAAAAGCACTGGAGTCAGCCCATGATCATGGCCTGCGTGCCACGATCGTGACAAAAGCCCACGATCGTGACAAAAGCCCAGGACATGGCTTGATTGTCACGATCATGACAGAAGGCTCAGATGTGGCCCACAATCGTGACCTACAGGGCTGCGTTCGGCAGACACATAGACACTTAAAAAAGTCAAGTTTCAAGGGAGTTTTTGGACCTTTCGGACCTCGAAAAAACCCTAGGGCTGTCTAGAACACAAAAGGTATATAAAGAATAAGACAAAGAAGATAAGGGAGCTTTTGCATCAACCACTTTCTGAGAAACCCTAAAGAGAATTGTCGAGAGATAGAGAAAGAGAAGAAGGAAGAGAGAAGTGGAGAAGAAGACGACTTGACGTACTTCCTGGATCATGAGTTTCCCGACGTCGCTGCCCCGTGTCATCTATTCAAGTCCTTATTTCCTGTTATTTTTAATTTTATTGTTGTATAGAATTGGAATAATAGTTGATGATAGGATTTTTGGATGTTGACGTTGTTTTTAAACTCACCTTCGGGGTTTTATCTTTGATTTAATGAAATTTGATTGTTTGTGTTTTTATTGGATTTATTGTGATTTAATTTCTGTAATTGCATAATTCAGTGATAAACTAAAAGGGTGAATTAAGTGAAAAATAATTAAATTGGGCTAACGAGAGTTAGATAATTTAATAAGTAACAAGAGTTAGGTAATTTAATAGAACAAGAATTAAATCAAATCGGTAAATTGTGCAAAGAGAGATCTTGTTAGGTTCCCGATAATTTTTGGACAACTTCAGATCTAATTAGAGTTTTGGATAGATTGTTAATCGAGAGATTGCAATTCTCATAATCTGATTAGGGTTTATTAATTAGGATTAATGGTTATAACTTGAGAGAGAGTAATCATCCCTAGGACCGTCTAGAACTAGTAATCCAATAGTTTATAATCAATTAGGTTAGCATTAAAGATAAATAAAACTCCCCTTTCTCTCAATTGGTAGTTTTTTAGGTTAATTCTTGATTAGGTGTTGCATTTTCTATTTCGTTATTATTTCATAATTGATTCTTGAATTTGAGTGCATGATTGGAATAAATTCTTGTCTTAGTTTTGTTCATTTTGAATTATTGTGAATTGTGTTGGCCTTAGATTCTAAGCTTAGATTAATCCACCTCGTGGGATCGACACCTTAGGTACTACGTGAACGACTCGTGCGCTTGCGGAATATTGAGGTTAAAATATTAAAACTTATTCATATCGAAAACTTGCGATCATCAATCCTCTTAGCCTTCTCAATATCATAAATATCATAATCCTCAAAGAATAACACAACTTATGACAAACTTATTCTGTACTAGATCATATGATTAGTAACCAAACTCAACTTGACCACAACCAATGGAGATATATAACTTGGCCTTAATATCTAGCTTTAAGCTCTTATCTTTAGGAAGATAAACAATTGCTTTACATCTAAAACTCTCAAGTGATCATAGGAAATATCCTTCCCAAACTAAATTCTATCAAGGTCATCACCATTTAAAGCAACAATATAAGACAAATTGATAATATGCTTAATTACGTAAAATGTTTTTACCTAAAAGTAATTTGGTAACTTTAATTCTACAAGTATCTAATTATCTCCACCAAATTTATATTCGTCCTCTTCACTAAACCATTAAATTTGAAAGTACTAGGAGTTGTTTTTTATTGTTTAATAACCTATTCTTTGCAACAGTTATCAAAAGGTTTACAATATTCACCATTATTATTAGTAAAATTGCAGTTCACTTTCTTGCATATTTTTCTTTGAACTAAAGGATAATTCTTTTTAATTTCTTAAAAACCTGATCTTTGATCTTCAAAGTATAAACTCAGAGTTTCCTAAAACGATCATCTATAAAGGTGAAAAAATAAAGAGCATCACTATATGATCTCAACTTAAAAGACTACAGACATCATAGTGTATAAGCTATAGCAAATTTGACTTTCTAGAAAGAGGATAACCTTAAAAAGAAACTCCTTTCTATTTCCTAGCCAAGTAATCAATACACTTATCCAATTTCGTTTCCTTAATCTCAAAAAACAAATTTTTTCTTCATCAAACAATCAATCCCCTTCAAACTCATATGACTTTGTCTTCTATGCCATAATTATAATAAAGTATCACTTTCCACCATATTCACCAAGCCGCTATAAATAGAACAATACATTATATACACATTAGAAGACTTGTTACCTTGAGTTACAATGAATGAATTTTTAGTAAGTTTCCACTATCCATCATTAAAGATACTATGAAAACCATCATCATCAAAACCAAGGGGAGGAGGCACAGTGTCAACGAAAAAGAAGGAATAACATGAAAGGTAGAAAGGATAAAAAGAAGAAGACATGTAAAAAGATAGAGTAGTTATGTGAAAAGCTAGAGAACGATGGGGTGAGATAGACATTGAGAAAGGAAGAAGGGAGCTGGAAGCTAGAGAGAGAACCAACCATTGTTATCACTATCGACATTGCAATTTTGCCTTATTTTTTACCTTTCATGTCATAACAAAATCTATGTATATAGAAATAATATGTTTCCTTCTTTTAAAGAATAAAATCAAACTAGAATAGCTAAAAAGACATCCCAAAATTCACTTCCTTACATTCTAATTCTTTCTTCTTATTTTAGAAAGAAAATGAATAACAAGACCAATAATGTCAGTAATATCAGATATTAAACAAAATATTAAATACATCAAACTGTCAACAAATGAAGCATAAGAAACTCTTTTCATGTCTTCCTTATCTTTCTCACTAGAAAGACGTTCTTTTTTTGTTTAATTTAAAGTGTATAGTAAGAGGTGTACTAACAATCTGAGCTTTGTTTTTATTGAATCTTTAAAGCACCTTCTCAATGTACTTCCAATAGATAGCTACTACTTTTTACCCTTCTTATCATAAATGATTTTTATGTTAGGAATCTAATTTGCTGGCCCTAATTCTTTTATAATAAAAGAGTTACTCATTTAGTATTTCATCTATGCAATAGTATAATCATTTTAACTAAAAATAAGCATGTTTTTAACATAAAGCAAAAAAATAAGAAAGTTATTATTGGAGAATTTTTTCACAAAAACATAGACATATGAATTCTTCATAAAGCCTTACTATCTTCTACTAGAACCAAACTTCTTATACCATTTCCTTTACTCGATGTTTTGATATAATCCTCTTTTTATCTGAATTTAAAGCCTGTTAGTTGCTTTATGAAAATCTTCTAATCTAAATCACCATAGAGAACAGAAAATATCCATATATTTCACCTCTAAGTTAAGGTATGTTGTCAATCCCAACATAATTTGGATGGCTTCATAATTAGAGAAAATCTTTTATTAATATCAACTCACTGTTTTGAGCTAAAACCCTTGACAACAAATCTAACATTGTACTATGGAACTGAAGAGTCATCATTATGTTTCACTTTAAAAATTAAATGGTTCTTCAAGGCTCTTTGGTCTTTTAGTAGATTATTTAAATAAAAAGGGTGATTATCATGCAAGAATTCTATCTTGTCCTTCATTGATTCCAACCATTTCTCCTTTTACTCGCTATTCATAACTTCCTTAAAGCTTTTATATTTCCCCCATTAGTTGTAAGTACATACTCATTAAGAGAGTAATGTGATGAGGGCTTTTTCTCTCTAGTTGATCTCATGAGAAGTTTTTTGGAGCCTTTTTATCTCGTTTACATTTGTTGGTTTCTAACTAACCAAAACATCATATATTGGAGCATCTAAAAGGTTTAAACTTAGCTAATTATTTTTCACTTAATCACCATTTTTATTGTCATCTTATATCTCAACATCTTAAAGATTATCTTCAGTTACATGTAGTTCCTTATTCAAAGAAATTAGATCAACATCAACTAAGCTCTTATTGCTTTAAAAATAATTCCTTTTGGCTTTCTCAATATCCTAAATAGTATATTCCTCAAAGAATAACACATCATAACTTTTGAAATTTTTTTGTCTATTTGATCATTAATACTGAAACTCAACTTGGTCATAACCAATAGCGAAACATTGCTTGGCCTTAATATCTGGCTTGAAGATCTTATCATTAGGAACATGAACAAATGCTTTACATCCAAAAACTCACAAATAATCGTATATCCTTGTAAAACTAAATTGTATTAGGGACGTCACCATCCAAATCAACAATATAAGACAAATTGATTCTATGAGCAATTTCGTAAAAGGAATCTGGAAACTTTGCTTCTGCAAGTGTCTATTCTCTCCACCAAAGTTATATTCATCCTATTTGCTAAACCATTAAACTAAGAAGTATTAGGAGTTCCTTTTTTTATTTTTAATACCCTGTTCTTTGTAACAATTATTAAAAGAACCACAATACTCACCATTGTTGTTATTAAAAATGCAGTTCACTTTCTTGCATATTTTTATTTGAACTACATATTAATTCTTTTTAATTTCTTAAGAACTTGATCTTTAGTCTTCTAAGTACAAACCTAGATTTTCCTAGAACGATCATATAAAAAGGTGACAGAATAAAGAGCACTACTAAGTGATCTTAACTTAAAAGCCTACAGACATCATGTTGTCTAAGCTTTATTAAATTTAACTATCTAAAATGAGGTGAAAAGAAACTCCTCTATAGCTAAGAAATGAATATACTTATCTAACCCAACATCCTTATTTTAAAAAAAGAATTTTTTCATGACCAAACAATCAAGCACCTTCACACTCATATGACTTAATCTTCTTTGCCATAATTATGATAAAGTGTCACTTTCCATCATATTCACTAAGCCAATAAATAGTACATTACATTATATACAAGTTAGATGATTTGTTACCTTAAGCTGCAATTAATGAATTTTTACTAACTATAAATTGTCCATTTTTTAAGATATTGTAATAACCATCATCATCAAGCTTTCTAGCATAGATCAAATTAAAGCAGATTTTAGGTGTATGTTTAGCACATTTAAAAACTAACTTTGCACCATTATTGGTCTTTAGACAAAATATCCTAATACCAATCACCCTAATCTTACCACCATTACCCATTTTTAATGCTCCAAAATCATCAAGATTATAAGAAGTGAATAACTCCTTCCTTAGCATGACATGATAGAACCTAGCTAGTCTCATATAATAATAAATGGATGACATCTTCATCTTTAGTAATAAGAAGATTATCATCAACAGTAGCAACATGGTTCTCATTATCAACATCTTTCTTTTTTGGCACATCTCCCTTTTCATATGAAATAGTACTTCTTGACATATCTTAAGCTACCACAATGATCATGAAAGTTCTTATACTTAAACCTTGGCTTGTTTATACTTTTCTTTTGACACTTCTAAACTTTGAATTTACTTTTTCCCTAATTTTGGTGACTAGAACATCTAACTTTGATGAGAATGAAGATGAGGCCTAACATTTTATTCTCATTTCTTCAGTCAAAACATCACTTCTAATATATTTGATTGTCACTATATCATTAGGAATTTTCCTAAGAATCTAGCAGAGTATTAAGCAACTAAAGTCCTTGTATATCATCTTCAAACTTTACATTAATTCCAGGCAATTGATCAAGGACACCTTGAACATTATTAAATAATTAGAAATATGATTGCCCTTCTTACATCTCAAATTTATAAATTAAATAAGCAAGAAAAATTTCTTATTACATGTCTTTGAAGTATAAAATCTTTTTAAACTTATCTCATAAAGTTTTAGCATATGTCTCATTAACAATATGATTAAAAACATTATCTTTTATAAATTTGCTTAATATAGCCATAAACTTGTTGATGTTCAAATTATCAATTCTCATCAGACATGTATTGAGGCTTTTGAGTAGCAAACAGAGGCAAATGTATTTTTTAATAAATAAAAGATCTTTCATCTTGCCTATTCGCTCATGGTTATTAGTATCATTTAAACATACCATTTTGCTAATATTTCCCTTCGTTTAATTAAAGTTGTCAAAAAATTCAACGTAACTCTAATATTATAATATTGGGAAGAAATCATCAATATATGCAAGACTGAATACACAATAAAATAAAATTCCTATTCAAAACTTTCCTTTCTACTTGAATCTACAAGGAGTAAGCAAACTCTAGCGTAATAATGATGTTGTATCAAGTATAGTATGGTAAAAATAAATATGGCCAAAGAAAATTACAAACATGAGAGACACAAAGTTTTTTTCTAAAAAATGCCTTTGAGTCAAAGGTAAAAATAAGTTCTAAATAGAGGTGATTGGAAAACAAGTGCATAACTAAGAGAAACATAAGGAATTAAATGAGGGAAATCAACTAAAATTGAACAAAAATTGATAGGTTGAAATTGTAAGTATAGTTCTCCAAACAAGATTTCCACTATTCAAATTATAGAGCAATGTTAAGTAACTCTTAGACTAAATTCAAGCTAACTCAAATAATGAAAGACTTTAAATAAGATTAAAAAATATAAACTAGCTCTAAAAAAATTATGCTGCATTATTCCTTCTTTTTTCTCCCCTTTTTACCAACACTTGCATGTTCACCACTAGTCAAAGTTCTAGACATTAAAAAGGTAAGCTAAAAGACAATAAAGAATTTCCAAAAATGATAAATCAATTCAGCAAATTTGAATTAATATACTCTATATATGTAAGAACATAAAGTCAATTGTAGATAGTTTATTAAACTAGAGTTGTTTTAAAGTATCAATGCTACAGAGAACTAGTCACTAAATCTATTAATCTTAGTTAAACAAGTAAACTAAATAAAAGTAACTAATTCAGAAAAAGAATTAAATTACTAAAGTAAAGAAAATAATATAAATAAACTAGGAGAACATATCAATTAAACAAATGTCCAAGCTTGGGAGTTCACTTATAGGGAATTCTAATTATCAAGTATGGTTAATTATCTAAGTTGAAATAATAATTAACTTAAATTATTTATGCCATTCATCGGGACACATAAGTATACCTAATTAGTTATCTACCACGTTGCGATACATAATTCAACCTAATTAAACTCGTTAAGAATAGTTAATCTAGATGGTTATCACTAAAATCTAGGATACCATCATTTTCTAGTACTAAAGTGTTTATCCTCCTAGCACATTGGTTTTACTTCACTTATTAGTCTTTCATATAATCCTTAAGATTAACCTTATGGTGGTTAGTAACAAATCCAATATTAAGAACAAAGAAAATAAATTCAACCAATCAAATAAACAAAACCATATATAAATAATTGAATAATTCTTATAAACCACATCCCTAACCCTAAATAGGGTTTTTGACCACTAAACATGATTTTTAAAAAACATGAAAACATAATTCTTACCATAGAAGAAAAGAGAAAAAGAAAAGAATAAGAAAAGATGTCACAAACTCCTCCACTCCATGCCCCTAAAATGTTTTCCATTACTAAGAAACAATGAAAGTATGATAAACTAAACGAAAGGACCTTAAAGTTTGTTAAAAATCCCCTAAGTTAATTCTAATATGAATATTTATAGTTATGGTTACAAAAATAGAGTTTTAGATGACTTGAACTTAAGAAATCACAATTTCTTGTAATTTATGCTGGAGAGTTGAGATTCTAACATCATCACTAGGGATGGTCTTGTTGTGGAACTTTAACCCATTGTTAAGCAGCATGTAACCAACATTTGAAACTAAGTTATAACTGGCACCAATTTTACACTTTTTTCTTCATAAATTTCGAAATAATAAAATAAGTTCACCAGTAATGACGTCAAAAAACTTGATTACTCTATATTTGTAAATGTATAGAGTCAATTGTAGATAACTCATTAAAATTAGAGAGCCCCTAGAATATTGATTCCATATAGAGCTAATACCTAATTCTATTTATCTTAGTTAAATAAATAAACTAAATAAAGCTAGAGAGTTTATTTTAAGATGACTTAATTAATAAACTAAAGAAAACAAAGGAAACAAAGTAACAAAGAAAAATCAATAAAACAAATGTTAGAGATACATGGTTCATTGATATGAAATTCTAATTATCAGACAAAATTGGTTGTCTAGGTTGAAATAACAATTAATCTAAAGTATCTATCCCTTATTTGAGGCATAAAAGTATATCTAATTAGGTAACTACTGCATATCAATGTTTAATTTACAATAATTAAACTCACTAAACATAGTTAATATATATGGTTGTCACAAACATCTAAGATATCATCGTTCTTTAGCGTTAAATTGTTTGTTCTACTAGTGCACAAATTCTAATTTTACCTATTAGTCCTTCGTACAATCTCTAAGAATGAATATATGGTGGCCAATCACAAATCCATCATTAAGATTAAAAAGAATAAATTCAACTAGTAAGATAATCAACATATATATAAATAATTTAATAAATATATACAAGCTACATCTCTAACCCTAAATAACATTTCTAGCTACTACATATGATGGAAATTAAACATAAACAAATAAATTTAATATAAAAGAAAAGAGTATAGGAAAAGAATAAGAGAAGATATCTCAAACTCCTTCAATTCTTGTTCCAAATCTTCCTCTAATAAAAACAAAAACAAAAATTTGCAAAACTAAACTAAAACTCCTTGAGAAGATGTTAAGAGATGTATGAAGTTTGTAGAAGCTCTATAGGTTAAATTTTATAAGTATTTATAGATAGGGTTACAAATATTTAGTTCTAGGTACCTTAAATACTTACGCATCCTTATAAATTGTGTTTAGGAACCAAGATCAAACCTAGCCTTGTTCTAAAACTTCTAACCTTCACATATTAAGGTGTAATTGGTGTATGACACCAAGTTGTCTTCACGAGTAAAGGTGTAATTGACACTTGACACCTAGTTATAATCGACACTAGTTTTGTATTGTTTCTCTTCACAGATAAGTGTCTATTATCTCAATAAGTCTAATGCTTGTTGTACTTTGTCCATTAACTTCTCTACTTTTCACTATCTTTAAGTTTGAATTAGCTCTCAAAGTCTTCTACAAAGTTGTTGTCCATCTTCTCATCTTCCAAATGATTATGAAATCTCATTAATTAGAAAAATGTAGACAAAGTTGCACTAAATCTCTTATTATGTTCTCAAATTAATCACCTATATGACAATAAACTAAACATAGAAAAATATAATAAAATTCATATAAAGCATATTATAAAGGTGCTAAAAATTCACCATAAATAACATATAAAATATCAACCTATCATGGGTATGATAAGAATGCTTCTTCCAATGACATTGCTTATATTAAGGACTCAAAATGACTGACATATTCCCTCCATTACAAAAAAAGTAAAAAATGACATAGGTGGGAATAACACTAGACAGCAAACCTAATTCATCAAATAATTTGAAATAAAACTTATGGGAAAAGATAACTTATGTAAAAACCATACAATGACTCCCTATGAAAAGTATCATGCCTTCATATACAAATTACCATCACTCTTTTTAAATAAGAAAAAAATTGTCTAAAGAAGACCTTACCTTTATTATAGCAATACCATCGATCTATGCATATATTGACACATCATTATATAATATGAAAACCTCACAATAAACTAATTAGTTCCACTTTTACTTATTCCAATATTGAGTACAAACAATACCTTTACATTATTAAAACTATGGCATAATTCCTTATACACAATAACACACCATTACATAACAAATACAATCACACATTCAAATTTCATTTAAGCTCTTATTATGTTAATGTTTTCATACATATGATTGATTTAGTGATTGATATCATATACACTTCCAAACGTCCCTAAAATTGCATAAAAGGAAAAAAGTTTTAATACTTATTGATTGCAACTTTGACTTAATTATCATACACAGTTAACTTAAATCTATAATTATTATGAAACTAATTCCATTGTATGATGAATTTTATGAACTTGTGACTTTGATTTTAAGAGTTTAATTTCTTAAAATTATAATACACTTTTGTTTCATTCTATCACTAATATCATTAACAAAATCACAATCCCTAAAATTTACATAAGTCTTCAAGTTTAAACTATTAACATTTGCATAAATAATTAGATAGACTGATAATCAATTTACTAAAAACTCAAAGATATTACTCCATATATTCTCTATAAATTCATATGACTATTAATATGATCATGTTTAAGTTAGAGTAATCATCTAAACCTGATCAAAAAATTCACGCAAGAATAAACATACTCGTGAATAAAGTCTTGTACGGATGTTGAGACGAACATGAGCAACAACAATTTTGTGTTGTCAACTATATACTACTCCATTTATGCATTACAAAGTAATATGGAAAGGATATATTGGACACTGTGTACTATAGGATATATTGGAAACTGTGTACTATAGGATATATTGGACACTATGTACTATTCCCTATCTTCCCCAAAGAAAAATATAGTATTTAACACGATCGTGTTTATAGACATGTGTAAGCATTTAAAGGATACACTCACAAGCCTACATATCTCAATTTAATAAAAAAATCAAGTCAATTAGGGTGTTTAAAATTATATGGAATAACTGTCATATACAATAAATTTATATTTCAAGAATCATTCAATTAATGAAGAATATGATTACAATCTTGAGCCAAATATATATTCTTGAATAAATTGAAGCTTCTAAACACTCAAATATACTCCTTAAATTGCTAACATTATATGAAATTAAAGTTATGATACATGAAAGATACTCCTATTTGTATTAGTTTATCAATAATTTCTCAAGTCCCCTATTTTAAAATAATAGAATCTTAACTGATATGTTATAGATACTAAAATTAACTCCATAATTTCAATGAAATTAGGTGAATTATAATATGAATTTAATGAAATTTACTTAACACATCAAGTTTAAACTATTAACATATGCATAAATTTTTACATACAATGAAATTAAAGCTATTAAAAACTCAAATACCTGGTATTCTTCATATATGAACACGACTAACATGAGACTTAACATGCCAATATTTAAGGGAGTTTGAAAACAATCCAAAGCATATCTTTTGATGTACTAAATTTCTATAAAATTATTAACTATGCTTGAAATTGGATGGAATAACCTTATAATAAATGCTAATAGATTATATTTATAATCCCATATTTAATTCATTTTGATTGTTTGTTGATTGTTTCTTATTATTTTTATACTTATCCTATTTCTATTGTGTTTTTAGGTCTTACTTACCTCCATAGATAAAAAAAGGAGAAGAATTAGGGCAAAATCGAGATAGAAAAGGGGAGAACTTAAGCTATTTTGGTGAATGCTCATGTAAGTCTACATAGTTGTGTTGGTGCCTGTGTAATTTTACACGATTGTGTGGTTGCCTGTGTAACTCTCTGAGACTATGTTTCTTCGTGATTTTTGAAGATTAAAGCAAGATTGAGGGACATGCTCATGCACATGGTCGTATGAGTGACTGTGTTCACTCTAAAAACTCTAAATTTGTGCTATGAGTGGAAAAATAAAGAGAAAATGACAAAAAAGGGTTTGTATGAGGCTTGGGAAAACA
This sequence comes from Erythroxylum baracoense, assembly GCA_025629805.1. Taxonomy (NCBI): domain Eukaryota; kingdom Viridiplantae; phylum Streptophyta; class Magnoliopsida; order Malpighiales; family Erythroxylaceae; genus Erythroxylum; species Erythroxylum baracoense. The sequence goes on from JAOTAY010000004.1 coordinate 10,246,637, forward strand.
CATAATAAAGACCTAGAATAATAGAGAGAACAAAAAACAAGTAAGGAAAACTATTCATAGTGGATTTTCATCAATCTAAAGTGAATTACAAAAAGATTAAAAAGGATTTCATTATGGTTTTTTTAGTTTTCTATTTTTCCTTTAGCCTTGACATTATGATTATGAACTAAAAATTTGTTGGTAATTGGATTAGATGAACCCTAGGATTGACCTTGTAGTGATTTTGTTTTAACTTAATTCATTGTTTGGTTTCATTGAGATTCAATTATGTGTTCTTAATTATCCTTGAATTAATATTGATTATGTATTATTTCATATATAATTTTATGCAATTAAGAATGAGAAATCCTTTTGTATGATAGATCTACCATAATTGAAAGGAGTTGCATGCAAACCTAGAGATAGGTCGATATAAATCCTCTGAATTAGGCAAACTTAATAGTGAAATTCAAAAATCGATTAATGCAATCTTAGGGATTTTAAATAGAAAGAGGTTTCATTTAATTAAATAAGCATTAGTTGTTAATAGTCGTGAAAAAGATATTTACATAAGATAGAAATTTTCATGATCTAATTAACTAAGGATTAAATTTATTAGTAAAATCATGATTGCATGAGAAGTCTAAGGGGATTCGAAATCCAGGTACCATTATTTTCCTTAATTATTTCTTTGTTTAATCTTTGTTTTAGTTAGTTAATTGCGTTAATCTATTTTAGTTTATTGTTTTAATTTTCCATTTGATTTATCTTAAACACCATAATTTGTTAGGCTAGAAAATAGAAAGACGGTAAGTAATAATAATTCTAGTCCTCGTGGGATCGATCCATGCTTGCGATTTAAAACTTAAAATGATGCATCATCTTAATATACATCTAAGTTACATCTAAAGGTTAGTTTAAGTAACAAATAATATGATTTACATCATTAAACAAACGCTCACCTCATCAATAAAACAATCTCTCACAATCTGAAGTCAAGCTAATTTGAACCTAGTAAATTGAAATTCAAAATTTATAATTCTTTACGTAACTACCGTTTTGACTTTAAAAAAACAAAAATTTTGAAGTTTGAAATTCTTTATATAAATACCAAAAATAATATACAATAATATTTCAATTTGTATAAAAGCAAACCTTTACAATTAAGAAATTGGTGTCAAAAAACTGACATGAGTTTAAAAATACAATCTCTAATGTTAGCACATTATTGTCATTGATTTTCATTGACAAAGAAAAATAAACACATTATTTCTTTCTTAGTGCCAAAAATTTTGGTTTAATGAAATTCAACTTCCAATTTAATTAATATGTATTTTCATTTATTTGTTTAGTAACTAATGCGATAGATAATTCGAAGCATCCTTTATTACATATAATATATAAATTTAAAACTAGAAACATATGCATAATTGATTATAAATAATCAATTATGCTCTGGGTACTAGATACTCAAATATACTAATATATGCTCTGGGTATGACTAATGGTAGAGACACATTCGTGTCTTATACCATGTACTATGCCCTATGTGATCCAAAGAGGATGGAAGATTACATGCCTCAGCAAAAATAATTCAATCAATGTACATTTTTATAAAATAATAAATTAATTATTTTCAGTTCATTAAATAAACCATCAATAATAAAATACAATCTTAGATTGGTGACAAAATTTCACCCTCATAAAACCTTTATAGTGAAGCCTAATTGCATTACTTAATCGTAGGTCCTTAAACTTAATCATAAATAAAATATAAACTTTGCAATACTTTATCATAAATAAACTATAAACCTTGAATCTATAAACTTATATGAAATTAAAGGTTATGACACCTCAAGTATACTCCTAATTATATTATTTTATCATCAATTTAATAGAATTGTGAAATATTTTCAACAATTTTTTCAATCAATACAAATATTCTAAGTTTCCATAGATATTGAACTTAATTCTAAATTTTTCTATGAAATTAGGTAAATTCTAGTATGAATTTCGTGAAATCTACATAATATATCATGTTTTAGCTATTAACATATGAATTAGAAACATAGTTACATAAACACAACTATAATTTAATAAAACTGCAATTGTAAAAGGCCCATAGCTAAAATCATCTTTCATAAATGTACACAACTATAACTATGACAGTGTTATTAGGCATGTATAAAAAAATATGGTACATGATAAACTTGTGTTTTAAGCTATGTGAAAAAGTTATTTAACTATGCCTAGGGCCTATCATTATTATTAACACAACCGAGTTGTCATGCATATATTGGGCAATATAGATATTAACTCCTCTAAGTTAAAGCATAACATATTTCTTCATATTATCTAAGTAAATATGCAAAAGACATTGAATTTTTCAATATTATATAACAAATTTAAAATCAATTATGGGCTTATAAAACAACAGATAAGTTATTAAAAAATATTATGACTCCCTAAAAGTAGTACTACGCCTCAAAACATAAATAATTGAAATTAGATGCAATAGGCTTCATAGTCAATAAATTTATATTTGCAAATTTATTCAATTAATAAAGAATATGAAATACATCATAATCAAGTATTCGGTTCCTTTATTCATAATACCATATTTAAGTAAAAGAATATAACTTCGATTAAAAATAGTTGTTTTATCATTTAAACCTTTGAATTTTTTTTCATGTCTTCCTTACCACGATATTAAATTCACCATTTTATATTTGATTCTTAAATATGTCAACCGCTTCTAAGATTATTTATAGACATCAGCAAGTTAGTATAAGTGGTTAAAGTTGAGCTTATAACTTGTTTATATTTAATAAAGAAAGTTTCTTTTAGACACGTATACATTGGTTCTTTCATGTATTGTGTATTCAAAACATTCATCATATGCTATGCATATACATTACCGAATCATACAACATTTTTACCTACCAATCAAATAAAATAACATTGAAATTCATATTTCGAGCTCTCTTTTTATTATCATTGAAACAGGTATCTAAATTTTCCTATTTAGCCAACATCTCACCCAACTAATAACAATAAATAAGTAATGATATATATATCATCAATCATTTATTAATATTATGAAAAATAACACATTCATTTTATGAATTTATTGCTACTGATATGAATATTCAACAATTAACCTACTTTTTTTACGCTTTTTTATTTGGGACCTTTTTTGTATGAGATTTCAATCTTCTTGCTCATGGCCTATCATATGATTATAAACAACTAGTCCTTTAATATAACTTTTCTTTTAGAATGAATTCAGTATGTCTATAGTGGTCACTAACATCCACTGACTCAATGTAATTGTACTTGTAAATTTTTATTTGCTTCTTCTAACAGATTATACAAGTAATCAAAATTTGAGTCACTTTTAGCAACATAATTAAGGGCTTTATAGAAATTCAATTCCAATTTTCTTGTTCTGCTAGTAATAATATCATCATCCTTTTATATATTGCAAACTTTTATTTTAGTATGCCACTAACAACATCCTTACATCGCCTCTTAATAAATAGATTTTGTGAAAATTATTTGAACATGTGTTGACGTGCAATCTCCTAAAATTTAACCAATAAGCAATTGCACTCAGCTAGTTTGACAATGACCCAGATAATTTCTTTAGTATATGTCACACACACATTTTATGACTTACAGTAGGAAATACCAACCTAATGAAATTGTCTATGCTCCTGCAGTCATTTGTAACTAAAGCTAATAAAACTATTAGTGGTGTTGCTATATAAGAGTGTACAACTAAGTAACATAGATTGCCCATGATGGTTTATACTAACAAATAGAGCAAATGACATTTGATGTTTGTTGAAGAGATAAAAGGCATCAAATGCTACCATATCACTAAACTCAACATATGCTACCTGACTCCTCGTATCCACCTAAAAAATATTCCTTATCTTTTCTTCCTCATCACAGTCAATTTTGTAGAAAAATATACTATCCTTCTACTTCATTCTAATAAACATCTTATAAAGTACTTCTATGTATCCTTCTTTTAACCTTACTTTTCTTAACCTGTCTTTATGATTAAGACGTTCCTTATGTAATCATGTCATATTCTTATACTTGCCTATAACTGCAATAACAAATTGTACATTTGCATGCGACCTAATTTCATAATTATCGTTCAATTTTAATCTATGTGTAGTTTGACTATCCACAACTCGATGTTGCCTTGTAAACTTAACATTACTTCAAATTAATTGATGGTTGTACACATTTTTAAACTTGATTATATTCCAAATACCTTCATCCAAATAACAACAAACTCGATCATTCAACCAATTCTTCCACTACTTATAGGTTTCATTTTATTCAACTCTTATGTATGATCAACCTCTATAGCATATAAATATTTTGCTCTTAAAGTCTCAATTCTCATCTTTCTTTCCTCCTTTTATAGCAACCACAAACTTGTGTATAGTTTTGGTATAAATCAAAAAGTTATTTTTGAAATTTAATACTTCATTCTCACTTTAGTTACTGCATCTATCCCAATGTCTTCTATGCCAATATGTGAGATTGTTACATCTAAACAATTCTTTTGGTTCTCCATTTTATTACTCGTCTCTACTTTACTATTGTGTTATACCATAAGTACGACAATTTTAAAATAGTACCATGTTATACAAAATATAATGCACAACATTAGGTGATACAATATATACCAATATAAGTTAAATAGTTATAAGTATACATACCAAATATACTTGGTACCATTAGATGATACATTAGATACTAACATATATTAAATAGTTACAAGTACATGTACCAAAATAAGGATACTTAATCTTCTTCCTTGTTCTTTTTTATTTTAAAAAACAAACTCTTTTCTCTCCTCCTCACTGCTCAACCTTCGGTCTAAACAAATACCACTTAAGTTGGAATACTGTTAATCACAAAATTTTGTTTTATATTTTACAATTGCAACAAAGGCGTCCAATATTTTGCTTCTCATTTCTGACTCCATTATTACGACTTTGAACTCTTATACTTTTACATGCAACTATCAAAATTTTATTAAGCCAATCTTATCATATTGGATTTATGGGTATAAAAGAAACTTTAACAAAAGGCTTTACTCGAACCATAACACTATAAATGATAAAATAATTATACAAATGACGTGAAAATAGTTGCTTGCTTGGTACAAAACCAATATATGATAAAAATACACAAAATTCCTTACAAAGTTGTGTTGCATTTCAAAGGTGAAAGTTCCCAATTTCAAACTTTATGAATGTATCAAGTGGAGGAAATTAACTAACCTTTTCCTTACCAACAAACTTCTTTTTTTTTAGTTAATTAACACATTTGTTCTTAACAAGTGAATTACTGTAAACCTACAAAGGATTTTATGCACATTGAGAGCAGAGTAAAAAATAGCCCGACACTGGCAATTTCTCCATCCCCGCCGCTCTTTCATGGGTCTCATTTTTCACTTACAAATCGCTTAAAATGCTGTATATTACCCGGTAGGCATCAGATTTATTTTTTTCCCCTTCATTTTGTTGTGCACACTGCACACACAGTCAATAGTGGACCACAAGTTAAGGGCATAGTCGCATGCTGTCGAGTCATCCATTAACAAAACATGACATTCTTGCATTAAGGTTTAGACATTTGAGTTTCCAATCCATAAGGAATTCGGTTCCAATTAAGGAACAAATTGGGAGTCCAAAGAACTTAAATTGAAACTTTTAAATACCTCTTTAACATTAACTCCACGTCATCCACCCTCTAAGTACACAACACTAGCAGCTTTTCCTAAACTTCCCCCATAACTGGGGAGACCAAAGCTTATGATAAATAAATAATGGAGCAAAACCACAAGTTCATTAGCCACTGTACATGAATGTTAACAGAAACCTATCCTGTCGATGCAGGCTCCTAACCAGCCGATACGTTGCAGCTCCTATATCGGTAAATTCTAACAACCAAACAATCTTGGCCGTCAGTTTGCATTAAAGCCCAAGTGGCATACATTGCCCATCACTGTTTTCGCTGGAAGATTGCTGCACAAGCAAACGTACCTCCATCAATCTGATTCAGAGCTACTGATTCAGTCATCTTATAGGTCACTTTCTGTCTCGCTCTCTCCTTTTTGAACTTCGACGCTCCAATGCCAAGTGGGAAGTCTATTCGCGGCGTCAGGGTCGTCTTCGCCGGCGACCCTTTCACCGGCAAATCTAACCTCATTGCTGCTGTGGCCACCGAGTCTCACCCCGATAACCTCCCTCACATGTTTCCTCCCACTCGCCTTCCCACTGATATGTTCCCCGATCACGTGCCGGTCACCATCATCGATACTTCTGCAGCGTAATTATTCGTCCAATGATTTCTTTGCATTCTATTTTTGAGGTTTATAGGTTAAAGCTTTGAACTTTTTTGGGAATTGTATGTATAGGTTGGAGAACAGAGCCAAGCTTATTCAAGAACTGAAGAGAGCTGACGTTGTCGTCTTGACTTACGCCTATGATCAACCTCTGACCCTTACTCGACTCACCGGCTTTTGGCTCGAGGAGCTACGGCGTTTGGAGGTACGACGACATTGTCTATCAATTATCTTCAGTTTGTTGGCACATTGTCATTTTTGTGTTTGGATTATGTTTAGATTAGTGTACCAGTAATTGTGGTTGGTTGCAAGCTAGATTTACGAGATGAGAACCAGCCAATATCTTTGGAGCAATTAATGGGCCCAGTTATGCAGAAGTACAAGGAGATTGAGACCTGTATAGAGTGCTCTGCAGTTACACTCACGCAGGTAATAGCTATTGAATCTCTTAATCATTGAAAGTTGATATCTCTCAGCTGCTTTCGAAGTTTTGGTTCCTCTGTTTTTGCTCGAGTATGCCTTTGTCCTTTTTTAATTTTCCTTCCTTCTTCCTCTTTATTTCTCAAGATTATTTAGTGAGGGGGAGAAACAAGTTTACTTTCATGGTAGATAGAGAGTAAACAAGAAGAGCTAGGAACATGCCTAGTTAATAATATTTGTCAACTAGCATTATTTTCTCATCGTCTTCGATTTAACTTAAATCGATTAGTTATTCATAATTATTCCTTTAGTCGATGTTTCAATCTTTGTTTGGGCGCATACATAACCTATCCAGATCTCCATATGCTTTCTTTGATATCAAAACATGCGAGCAATATGAAAGTTAGTGTAGTTATTCGTAGGTTCTAGACGTTTTCCATCCTGCTCAGAAAGCTGTGTTAGTGTAGTTATTCGTAGGTTCTAGATGTTTTCCATCTTGCTCAGAAAGCTGTGCTACATCCAACTGCTGCATTATATGATCATGAAAGTCAAGTTCTGAAGCCCCAATGTGTGAGGGCTCTAAAAAGGATATTTCTTCTTTGTGATCGTGACATGGATGGTGCACTCAGTGACTCGGAGTTGAATGATTTCCAGGTTATTTCCTTTTTCTTCCACTCTTCTAACCTTTTCGCCCTTTTACTCCCCTTCATTTCTACTGTTCTTTCTTAGTATTCTTGATTATTGGTCAGCAGGTTCAATGTTTTAATGCTCCATTGCAACCTGCTGAATTATTGTGCGTGAAAAGAGTGGTGCAAGAAACGAAGAAAGAAGGAGTTAATGACCTGGGTCTTACCCTTGAAGTATTCCTGTTTCTCCATGCTCTTTTTATAGATAAAGGACGTCTTGAAACAACTTGGGCTGTTCTGAGAAAATATGGCTATGATGATGACTTAAAACTTAGAGATGATTTTCTTCCAGTTCCCTCTAGGCATGCTCCAGATCAGGTACATTTTATTCTTGACCCACTTTTTTCTCCTTTTCCTTTATGGATTCAAGACAAATGATCTTGAAATTATCTGTCACATTGGGTTGTTCTAAAGTATTCCTTTTCCCTTTCAGTTTGATGGTTATAACATTTCTCATGTTGTCTGGTCAAGATCGTCGTTCCTTAAACTTGATGTTTTTGGTGTTCGCCTCAGTGGTTAAAATAAGAGATTAGCATCTAATAATGATTATTAGCTTTGCAGTTTATCTGTATTTATATCCTAAGGGTGGATGAATCTGTACTTATCAGTTTTCTTTGTAATATTTTCAGTTACCTTCTATGAAGATTTGTGTAATTGTTAGTTAAGTTGTATTTATCATTTACTACATTGTATTACATGGTAGTTTTCTTTCTTAATAATGTCACTCTATCTGGCTGATGGTATTACCTCTGTATGCCATCCTGTAGAGTATAGAACTAACAACTAATGCCTTGGAGTTTCTGCTTGGCATCTTCCGATTGTTTGATATTGGTAATGTATGCATCTATCCTTGTCAGATTCTTGTTTCTTCATGAAGATTCTTTTCTTTCATTTTTAACTTGAATCCTATGTTTGATTCTCCTAATTACTAACATGGAGCCCTTCGTCCTGCTGAGCTTGATGAATTATTTTCAACCTCTCCAGATAAGTAAGTTTGGCTGTCTGAATTTTGTTCCTTCATTGCAGAAGAACAGTTATCCTTTCTCTTAGGAATTTATTGGTGTTGAAATGTTTGAAAAACAGCTTTTTATCTGTTGGTATTGAGATAACTTAGTTTTACAAGCTTCATCTGCCTTTTGAAACGACATCAATTCTTCATTGTTGGGTGTATTGGATGAGTGACTAGTCCCCAGAAAATAACTTTATGCTTTGTGGACTGTAAACGTTTTTTTTTTTGTACCCTCATTTCTTTTGGTTTCTTTTGAGATCTGAAGACTGACCACTGCATACCATTTAAGTGGCATGTGCTTATTGTTAAAGCATTTGATTCATTATTGGCTATCACCTAACAACTCAATCCTTTGGGATGAATGGTTTCTTGATGTGATGGTAAATCTCGACATTTCAGACAAGACAACATCATGTTATCAAAGATAGTAAAACCAGTTTCTTCAAGTAGTTGCAAAGCCATCAGTAATGAACCACTCCTGGCATCACATAGCCTGGATAAAGCATTAAGTAATACATGTCAACGGCGTGGTCATAAATGCAATGTCGTTTTCTTATCTAGTTATTTCTGCTTGGAGCCATGATTTATATGGAGCTTGCAAGTGACTATTCATCTTTTTAAATATAGTGCTTCGTATCATTTTTTCTCTTTATCTGTGACTTTCAGTCCTTGAAATGAGGCTCCTTACAAGGATGCTGCAGAGACAACAGCAAATCGAAATTTAACTCTTCAGGGGTTCCTTTCTCAGGTAAAGACTTTTACTAATCATTTGTTAAATTTTTTTCCTCCCATGTTCCTACTGCATCCCAGGGTTTTATCATTCACCATCCCTTGCTGTTTTGGATCTTTCAAGTTTCTTCTTTATTTTTTTCTGGTTTCGCATTAGACTGGATGTGAGGCGTTTAATGACTTCAAAATCTGTCCTATTTTAATTTATTTCAAATTTTCTCTATTGTTATGTTATGATGCTCGAATAAGTGACATTTCTTCTTTATGTTTATGGAATAAGTCTTCGTTGCATTTCCGTCATCTCTTAGTTACCCTTCTAGGCATCAAGAAGAGCTTGTACTTTTTTAAGATCTTTATCTACATCAGCTGTTCATTTGGGTAATTTATGTGCATCATGTTTTATTTAGTGTTCTTCTATATCTTATTTATAACACTTATAAATTTGTGTTTTCAGTGGGCCCTTATGACCCTAAAGGATCCATGGGATAGTTTGGCTAACTTGATCTATGTTGGATATGGTGGAAATCCTGCTTCTGCACTCTGTGTTACTCGGAGAAGATCAGTTGATCGTAAGAAGCAAAAGACTGAGAGAAATGTTTTCCAGTGTTTAGTTATCGGTCCTATAAGAGCTGGAAAATCCTCCCTGTTGAACTCTTTCATGGAAAGGTATTGAATCCTTGTAACATTACACCGTTATGCTCCTTGTCCCCTATTGTTATAGCATCTAATCATCTTTATGGATCATCCTGGAAGATCTAGTTTTTCTTTTGATATTTTTGTTACCTGTCCTTTCGTCGAAGTCAGTACTAAATTTAATGATGCTAATTCTGACTCCAGGTCGTTCTCCGGAAATTACAATCAAACAACTGATGAGAAATATGTCACTAATGTCATTGATCAACTTGGGGTGAGTTCAATTGGTAGAAACATAATGTTTTAGAGTGAGATTTTAAAAGTCTGTTCTAACTGAACAAGATGGTTCATACTTAGTGCACTTGTACATTTAGGAGTAAAGATAGCTACTTATTTCTGTATTATATCTCCAATTTCAGTTCGGGGGGTCACCTTTTCCATGTAATTGGTTACAGGGTAGTAAAAAGACTATTATTTTGTGAGAGATACCTGAAGATGGATTGAAAAAGTTCCTGTCTCATAAGAAACCTTTGGGATCCTGTGATATTGCAGTATTTGTCTTTGACAGGTGAGTTCTTTTGATTAGAACAGTGAGTTTTGACTCTGTTTTTTGTTATAAGTAGAGCTTAAATGATATTATTTATCCTCCTGGGACACATTATTTGCATTCATATGTAGTTTCTAAATGTGTTTTGTTCTTCCCTTTTACCAAATTCTTTAATTGGCACCTTTCCATATCTCCCCGGTTGCACATGTAATGCCATTGAACCTTCATCCGAGTCCGCTTCCAATTCCTTATATTTGACTGTTTCCTGAATGGATGCAGGCACTCTTTTGGTGGTAATAAGCCCCCTCTAATTTGTTCTACTTATGTTTCGTTGATCATATGTACAGTCATGGAAGTAAATGTAACTTGTGTTTGCAGTTCAGATAAATACTCTTGGAAACGATTAAAGGAAATGCTTGTGGATGTAGCTAGACAAGGAGAGGAAAGGGGTCATGGAATGCCTTGTCTCGTCATTGCTGCCAAGGATGACTTGGATCCATATCCAATGGCGGTTCATGATTCATCGGTGGTGCATATATAAACTAGTGATAAAATCATCTTCTTCTACTCTTGTATTAATTAATAGACATGGTCAATAACTGCCAGCTACCAGGCCCCTCTGGAAAAGAAGGAAAGAGCTGTTTTAGATAATTTTATTCTTGTTTAAATTTGTTGGTTGCTATTCTTATAGTGGTTCAAACCGCATTCAGGTTTGTCAGCAGTTGGGAATACTTCTTCCAATACCCGTCAGTGCAAAACTTGGAGATTTAAATAATATATTCTCTAGAATTCTAGATGCTGCTCAGCAAACTCAGTTGAATGTTCCTGAAACTGAGACTGGAAGGAAGCGCAAGCACTTTCGCCAGCTTGTTAATCACTCTCTGCTGTTTATGTCAGTTCTTTTCCTCTCTTTCCCTTCCAATCCATTGTTTGATGAAGTGCTTTGAGTGACACACTGCTGTTACTTTGTAATACTTCATACTCAAGTTAGTTGACTTTGATCTGGACCCTCGTTTAAAATTTACAGTTGGGGCTGCTTTTGCTGTTATTGGACTTGCGGCTTTTCGTGCATGCAATGCAAGGAAGAACTCTTCCAGTTAGGTTTCAATGATTTTTGTGCCGTTTCAACTCCAATCCCAATTTTGGATAGTCAATTCTTTATATGTAAATTAAGCTAGAGCATTGCCGTTTTTATTAGAATATTTTGTTGGCATGGTTTGTTCCTAATATGGTTTTGTTCAGATTGTGCTTGTAACACAACAACTCTCTTTGGTTCTGTGGACTCTAGCCCACCACCATGAATATACGTTGGAGAGTGTGAATTTTGAACTGACATTGAAGGAATTAGCTAGCAAGCGTTGTTATAGTTATACTATGAAGAACTTTGGTAGTTACTATTTTCTTAAAAGCCTACCCAGGGTTCAAATGCATGAATACTTCATTTGTAAACTTTGTTAAGAAATGAAATTCCTGCTCCTTTTCCGCATAATTAAGCAAAGCCTTTAGAGAAGGGAATTTGGGCCTGAGGGGCGTGACCCATGATGTTCTACAAATTAATAATTTTCTCTAAAGTCAGTTTTCTATCTTTCATTCAGAAAACAACACCGTCCACCAACTCTGGCATTTACAAAATAGATGTGGACACAAGTAACCCTAGCATTACTGGTATGGACATAATGCATGTTAATTAGATTGTGGTTCTCAAGGATTTCCTCTCTTTCCCTTGAACTTAAATAAATCAGGGAGACAGGTGGTTAGGCTCCACTCGTGACTGCCTCCGCCTTGTTTCGGACACCAATTAAATTTGTTATTTTTCAATATTTTGAGCACCTCTCGAAAAAAAAAAAAAGAAGAAGAGATTTTGATTGAAACTAAAAATTTACTTTGATCTAAGGACCATGTATGAACTACTTTATGTGGTGGCTAAAATTCATGGACGAGCACACCGTCACCATTTCAAGAAAAGACATTTTTAGCAAATCATGAAGGGGAAGTTTCACCGTCCTAGAGAAACCTAAGGTGCGATGTAACTTTTCAGGCTTGCTTTATTACCTACAAGTTAATTTCCAGTAAAGATCAACTGGAACTTTTGCTTAAGCTAATGTTTATGAAAAAAATTATTATTTTTTCTTAAATTAGGACTAAAATTAGAATTTTGATCATTTTATATAGAGTTGTTTATTTGGGTTTACATTAAGTTCCAACCTTAAAAAGGTTGAACTCTTAGGCCTTTACCTCAAAGTTACTTACCATGGTAGTAGAGTATGCATACCCTGAAACTTTACAAATTGGTTGTAAGAACGAAGTGATTAGACGGAAATTTGAAATATGCACGTATTTGTGTCTTTAGAATATCTCAAATTGATCTTTTTTTTGCTTTCTTGTAGACATTAAGGATGGAACTTCCTTCACGATGTATATTACACCCTGAGAAAATTATTACTGAACTCACCTTGTTACCTACAAAACATTCTTCGTGTAAGGTGTAATCCAAGTTTCTCTTGGAAGATATATCTTTAATTTCATTACTGAATACCATATATCTTGGCTTGTACATACAATCAAAGGTTCCAAGCTCACTCATGTGTATACGAAGCTTCTTCTTCTTCTTAAAGACTTGATTGAGGGGCATCAGAGAAGGAAAAGAAAGAGAGTTAATTTCGCAGCCATGATTAAAGAGAGGGGGCGGAGAGAAGATGTTGATGTGAAAGTAAAGGATACGAGAGATCCACAAAGCCGAAGGCCCTGGAAAGAGTAAAAGAAAATCTATGGGTGTTTTGGTTTTATTGATAGGATGCATCAAAGCCAAGGGAATATATTTCTACATTTATATCTGCACTAGGACTAGGAGCGGAATGGATCGTGTGGATTGTTCATATTAGGACTTCCTGCAGGCATGCTTTTGACCCTTTTCCATTGAGCATAATAACAAAGTTCTTCTTCTACAGATTAATCAATGCAGAGAGGAGCCAGGTTTCGTTACATGAGTGGTGGAGACCAGATCGAAGAAACAGCGGGCACTTTTCATGCAACTTGTATGTATAAGGCCAAAGCTGTGGTTTTTTCTTTCCAGCTTTAGGTCATCATTTGTCCCAACCATAGGCTCTGTCACAAAATCCGCCCACAAACCCCTTCAGATCTGCTCTACACTTGACTTTCTTCTTTTCTTGTTTCTATGCTTCAACTTTGTATTCCTTACAATACAAAGATATTCTCTTTGGGAAACATGGGCGGTCGATGTTTTCCTTGGGATAACAATGGGAATTTTTGATTTTTCAAAACTTAAAACTAAAATAATTCAGTGAAACCGACGTGGGAAAGTGGGGACAGGGATTTAGACAATTGCTATTTTCCAAGATACATGCTTTTTTGATAAAAGGAGAAAGGAGGAATGTGATTGGATCATTAAACCGAGGAGGACTGAATAATATGCGAGTCCAAGACAAAATAAAAAAGTGGCCTGGGTGGTGATTGTAAAAAGAGTAGAGGAATCAGGATCCCCCCCCGCTCATGTTTTTGGTGGTCCCCTTTCGATTCTCTCATAGATATTGTCGTCTGCCTTCGTATCTAAAATTTTGTCAACCCTAGCCCTCATAATTTTATAAATGAAATTATAATTCCACGCCCCAAAAGTCAGTGGTCGACTTGGGCCAATTATAGACCGATGTGGGCCCACCGGGGTAAAAGTTAACTCAAGCCGAATCGTAAACAAGTTAAACACATTTCTCGCGTTCAGTTGGACTAACACATTGCTTGTGGTGTGTCTCATTTCCAAGTTTTTTTTTTTAATTCCCTTCCACCAGAAAACAAAACAAAAATTATTCATATATCAGATTATTTAGCTCTAGATAAAGATGAAACCATAGAAAAAAATGAGGGTACTTCAACTCAATAGCCTGGATAAAATGTTTTATTTACACGTGAAATATCATTATAGAAACAGCAAAACAATACTCTTTAGTCCTTTGTTAGCAGCAACCTTCTATTTGTTATATTATTAGAAAACAAATTTTCTGTTAAGAGGTAACATTTTTACGAAAAAGGCTCATCTAAGTATAAGCGTTTGGAGTTGGATTGGTAATGTTATAGAGACTCTTGACAACTAATCCCTGAAATAAAATAAAATAAAATAAAAGGAGAATGTTACATTTGTTTCTATTAACATAATCTTTGGCACTCAAGTATCAATATCTAATCACCCTCTTTTTTCTCCTAAAATCATGTACATTAATACTGTCTAATATTTGATTTGTTTCTTTAATTAGAGTCACCTAAAGTGTATAAATAAGAGAATGTACATCACATTAGAGACACACAAAAATGTTTCTTCATTCTTTATCAAAGCCATCTGCATTCATATTCTAAGTTTCTAAATCTACTCTGAAAATAATTTTCATATACTCAATTGTTAGTCTTCTTGAGCATATTACAATGGTGTAAAATCATCATTGGAAGCCTCCTTACCCGCCATCACGCACCGCCCAAAGCCACTGAATTTTAAAGCCCTAATTGCACGTATTTGGAGGAAGAATATCTAAATGTCATCATTTAGCTTCCAGGCAAAGCGACACCGTCTAGTCACAAGAGATGGAAAACTATTTCAGTGTCACATTAGCTGCCACGTAACCTAGAATCTTAATCATCGCCACGTCAGCTACCAAATCACTTGCCATGTCAGTTGACACGTCATTGCCAACTCAACACAGGTGCTTTCACTTCATTTATACGTGTATGTTCACCTTATTTGTCCATGTGCCCTCTCCTCCTTAGTTCAGTTCAGACCCATCAATTCGGTTTGGTTTGGTTTAAAAAGAAGTTGACTAATACTTTGACCTCTCGTTTCAGTATATTTTAATTTGGGTTCTTTTTAAATCTAACTGGTTCTTAAGGTTTTTCGATGTTTTGAATCTAATGCTAAGGTCAAAATAACCAAACTATATCTCTATAAGCAGTTTTCCCCCTATTTTATTGTTTTCTTTCACTATAGATGCCTCTAAACTTCCCAATGCATTATCAACCCTATGAATATCATCTTTAAAGGCTTCAAACATGAAATTTGGGCTGAGGACATTTGCAGCGTTCTTAAAGGAAGACTCCTTTGGCCTATTGTTACTAGAGAAGTACCTAAATTCACTCAAAAGAAAGATTAAGACATTGACGTATTTATCGAACTATTGGTGGCATGGGATGGAATGAACCATCAAATCGTAACATGGTTTCAAAATATATGGGCTAAAGCCATCAAACTTGACTTTCGATGTTTTGAAATAGCCAAGGAGGTATGAAATTTTCTGAAAATTTGTTATTTTGTATCAGATGGTGTCCACTGATTTTAGTTATATAGGAGACTTCATCGCATGCAACAACAACCTAGACAGACGATATAAGATTATGTCTGAACTACAAAAACTTTGAGATCAAACAGCATTGTCGATCTTATCTAGCCTAGTTTTGATGCTATTGTGACCTGCGTAAATCTTTAAGATTGTCAACATATATGGAATTTAATTATAACTCTCAAGGATGAATTTGAACTCATTCACAGCCTTCTTCTTCATAGAGGAACCCTACTTAATCTCGACATTATCATTAAGGGGCTTATCTTAGAGGAAAGTCGCCTGAATATGCTCCTCCTGGAAAATTTTGTCCTATCTACTGATATTGTCCTTACAACTTATACTTCGTCTCAAATTTCTCACAACTCAAGTAATAAGTTTTATAAAGGATTTTTCAGCTATTCACATCTTTTAATGTAGAAAACGGATCAAACAAAACTTTAAATAAGGTAATTCTTCTAAGTCCCTCTAGCCTACTCCACTGTTGCTATTGCCACGAAAGGACCAAGAAATTACCTCTCTCAAATTCTTTTTAAAAGACTTCCTTGTCCTTCTTCAACAACTTCAACCAGATTTTAGTATAATCTCCTCCCTGCCCTCTTTGTCACATCAAGTACTTAAAATTCTTGGTATCTTAATTATGCGTGTTGCATATGACCTCTGATTTTTCTATTTTTGAATCTTTGAAAATACCATATACTATACATGTACAAAATATAGGTACTGTTCACACATCTAAATTACATTAACCTTAAAACTTTATCATTACCAAATTCTCACTAAATCTTATTTTCGTTGGACAATTATGTGAACTTGGTATTCTTATCTTTTTTAAGTCATGGTTGCATTGTGCAGGATCCGCAAACGGGAAAGATCCTTAGGAAAGGGAAAAAGGTTGGACAACTGTTTGAGTTTACTTTACTAAATCTTCCTTCAAAGCTTATTATTGATGTTATAACCTCTTATATATGGCCCGTTTAGGTCATCTTTCTACCTTTAGATTAGGTATTTAATCTCTAACAATAACTTAGGTCACGTTAAGACTAGACACTTTGATTGTGTCCCTTGTCAACTATCTAAAATTCATGCTTTACCATTTTCTCCCAATGATTCTATCTCTTTGATTCCTTTTAATATAATTCATTCTAATATGTGGGCTCCTACACTTCATGAAACTATGGATAGCATGACAAATTAAGTGATTTTTTAACGATTTTTCTCACTATACATAGATTTCTTTAATGCGACATAGACCTTAACTATTCTCCATTTACTCTCATTTTGCTAATGTGATTCACACTCAATTCTTTTACAAGATTAAAGTGTTTCATATTGATAATTTAATGAAATACAAAGATACAAAATTCAACAATTTTCTTAATTAATGAATGACCATCATTCAGAAATCCTGTCTAAGTACATTTACAAAAATGATTGGGCTAAACGTAAACATAGAAATATTTTTGATACTGGTTGAGCCCTTCTTATATCATCTTCTTGTCCTGAAACCCCTTAGGGAGAAGTAGCTTTTACTATTGTTTATACTATCAATCACATTCAATCAACTATCATAGCTAATATCTCTCCTTATCAACGCTTATTCAACGATGCTCCTGATTATCAATCTCTTTAAAGTTTTTATATATGCGTGCTTTGTTTAATTACAACCTCATAAGCATACCAAACTTGAACTCATAGCATGTTTATGTTGTTTCTAGGGTGGGATAGAGCATAAAGGATATAGATATTAAGATCCACTATCTCAAAGACTTCAAATCTTTAAACTTGTCACTTTTTGAAAAAATAAAATTTTTTCCATAATATCAAAATTTTGTGTCAACAAACTCTCACACAAATTTCTTCTAACACTACCATACTTTTGTTTCCTGATATTTCTTCTGCAGGTCTACGTTACAACTCTAAAAGCTTAACATAATTGACATCTAATTCTAATCCCTTATGGTAGCAAGAAATGGCGGAGTAGTTACAGACTTTCTCTGACACCAAAACTTGGGACTTAGTTGACCTCCCTTCAGATAAGTCTGTTATTAGCTGTAAATGGGATTACAAAATCAAGACTCAAGTTGATGGATCAGTTGAAAGATATAAAGCACGATTGATTGCAAAGGGTTGATTCATGAATATGGAATAGATTATGAGGATACCTTCGCTCCAGTCGCTTGCCTTACTTTAATCTACAGCCTTATTGCCATAACAGTAAGCAAGCATTGAGAATTGTTCCAGATGGATGTCAAGAATGTCTTTCTTAATAGTGATCTTCATAAAAAAATACATATGCAACCTCCACTTGGTTATGCTTATCCACCTATTAGAGTTTTTCATCTTCGCAAAGCCTTATATAACCTTAAGTAAGCTCCTCGATCATGGTTTGCTAAATTCAGCTTTACCATAAACCATATTGGTTTTATGTCTAGCTCTTATGATCATGTTTTGTTTATCCAAAAAATAGACAAAGGGTGCACTCTTCCCCTTCTATATGATGATAACATGTCGACAATAACACTTAAGAGATCACTACTCTCAAATCTTGTCTTCATCAATAATTTGAAATAAAAGATTTAGGTCCCTAGAGCTATTTTTTAGGTCTTGAAGTATCTTCTGATGATTCAAGTTATTACTTATCTCAAGCCAAGTATGCTACTGACCTTATCTCTTGTACTGGTCTTACTGACATTAAGATTGCTAGCACTCCGCTCGACTCTAATGATCATATCTTTGCCACTGATGGAACTCCTCTGAGTGATGGTACACTTTATCTACAACTAGTTGGTAGTCTTATATACCTTACTGTCACTCGTCCAAATATTGCTCATGTAGTTCACATTATCAATAAGTTCATGTCTGTAGCTTGTACCACTCACTTTTCTATTGTTCTTTGTATACTTCAGCACATTCGAGGCACTTTGTTTCATGGGCTTCACTTCAGTCACTCATCTTCATTAGACTTACATGCATACTTTGGTGCCGATTGAGCTGGAGACCTAACGGATTGTCGATCAACCATTGAATACTATTTCTTTCTTGACACATCTCTTTTTTTTGGCGTAGTAAGAAGTGAATGATTGTCTCTTACTCAAGCACTGAATTAGAATACCGAGCCCTAGCTGACATTACCTCTGAACTTTTATGGTTACTTCAAGAAATCGATGTCACCTTTTCTTCAACAGTTCCTTTATTTTATGATAATCATAGTGCTATACAAATTGCTCAGAATGATGTCTTTCATGAACGAATTAAACAGATCGAGATCGATTGTCATTTTGTACATCATCGAGTGCTTAATTTTTTTTTTTCCCAAATCACATCCTCCTCGACATTTTCAAGATCTTCTCCAAGTTATCATCTTCACTACCACCTTAACTATGAGGGAGGATATTAACGTAATCTTTGGCAATCAACTATTAACATTTAATCAGCCTACATTTTCTCCCAAAATCACGTACATTGATGTTGTATAATATTTAGTTGATTTGTTTCTTTAGTTAAAATCACATAGAGTGTATAAATAAGTAGATGTACATCACGTTAGAGACACACAGAAGTACAAAAAGCACTTCTACATTTCTTTTTCATTATCTATTTCTACAGTTTCCTTGAAGAAGTTATGCCCTCATAAAAAATAAAAGAACACAATATATAGTTTTGGATGGAGGATATGCTTCACTTCTTGATCAACAATTAAACTTGATGCACAAAAGTGAAACTTCGCATAGAAAAAGTAAGAAAAAATGCAACCAGCATATGATTCGTTAGCGTACTTAAAGAACCTGGTTCATTTTTGCCTTGGCATATTTCTATTATGAATAATTTTTAAAAGCTTTTTGGATTTCAATACTAAAAGTTAATATTGCAACATATTTCTAATATTTTGAGTTAGTCAAAATAATTTCTTTGTACTTAATCTCAAAATTACAACATCTAAAAGATAATTCGATCCAATTTTTTAAGTCAAAAGTGAAAAATACAATTAAAACAGATACTTGAAATTGCCACCGTCTACACATCCTTAAGTCTAAGCCACCACAAGCATCTTGTAGCTTAACAGTACACGCCAATTATCCAACTTGTACAATGACTTGAATTGAATATACAACAAAAAGGATAACACCTTTTAATTGGCTACTGTCTACGTTCAAACAAATTGTACCACTTTCAAATATGGCACCCAAAATGGAGAACAATCCCTTTTACTTAGTGAAAGCGCCAATGACAAAATGTTGAAGAAGCTGATTTGACCTTACATGTGGAAAGGCATCAGCACCAAGAAATCACATTTGAGAACATGAGCACCAATTGAACTCTGATCACCTTCGTTTACGCCACCTTCTCTTGGGGCCCTCCAGTCGAGTCATAGCTCAACAAGTCATGGTCCTAAACTTCTTCTTCCTTCTATAAATTTGTCTAGTTTTGAGTTTCCTAATTATCTATTAACCATCAGCTATATATGTAGCTATCCGATGTGTTCATTACCTGCTTAGCTTTCAATATAGTTTAGATTTTCATAATATTGCCAACACTTGTTCCATTTGAATTAAAACGAACAAAGAGTACAAATGGATTAGGATGATGTCGATGTCGATGTCGATGGCAGGAATGACGGGAATGTCCAAAGAATTGGAAGCATTGAAAAGGAGAATTGTTCTTACATTTATTGGATATGTTAGATAAATGTGGAGAGCAACGTTGGAGAACACGTAGGAATAGTGGGCAACATACTTGTAATACCACACAATGTGCTGGAGTTATTCCCGACCCACCACCCCGTGTTTCTCTTTTGTTTACGCGTAGTCAATCGTTTGTTCAAGTTATTTTGGATTTTTTTATTATTTTCTATTGACTTGGTTGAAAAAATACTTTGCAATAAGTATCGACGGCTTGCCATCCTTCCTGATCCTGAGCATTCATCCTTCATGGGTAATATGTGGTTTAATTTCCATGTGATAATAATGGCAATGCCATCCACAATGACAAGGACAGCTTAACCTTAGCCATAGGCGATGGAGAATGAAAGACGTGTAAGTGCAAATATATTCATTTATAGCTCAGACCAATAAAAGCGAATGAGTCCATTTTTTTTAAGGAGGTTGTCCCATTGTAGGGTTGTGGTTTTATTTTGGTGTCCAAGTTTTGGTGGACAAAGTGGAGGGCCCAGGGGTTACGTTAAAATTACTAGTTTCCCTTTGTTTCTGGTCGATGAAAAAAATAATGTAGCCCCTTCAAAGCAGATGATCTTACGTGACATTATATATGTATATCTTAACGTTTGGAGACGATAGTCTACCTCTCATCTCCAATATTCAGGGGCTAGAATGAGTCAACTAATCCATTTCATGAAACCATCTTCGCATCAACTATATATTACATTGATGCAATCAAAAGGCTGACCCATTATCCATATTACCTGAAATCATTGTTCTTCAAATGGGATTCCGATGTGGTGTACGTAATTGTCGACAATTACGTCAGCCAGCCATGGACGTGACTCAGCTATTACCATGTTATGGATCAACTAAAACATCCAAGGACCACACACCAACCCTTGGCTGACAAATTCGTACAGTCAACTGATTTAAGAGGTTCTGAATCACCCATCTACGCGTTTTAGGTTCTCACACATCGGCTCATCTCATGCCCACAGATGAAAGCTTCTTTGAATCATAAAAACTTTATTAAGGCTTCCACATACTTTAAATCGGAACATAATCACCACAACATTACCATCCAACTCTTCGTCTGAATTTCAAGAATAAGACAAATACAAGCTGATTACTTATTCATCTCAAACATCATCATTTTCTTTTGGAATTTTGATTTACTTGCTAGGAGACGCATCTTTGGACACTCTATATTTTATAATATGCATGAGTTAATCAACCTATCAGTTATAGCCCCTAGATATATAGTTAACAACACCAATCCAAGTCATCCTCCTTAATGCATGAGACATGTCTGATATGTTGTCTATAGCATCTATACCCAAGCATTTTTGTAATGCTCGTATAAGCAATAAGCAGAAATTTGTTGATTGGACAGAATGTTTTAGGTAGTTTTACGTTTAGGTGCTTCAAAGTCGTGAGGAAATGATCGACTTTGATTTATGAAAAGAATAATCATATCCAAATACCTATGGGAAATTAAGGGTGGACCTCCTAGCAGGAATTCTCTATAATAAGACTTGTCACATCTGTTCCATGATTGGTGTACGTAGTTCAGACGGACGTCAACAGTTCAAGTCCATGTATGATTTGAACGGGTGCTGGAGGGATCGTATAACATGTCGTAGTTTATATGCCTTCTGCAATTACTAAGAACAGAATCATTGAATACTCCATCACAAAATTAATGTGGCTCCACAAGTTGCTTTTTCCTTTATTTTGAGAAAATAAGATAACAAAATAAATGTGCGTTTTGATACTGTGGTCACATTTCACAAATTGATATTTTTAACCATGGCGACGCCATTTGGTTTATATATATAACTTTTGCAAATACTACTCAAGTAAATTCATGATGACGTATATGAAATATATTCATTTAACTTTGAAATTAAAATTTTAAATTATGTATGTAAACTTAACTGAATTGAAAATTCAATTATATGTGATCATTAGGTTGGAATTAATTGAAGCATTTTTGTGTTTAAACTTTTTTTAAGTTCAATCTAATTGAAGCTTACAAAATGAATAAATTAGTAGGTCATCTAGAATTTGATATTTTAAACTTAAAATTTTTTAAATCTAATTAATATCTTTAAAATTCTTATATTGTTATAAGTTTTAACAATTTACTTTAGGATTAAAGGTTCTTCGCATTGGATTGGCTTAATATAAAATTTTAAGCTTAATTAAGTCTGGCTAGATATATATAAAAGGTGACAAACTTTATAAGGAATCCTATTTAAACAAATAATTTTAACTTTAAGACAATGCTTGACTGTAAATATTTTATTTATAATGTATACATAATCAAATTTTAACAAATAGAATTAAAGTGTATAAGCCAATAATGTATAATAAGAATAAGGGAGTATAAAAATAATAAGAACATAAGAAGATATTTAACAAGGTTTAATTAATTTGGTATACATATGTGCTCGAGGATCATAAGTAGCTAATTTCACTATTTAATTGAACCTGTACATGAAGATTACATATTTTCTCTTTTATATAATTAGGTTTATAACAAATATATTGATATCGAAGCTCTATCTAGTATAACTCAGCACAACTTGCCCCTTATCAAACTTAAACTAACTTAAACATGACTCTAATAAGTCTTAAAATCTTTTTAGAGATTGAAATCTATCAAAAATATATTTCCTAATAAGATAGCTTGTTATACACATGATTGGGACATAATCGCGTCTCAAGCCATATGATTTACTATCTTGTTTATACATGAATACAAGATTTGATACGTCCATATTCTAGGTCATATAATTCATTGTATTTACCTACATATAAACACAAGGTCTAGCACGCCCCTATCCCAAGCTATATCGTTCTTTAAAAAATCCTTTACTACACTGACATGTCCATATTCTGACCTATGTCTTCACCTTTGTACTCTAAGATACGCTCATCTAAAACACTTTAAGATTGCCCACTCATATATATGTGATTCATATACAATAATCTCTATTTTGGTGAATATATTTTATATAGATTAGGTTGTAGCTATGTCTCATATCTCGAGACATTAATTAAGTCTAAGAAATGCTCAAACTTCTTTGCAATAACTAGTTTTGTCAACATATCAGTTTTATTCTCCAAAATATAAACCTTTCTCTAACAAGATCTTTCCCGGTGCATCAATTCCTAATCTAATGAAACATAGCATCCTTCACCATAACACTCATTCTTATATCCTTCTTATGATTATCCATAATTCCCTGAAAGATAGTTGGATTCTTATATATTACTAATAGTAAAAGCGTATAAGACCAATAGTTGGATTCTTATTACTAATAGTAAAAGCATAAGACTAAGTCTTCCCAGTGATATCCACTTGGAGACTTCATGCTATATCTTGCTTTGTTTATGGTTATATTGTGTTGATACTCTTCTCCTAACATTATTCTTCTATCTTTTAAACTAGAATTTCTAGCCCCTTTAACATATATTCCAAGATATTCTAATTTTGTTTATACCATTTTAAAACTAGTATTGCTCTTTATTAACCTTATAATGTCCTCCCTATATATTTGTCTTAACATATGTTACTCCTCAAATATTGCATGTTTGAAGGTTACCTTAAAACATTTAACTAAAAACATGAAACTTGTGTAAGCCTAACTTCTAATGTTGACATTTTTTAATAAGCTCTCATTATAAAGTTATGTTGTTCCTCATTCACTTAAATGACCTAGCCATATGAGTCGAAATGCAGTAATATATTCCTTTAACTTGACTATTTAGCTTCTTCACCTACAATATACTCCTTATCAGTTTGTAGATATTTTTAACACCTTAATATTGTTCTCATCGATTTTATTTCCAAAATTGTTCACATGTAAAATGCCTAAAGCAACCATTTTTTTTTTCAAATCTAGTATATATCAAACAACAAATAACTTCTTGACAACAAAGATCAAGTTCTTTCTCAATGTACAACATCCTAACAACTTTATCAAACATCTTGACCTTGACATCTTTAATTCTAACGATTGTACAAGCTTTATCATCCTCTAAGTATGCATATAGGCCATACTTGGTTCAACAATTGGTCTTTTGATACCAATTTCCTTACTTGACTTATGTGAAGGTTCTTGGTGGTTTCCTTTTAAAACTAATTGATAAAGATATTATTGATGTTTCTCTTTTTGATATCTATGAAAGTGGTATCAATTTTTGGTATTTATTTGATGCTACTTGATATTGACTTATAAGGCAACTAAATCAATATATTCTATGATACTCATATAAACTTGAATCTTTAGAATTTAGTTCTTAAACCTTTTTTAACCTATAACATTGTAGGTTTACTTAACAAGTATTGTTTTAAAGAGTAGTTTATGTAAATATGTCCATAATCACCATAAATAGAACATCTCACACGATGAAAATTGGAAGTGTTAGTGTCATATAAAAAAATCTATAAGAGTATGGCCTATATGCATTTTTAGGTCTTAATAGATGACGTCGATGATATAATATTCTTTTCTAAATATATAATAGATTAGGAGTTCTCCGTATGTGAAAGTGAGGCCTAACAAATGAGTTAACATATGACATGCTCTTTTTAATAAAATATGACCTATGGTGATTTTGAGCAAATTTCATATTTATTTGTTTCTTATAAGACCTATATTGAATAGGAGCAAGTATCATTATTTTAAGAATATAACGAGACCTATAATAACTATGAAATTGTCTTATTCTATTTTTATAAAAGAGACCTATACGAATGTGAAGAATGTTGCATACACCCTTGGGATGATCTTGTAGAAAAATTATGCATATTTCTACCTTAAAATATTATGTGCTCTAGGTTTAGAATGTGTCTTATACCTAATGCATGAAATTTTCCTTTTAATTGGAACGTAAAGGATGATGGATAAGCATATAATTTTAGTACATATTTAGAATATGTGATGTTTTAGGCAATATTTTAAAAACTGAACTGGACATAAAATCGGTCAAAGGAAAAGTTTAAGATTTAAACATGCAATTAATGTTAAACCGTTATAAAACCAGTATATAATAAATAAAAATAAAAATTATAAGGATAAATAGAAATAAAATGTTTAATTGACATAAAAATACACCATTGTCTATTATTATATAATAACTAATAATTAATCTAATCTAATAATTCAAAATAAACCTGAATCTAATATAAAAATTAAAATTAAAGTCAAAATCAAAATCAAAATTTTATTTTTTGAATGAGGTTGTATCTTCTCATTAAAAGTTCCAAATTTTTCATCATTATCTAAAGACTCGTAAACTGTGTTTTCATCCAAAGTATTTAAATCAACTTCTTCTATTGTATTCAAATAAATTGTAAATTAGTAACGTATGAAATTGCTCTCAATGGTAAATTTGTAATACATTATAATTTTAATTAAATATGATAAAAAATATGAATTAACCAGCAATAGATTTTCTTAAGTCATTCATCGTAACAAATAAATTTTCTTCATATATCACCTTTTTAGTTTTGTTATAATCAAGATTAGGCGATGGTTCTTCTTCTTCGATCAAAAAATCTATATGGTCAATAAAATAAATATCATCTGGATCATACGTTTTCTTCTTACTAAGCGCTCTAAATATATAACAAAGAAATTACAAAGTCAATAAAAAATAAAAAAACTATAAAATACTTGTTCTTCATTCTCAAATTAGAAGTAATGTAAATAAGGTCATTAAGTTTTTGAAGTTCCAAACAATTTTGTTTCTTTATATGAATACGTTTAAAAACGCTCCAACTATGTTCACAACCTGATGTAGAAGTTGTTTAATGGAATAATCTAAAAGCTTTCTCAATATTAATGGAGTACTTTCACCAAGTAATATTTGCCACTCATCTGTATTTTAAATTAATAGTTATGAAAAGTAAAAATATATATTATTAATAAGTAAGGAATAAACTAAAAGTATAAAAAGTTACCAGGCTATATTTTTTTCATCATAAGTTCTTTCTTTGCTGATGATATAGCAACAATCTCTAGACCTTCATGATATAATTTAATTTCATTTATCACTTTTGATTGCTCTTCAATAGAGAAAATATCTTTGCATTAAATCACATCAAACAAACTGCCCATAATATTATTTGTACATATGTTTCCACTATATAAGTAGTGAAGATTAAGACATTAAGCTACTAAATTGATCTTTTGAGTAAGATGCTTATCCCATTGTCAGCGAAGAATATCTATATAAGGCTTGTACAATTTTTCATATATATATATATATATATATATAGATATAGATATACATATATATATATATATATGTATGTATATATGTATATATATATCCCAAAGATGGCTTCTCATCTTAGTCAACAATCCTCAATAACCTTATAAGCGGAGTCATAATCTTCATAATGATCAAGCAAGCAACCCTAAATTTATTATCTAGAATGATAGCACAAACTTCCCTTTTGATAACTTATGACTTGAAAAATGTCTACTTGTCTCTAAATTTTAAAGTAGTTGTTTATGTTCAAAAACACTTTTCAAGATAATAAATGTAGTTGCAAACTTGGCAGCAGTAAGATGCACTACCTCAACCAAATCTTTTTGCTTTTTTAACCAGGACAAAAATGTGATATTTGATACACGTGAAGCAAGACTAAAAATATAGTCCATAACACCAATATCTTTTAAAGTAAGATTTATATAATGAGTAACACATGGAGACCAATAAAAAAGACCATAATTTCATTGTAATTGTTGGAGCCCGTTTTCGGACCCCAACTATCCAGAATATCATAAAACGTGAGCTTACTCTGATACCAAAACTGTCGGAGCCCATTCTTAGACCCTAACTTTCATGCAGAATATCATAATACGTGAGCTTTTTCTAATAGAGAACACCTTGACCATTATCGATTCTTCTTCTTTTCTCTAATACCACAAGATGTCGCATACGTATAACACAAATTCTTCACCCATACTTGCAGTCAAAACTCCCCTTTTTAGCTCAGCTCTACTCTTCGATTATCCATTTATCCATTTCAACCTAAATACCTCAAGAACAGCGTTGGTGAGTCCACACTTTACATATGTACATGCTTCAGGGCTATTGGCATAATTTTTTCTATAGGCATCCAATTTAGGGTTTCTTTAGAGAGTTTGAAAGAGGATTTCAAGAGCTACAATTTCTATGAAGACCCTGAAGGCCAATTTTAACTTCTGAATGGTCAAAAATAGGACAAAAGATAACCATGAACAGTAACCCAGACTATATCGTGAGCAGTAACACAGAGGAAGTTTATGAACAGTAACACAGACGATACTCATGAACAGTAACACAGAGGAAGTCTGTGAATAGTAATACAGATGAAGTCTGTAAACAGTAACACAGACGATACTCGTGAACAGTAACACAGAGGAAGTTTGTGAACAGTAACACAGACAAAGTCTGTGAACAGTAACATAGACGATACTTGTGAACAGTCACACAGAGGAAGTCTGTGAACAGTAATACAAACGAATCTGTGTACAGTAACACAGACGATATTCTTCGACTTATACAACTTCTTAACTCCTTCTTATAATCCTTGGCCTATGATCTATCCTCTGTGTTCTATCCTCTGTAGTTGACTTTTATC
>JAOTAY010000004.1:10276097-10317843 GCA_025629805.1 Erythroxylum baracoense
ATAAAATTTTATCAAGATTACAAGTTGAATTGCAGTAGGACACTCATCATCGTTGGCTATAAATAGAAGTTTTAAAGAAGGAAAAAGCTCTCTAACATTTTACATATCAAAAGCCTGACATCCCAGCAACCCTTTTAGCTTATTTCTATATTCGGCAATCCTTTATTTTTTCCTAGCATTAGTCTTTCTTTTCAATTGATTTCAGCAATTTCCGATTTCTTAGTCATTGCGTTTTGCCGATTTGTTTATCAATAAAGTAAAGTTCTTTCTGTCAGATTTTTTCCCTTTCTAGCAATACACAGTCATTTTGATTTCAGTCAGATTACAAGGCGCAATTTTTTTTCCTTATTTCTTTAGTTTGGAAATACTTTAAATTCCTGACACGCTCATAAATCAAAACAAAGGACTACGTGTTAACCTTTAATCAAAATAAAGGCAAACAGTACATAACAATCTATTGAAAAACATGAGTAATGGATCACTAAGTACATAACAATCTATTAAAAAACATGAGTAAGAGTAATTCCCCAGCTCCGGGTTAAACTCATTTTAGGGGATTAATAGCATGATATTATGATTGTAATGGCCTATACTTGGGGAACAAGATGATGCAAAAAAGTTAAGAGAGCTTGCAAAGTTATTCCCCAAAATTAAGTACTTGTTTAGTTGGATGTTAATTAATAGAATAGAATGAAATGTAACGGAAAGGAATGATTTATAATAGAATGGAATGTAATATAGTGAAAAGTTATTTGTGAGGGATGGAAAGGTTCATAATGTAATATAGTAAAATGTTGTTTGGAAGATGGATGCAATGGAATGTAATATATAATAAATGACTATTATATCCCTGATATTAAAATAGTTGTTATAAGAGGTTAACGCTATAATTTTAACAAAAAATTATATCCAATTAAAAAGTTACGGTTGTGATCGTGACAAATAATTTTTTATATATTTTCTATTTTAAAATAAAAAATTTTAATGAAAGTTTTATTATTTTATTATTAATTATATAAAATTTGTTATTAATTATATCAAAATATTATTATTAATTATTTAATAAATTTTATTCTATTATATGTGATTTATATTTAAATTTATTTATTTAAAATTTTATTTATATAAAAATATATACAAACAATTAAAGATATATATAAAACGTACAAATCAAACTACCCAACACATGATTACAGCTACAATCAGCCAAAAGACTCAACTTTATTAGTTCATAAGCATAAAGTTATTGAATTTTCTTGTCGTCCAATTATTTTTCTTGGGGAAGTAATGTGAATTTGATTAAATAAGTGGGAATTGAGCTTCAAAACAAATTAGTTATTTTCATGTGTACGTAGCTACTTGTCTGCTCTGTATTAAATCCCACAAATTATGTAGTCTGCATTCCAAGTTATGTAAAATTCGTAACTTCCTTTCAAACTTGATGAGATGGTACCGTTTCCTTCCTTGGAAATAGTAATCTTATCCATGTAAATTCAAATTATAGTATAACTTAAGCATGTAAAATAATGACAATGAAGATAAAAAATATGAACGTAATGAAAAAGCTTGTAATTATAAAATTCTGCAAAATTCATTCGCAGATTTCACTACGCTTGCAACAAATTTGAATGAAATGACGAAGTTCCAAACTTCATAGAAATATGATTTAAATGCACATCATAATAAAAAAGAATTATAAGAACAATTTTAATATTTTTGTAGGAAAATAAATGAGTTTGTGATAAGCTTGTAGGTTGTAATAAATGAGTCTAAAGAAAAGAGGATTAGAGTTAGAAGAAATAATTGATATTAAAAAAATTATTGATAGTATATTAGATAGTATGTATTTATTAGTTTACGTTCCATCCTAATCTCCCGAATCAGAGGTTTCTTATTTTTACTGCTTAGAATGGAATGAAATGTAACATGAAATCTTCCGCTTCCATTTCATTACGTTCTATTCCATTCTATTATGAAACCCTCAATCAAACGATAGAGGTGTGTTAAATTTTATCCCGTTCTATTATTAACCCCTCAATTAAATAGTAAATAGAGCCTACAGTTCGAAAATATTACTTGGGTACCACACAATCATAGCTTGATGAAGTCACTTATCTGTAAAGTGCTCGTAGCTTAGTGTTAGTTGAGGTATGTTTAGCATAATTTAATACAACTGTTTTACACGTTGGGAAATAGAAATAAATAATCTTGGAAGTATCTGTATAACATGTAGTAGCAACGGCAGTAGTGTTTTTGCGGATTGTTTGCAGATGTGACCCACTCTTCAATAAAGAACCATTTCTACAGCTTTCACTTGGCTGTAACGCAAGGCCGCAGTTACATTTTTTGTTGTTTGTTATTATTGCTCTGAAAAATCGCTGTGCTATTCTCTTTCATTTTATTATGTTCTTACAATTTACATCTTTTTTTCCTTCCCTTTAGCCAAGATTTAAGTTTCATACAAGGTTTTAAATTTTCGTTGGTCAAATTAGGATACGCTCATATCATCATCCGTAACTGTAATTATAATTGTAATAATAATATATAACTGAAACTTAACCTGTAATTTAAAATTTTAATTTTTAATATCTTCACATAAACGATTTTCCTGCCTTTTCACAATCAGAAACCTTTAGTTTGTTATAGATATTCATTCACCTAATCATTAGCACAATTTATTGGAGACAAAAGAAATATGTATAACTACTGTATAATGAGTCAGCTTGAGAACGACCTCCTACCTGACCTTTGTGAATCCTCCAATACACGAAGAAGATGAGCCTTAAGAGATATTAAAATATTTTCCATGTGCAATCGCGGTGTCGATTGCTGATATTTTCTTTATCCGGAGAACCAAAACTGTGGGCTATACATAAGGACGTATCATAATTTACATAAAGTGGGTTTTGGCGCTTCTTCTATCCTTATTACTGTCTTGCCCTAGCCATCTTTGTAAGGTAGATCTTAAAGCGTGAAGAAACATGTAGCATCAAATAGTTAAAAGTAATTTGTTCTCAACTTTTAGATTGAGATTAAATTTGGAAGTTCAAATTTTTTCAATATAAAATGTTAGGTAGTTTTATATGTTTCTCATTTTGGATAATTGTTTTATTTTATAATATTAATTAAAAATTATTAATAAAATTATCAAATTATTAAAATTTCAATTTATAAGAAAGATAGCTCGCTGTTAACTTCATATTTAATGATGTTAACATGACAAATCACATTAATAGCTCAAGTAACAAATAATTTGTAAAAGAAGAAATATTTGTTTGTGCACTCTGATGTTTTTTTGGTATGAAATCTGTTAGAAGAGAGTGATTTATGTCCACTAATTAGTCATTATTGTTTTTTTTCCTTCTTATCTAGTTAGTAAGTTGCAATTTTTCTCTTTCTTTTATAAAATATGATTTTTTATTTGGGTTGATAATCATTAATTTAAATTTGATTTTGATTTCTAATTCTTAGATTTTTTAATTTTATGAATTTATTGTTGTTCTTTGGTGAGCTATAGATTTGTCATTTATTTTATGTTGCGTAAATATGTTAGAAGTTTTCTTTACCTATTGTTGCTAGGCTTAGCATTTTGACACATATCGGATTGGAGTTCAACCTGACTTGATAAAATTTCAGATTGAGTTTAATTTTTTAAAAATTTCTAGGATTCGAACCGAGTTTGGACTTGGGTTGTATGGCCCAACTCAACTCAAAGTTTGAACATCTCAATAATAATGTTCCAATATTGTTGTTCGCTAACAGACAAAAAGTCATTATTTTTTGACACAATAATAATCAAGATCGAACCAAACTAAAAATCTTAAAATCAAATTGGGATTAAGATTAAACCACGAGTCTTGAGTTTGTTTGAGTTTCAAATCATACTTGATCATCACCTAATATTATTCCTAATTGGTGTATATTTTCCCACTATAAGTGCAATGTTCTTAGCCTATCAAGGTAGCTCGATATTTCTTAGTTTTGGGTGGCTCTGAAAATTGAGCTATCTTGAAAAATGTAGTACACTCCCCACCTGACTTAAAGTTTGAAAATCTCAACAACAATGTTCCAATAATATTGTTCGCTAATACAAAAAGACATCAATTTTTGACACAACAACAATCCAGATCGAACTAAAATCAAAATCTTAAAAACCCATTCAGAATTAAGATAAAACTGTGAGTCTTAAGTTTGCTCGGGTTTCAATTAAGACTCAATCCTTTCCAAACCTGACCTAATATCATCCTTAATTGGCTATATTTTCCCATTATAAGTGGAATGCTCTTAACTTGTCAAGGTAGCTTGATATTTCTTTCCTCAGTGTTAGGTGGCTTTAAAAATCAATCTATCTTGACAAATGTAGTACATCCCCTTTACTGTACTCCCCCTGCACCAAATTGAAGAGCTTGGAAAGTCTTTTGTCTCCTTCAATTCCTTATATCATTTATGACAATTTTTTGAAAGTTTCAGGCTTGACAAAATGGAAAATGCTAAGTAATAAAAATATGTTGGCACCCTAAGCAATAACACCCATAACAAATTACTCACACGATATAAATGATTGAAAAATAAAATGGATAAAGGACTTAATATGAAAACTCCAGTGTAAAGGTAAAAATCATAGGACATCGATAATAAATCCACTAAATCCAAAAATAGTAAGATATAAGCGTTAAGGTTTCGACTTAAGAATACTTCATAATACTACTACAACTTAAACGAACTCTTTTAGTTCTCTCTTAAGCTTTCTGAAAAACTTCTAAGATTGAGTACAAATTGATACAAACACACACACACACACACCCCAATACCACTCTAACTAATCCTAGAAATCAAACTTTGATAAAACTGTATTTGAACAATGCTATTTGGACTTTAAAACTCTTCTTTCATCATATGTTTTTATCTCATGCAACTTCTACCTCTTATACAACCTTTTAAATATGAAAAGATAAGATGTTGTGTATGGTGACTATGTCCAATTTTTAAGCTTCAAAACTTAACGTCGTTCTGACACACAATTGCAATGACTCACATAGTTCACAAATATGACCATGACATCTACATACGCGGTCGTTTCTGACTCCACACATGCATGTTTGTCCCTAAGCATCTTCCTTTAATTCATAC
Organism: Erythroxylum baracoense; assembly: GCA_025629805.1. Taxonomy (NCBI): domain Eukaryota; kingdom Viridiplantae; phylum Streptophyta; class Magnoliopsida; order Malpighiales; family Erythroxylaceae; genus Erythroxylum; species Erythroxylum baracoense. The sequence goes on from JAOTAY010000004.1 coordinate 10,281,228, forward strand.
AAAGTTTTAGAAGCTAACATTTTCATCCATATGAATGTTTCCATCATTGGCATAGGCGTATACAACCCATACACGGGCATGTGCTATAAAAAGATCCTCAATTAGTGATATTAAACAAGAAAGCATCTATAAAATGCGACTAAACTTATAACAGTCTCCTTCTCGATCCCATTTCAGAAGAGAAATCAATCACCTTATTGATCACTTAAAAGCCATCTCAATAAGATTACTATAGAGCTTAAGCTTATTCCTAAGAACCACCTTTGTCAACATATTGTGTAACATCCTGTCACCTGAATTAGAGTTAAAATGGTGATTATTCCAGATTAATGAAAAATTAGGAAGCATAACTCATGTTTATGCATAATATGGCATACACATACACGATATTATTGATCTTACACATTACAATTATTTGTACATGCATTCAATGACATTTTTCGGGTAATATTAATTGTTAAAAATGCAATTAAAATGTGAATTGTGAGTTAATTAAGCTAAAAATTTATTTAGAGAAAATTTAAATTATTTCAGATTTTTGGTGAATTTTATAGAATATTTGGAAATTTGGAGTATTTTTAATTAGGAAAAATATTGAATTTTGGACATGAAACATTGACATATGGTAGCCTTGCATGTTGACATATGGCTCACATGCAAAGGATACACGTAGTGATGTATCTTTTGAGAAAGAGAAGAAAGCATTCAGTGGTTTATTGTTTTCTTTCCCAACCATCAAAGCCCTGTTCTTTATTGACAATATTGGAAAATTTGCTGAATCAAGTAAGTTATGTTCTGACTTTTATGGATTTTGATTTGTTATAATGATTATCTTTGAATTTCAAATTTGGTTTGTTGTGTGTTATTGAGCTGAAAGGGGAGTATGTAACTTAGTTATGATATAAAAATGAAAAGTTTTTGGTGAAATGAAAGTGTAGAAGGAAGTGGAAAAATTTATCAGATGATTATATATATATATATATATATATATATATATGGTTTTGAGCCTGTAAGAAGAGTAATTTCGATGATGTTCTGAATGAGTTAACTGAGAAATTAGTGAAGTGAGAAATGGAACATAGAGTAGTGCATAGTTGTGTTTAAGAGGGGTTATGTTTGGATTTTGGATTTTGGATTGTTACTGTTCATGAAAACAAAAGTTACAGAAGAGAGAAGAAGAAGAACTACATGTGTACGATGTTAGTGTTTAAGTCTATATATGAGTAACTTGATTCTTTTTGTGATAACTTTTTCTGTTACAATCCAAATGACTTGCTAGTTAAACCTATACACTTTTAAGACATTGTTTTTCCTCCCTATGACAAATTAGAATAATCTGAACTGATTTGAAAAAAAAAGTGATTGTATCAAAGTGAGAAATTGTGCTGAAATCTTGAACTGGAGAAATTTCATGAATCATGCTTCTGTAATTTGATCTTATATTTAGATATAGATTTTTAAATGAGTTGATTTTTAGTTCATATGAAACTAGAAACATATGTTTACAACTTTGTTGAAGAAATCGAATTGAAATTCTATCCATAATAGCTCTGAAAGTTAGCTAGAAGTTGAGAGTAGAAATATGTGAAGATATAAGGAGCAGTATGGAGTTTTTTGATCATAACTTGCACGATACTATATCAAAATGAGTGCATTTGATGGTGTTAGAAACTTAAGACATAGAGGAACATTTTATGAGAAGGAAGTATTGTCTGAAAATGGCTAGTTGTGGGTCAAAAATGGCATGAATGGAAGAAAATAAAAGAAGAAGAAGAGCAGTGCAGTTCGGTGAAGAAGGTGAAGGTTTAAGTTTTGGAGAGAGAAAAGGTGGTGGTTGTATGTATGAATTATGAACTAGAGTATTTCATTGAAACAACATTAAGGCTTTTGACTATAACTTTTGCATCTGAACTCCAAATGACTTGAAACTTAGATCAATGAATTGCTAAGACATTTTTCTCTCTTCATAAAAATTTAGAGCTATCTGAAATGATTTTAAAGTGATTGATAAGATGAAAGTGTGGAAGTCTACTGGAATGTTATGAACTGGAGCATGTTCATGAATTTTATTCGGTATTCTAATTATAACTTGATCTGTAGATTTCTAAATGAGTTGATTCTTAATTCAAATTAAACTAGAGATATATGTCTATAACTTTCTTGAAGAAGAATTTTAATCCTGTCTCTAAAACTCTCAAAGTTGGCATGAAATTGTGTCCTGACCTAGGTTGTAGCACTACCAGGGATAGAAAACATAGCCTGTGGTTGGTAAATAAACTGTATTGATGTAGAATAAATTAGGCTAAGGTTTCTGAACCAAAGTTGTAGCTTATTCTCTTAGCTTTAAATTCGTATAAAGTTTGTAGTTTTTGGAGATGGGAATTGAGAGATATGGATTGTACAACTTGAATGTATAATCGTACATTAGCCAAAATTTCAAAAGTGCACAGTTTGTGGTATTTTGAGCATAACTCATAGAATAATGAACCAACTTGAATGATCTTGGTATCAATAGAGACTTAAGACACAGGAGAATAATTTGTTAGAAGGAAGTGTTACCCAATTCCTTCGTTTTCCTAATGAAATTAATTGTCCAAAATAGACCTAAAAGTGTACCTTTAAACAAATCTGAGTTAGTAAATTGAATGTAGATATTCAAATGATTAATATGACTTGATTGATGATAAGAAACTCAGAATTGTCATGACCATGCATTGTACATATTCAGTATACATGAATGTGCATAAATGAATATATAATTGTGCAATATTGTGATATGTGAATGTATTGTATAAAGGAACGCATTGAACAATAGCATCCAGATATTGTCGGTACTTTAAGGCAATAGCTATTTGGAGCATACTGTGAGTAACCTAAGATAGTCTCACCTTATTGTTTTGTACATTATTGAACTGTATTGCTATCTTATTGAACTGTACTAAATTGTGCTGATTGTGTACTGGATTCCGGACAATATTTATCCGAGGCATTTTGATGCATGAGAATGATATTGGAAGTGCTGATTGAATGTGAATGCGTCTGCCTAAATGATTTTCTGATTTTCAACTGAAAAGTTGAATGCCGGACCTAGTCCGATGACCACTTCTACTGTGACTGTAATTGTAAATGATGCTGTAACTGATATCCTGTTGTATTATATGCAAATGAAAGTGATTGAATTTGATGACTAAATTGTGGCATGCATTTTATTCCGATGCATGTAATATAAAGGAGTTGTGACTGGTGTTGCTACTGATACTGTTACTGATAAGGGTTTTTAGCTCCCGCATATGTGGTTCAAACCTATGGCTCATTGTGATCAATGAGCCACATACTACTGACTAAGCTCGATAATTCGGTATACTGTAAAAGTACACAATCACATCAATATAAAAATGAATGTGAGTCTCATACATATCGCATCTGTATATAATTTGAATTCATTGAATGATTTGCAAAGTTATGTGCATGTCGTTATTTGATTGAACTGTTTAACTGAGAAATGATTTATCTGTGATAGTATTTTATACTTGTCAAGTGGGTTTGAACTGGATAATTACATATTATAATTGATCTTGATTTATGACTTGAGTGAACCATCGAGGATGGTTACTCTGCTAAGTTTGCAAAACTTATCAAAATTGCACCGTTGCTTTTCAGGTTCGAGAGTGAGACGACTTAGCTTCTAAGACTCTGTAGAAGCATATTTTGTGCAACTGTTACAATCAGATTTAGCTCAAAGGTCGGTCAGTTAGGATTGTGGATATAGTTGTTTCTTTTGAGTTTATAGTATTTGGTGTGTATTGAGTTGTTTATGTTCATAGGACAATGTTGTATAAACATGGTTGATATTGTACTATATGAAACAATGTAAATTATGTTTTGATATAATGTGATAACATTTTGGGTTTAGAAAATGTGTGATTGATGGTTAGTGTATGATGCCATGTTATGTACAGTAAAAGTTAGATAGTTAACATGTCATTTCTGACAGGCATGTACACGTGTATCCAATGGACACACATGCATATGTCAGTTAGAAATAGGGTGTTACATTGATTCTTGCATCTTAAATGGGGTGTTACATTGATTCTTGCATCTTTTATATCTAATATGATATTTGACTTTAATCACCACAACCAATAAAAGAAATAACAATAAAAAGGAGAATCAACTTATGATCTTGACACAAGGAATCAAAGTATATGTGGAAGAAACATAAAAGAGGTTGAAAAAGAATTGAAAACATTAAAGAAAATCAATTCAAATTGGAAATAGAAATTTAAATCTTTTTCAAGATTTAATAATTATAAAAAGTCACTGAAAAGGTTGAAGTATGTTTAAAGTTCAGTGTCCTTCTATGAGCATACTTCTTTACAAACTTAAACATTACTCCTTAATACACTATTAAATTATTCTAAACTAAATTATTTATCTATACTAAATTACTAATTAACAATTTTTCAATGCCCTTATTTAAATATACTTCTTTAGGTTAAACATCATATTTAACATACTCTTAAATTTTATTAAACAAAATTACTAATTAATTACTTTTTTCGTGTTCTTTAAATATACTTCTTTAAAGTTTAAATATCACTCTTTAACACATTCTTAAATTATCCTAAACAAAATTACTTGTCTTTACTAAATTGATAATTAATAACTTTTTTAGTGTCCTTCTTTAAATATACTTCTTCAAATTTTAAATATCACTCCTTAATAATTCTTAAATTATTTTAAACAAAAATACTTCTCTAACAAAATTACTAATTTTAACAACTTTTTTAGCATCATTCTTTAAATATACCTCTTTAAAGTTTAAATATCACTCCTTAACACATTCTTAAATTATCTTAAACAAAATTGAACATCTATACTAAATTACTAATTAATATTTTTATGTCCTTCTTTAAATATACTTCTTTAAAGTTTAAATAAATTTCCGTTTTGATTTGAATTTTAATAAATAAATACTAATATTCTTAGTATCATAAAAAAATTAAAATTTATATCTTATTTTTATTTTAGAATTTTACTATTTATTTCAAGTATAACTTTTCTTTTTATAATATACTTCTTTTCGGTAATATTATATGAAATCTGGAAAGTGAAAACAAAATGAAATTCCTCCTTGTTTTTTTAATTTTCCCAGTTTAGAAAACTAAAAGTCTGAAACTCATCTTTGTTGTCTCATACTCGGTACTCTTTCTCTCTATTCTCTCAATCCCAAACCCCTAAAATTGTTATCTATGAATTGTGAATTTGAGGTTGTCTAAAAATAATATCCCTCCTCCTCTAAAATGTTACCTTCCTCAATTGATCATTTTGCATCAATAGTAATGTTTAATTTCCTCTCTTTATCATTTCTCTTTCAATCTCCACCCTCCATTTCTTGGGTCTTCCATGGTTGCGTCTTGCCTTTTTAATCGATGAAATAGACTTTGCCACCATCAAAACTGTCTCACCTATGTGTGATCGAACGAGTCAAAGCTTAGTGCCAGTAAAATTTTGTTGGATGAGTGGTAGGTATAGAGGTATACATGTATGTGAGCTTTGATATTGGGCTTTTGAGCTTGGTCCTTGTGATTTGGCATTCCCAATCGTCTTTTTGGTGATCCAGCATAAATGGTAGCTAGTCATTGCCAGACACGACAATTGGTGCTCCAGCGTAAGTGGTAGCTAGTCGTTGCCAAATACAACGATTGGTGCTCCAGTGTTTACTAGTTTGGCCATCAAAGAAGAAGAAGAAACATACGGTTCTTTACGATTCAGAGGAAACTGGTCAATTTATTATTTAACTGGCTGATTTTTTTCACAACAGTCAAATGTAAATCTGAACTTTAAATCAATCTGGTTTATGCTTAATTAGGTTAAACTGGTTGATCTAGTCTAATTTTTATATCGTTGAATTCAGGTATAGACTTATCATGTAAATAATTGTCCATCATAAAAATTGTATGGCAATGGATGATGCACTTCCATAAGCGAAATCAATTGAATGCCTATTATTAGCGCTTTTTTTAAGCTCCAAGCTTGTTTTTTAAATTTTTTACTACCTATAATAAATCTAGACAATGACTCCTTAAGGTTATTAATCTCATTCTTTAATGCTTATTTTCATGTAAAAAAGTTATGCCTATTATCATTGGCAATAACTACACTTTTAGATTATACCATGTTATATATATAGTATTTTAAGTTCTCATTCTCAATCATGTATGCATCTAAAAGCCTTTGAATCTCTTTATATTTGAAAGATAGTTTCTTCCTTTTCAAGCTCATAATTTATAGGCATTCAACAAGCTCTTTATAAGAAAAATTATCATCACAATCATCATCATCATTATCATCATCATCATCATCATCACCCAGTCTGAAATCCTGCAACAAAGTGGGGTCTGAGGAGGTCTGATAGTACGCAGCCTTATCCCTACATAATAGAGAGGTTATTTCCGGTAGACTCACATGTGAATGTGACAATAAAAGAGTTTAAACTATTAATACATTATCATTATCATCACAATCATTATCATTAAAAGAGTTTAAACTAGAGGATACCTTAGTATTATTTTCCATATAACATATATGAGTCATCTTATTATTCGATTCTTTACTTCCGAAAGTGCTTGTATCATCTTAAGTGATCTTTGGTTCTCTATTCATCCTTTACTCTTTCTTCTTTATACTCCACTTCTTATTGTCATCTAGATTTTCATTAAGCTCACCATAAGTAATATTAATTTTATTAACACCATACAATTATAAAAATTATTAAAATATTTAAGATCAAGTATATGCCAAATATCATAAGCATTTTGACGTATTAAAACTTTATATAGAAGATTTCTATATGATTTTAAAAAAGTGAATTACCTTACTATTTACTAAAATGAGTCTACTGTTATTCTTATTCTACTCATTATCATATGCAATCTCTCATAATTCAAAATGTTTAATCATGAGAAAGATTTGCATCGTATTTATTCAAAATAAGTAGTCATTTTCATTGAAGAATTGAGTAATATTAATAGATTGACCTTTTTGGCTAAATAGTGATGAAAGTTATGCCACAATGATCTTTACTTAATTTTTGTTAGAAATCTATATGCAATGAATGAGATCTATTTTGATATCAATTGTTAGTCCTCATATGGAATATGAAATGGGGATGAATTATATGCATTAACTTTTTGTTCTATTTGAAAGTAACTAATGAATTACTTTCTTTAATAAATGATTATACTAAATTTATATAAAATAATTACAAAACAAACGTAATAATAAAAGACAATAAAGAAAAAGAGACAATACTGATTTGTAGTGATTCAAATAACCATTGGCTTACATCCATTTGTCAAACTTTACTCAACAATTCACTATCTTCTTCCTTCAATTGGTAAAAAGAATCTCTAGGTTACACATTTCTTGAAGATGAATCTTTACAAATCTTATTCAGGTTCAAGAGGAATCCTCCTAATGTGTAACCTAAGCAATTTCTCTGATTACTATACTAGGATAATCATATATAACTTTCTTTCTTAGTCATGCTAATGAAATGAGGCTTAATATAGTGTGGACAACGTATATATACACTTTAATGCTCTCTCTGATCTCTCAAAGGATCTTAAAAACTCTCTAGTATGTCTAAGATTACTAACTTTTGTAATTTATATGTGGAATATTTAGACTCAATATAACTTAACATAGTCATTAGAAACAAATTGGTTGTTATAACGATTAGTAACAATAGAGTAAGTTGACCGATCTACACATTGATCGATTATTCTAGTATATTGATTGATAAATATGGTCATAAACTTAAGGTACATATTTTTGAAAGACACTAATCAACCATACTACCATAGTGGTCGACTAGTCTATCTAAAATCTTAATATTGATCAGTAAACTCCCATATTGGTTTACCAAACTTCTTCAAATAAGTTTTTTAAAATAAATTTTCAAGTTTTTTTAAAGATCAAAACACACTCCTTTAACAAAAACTTAATTCAAAACAATTTTAAAAGTTTTCCAACTTTTTTTAAAGATCAAGAGATTTTCTTTAAGGATCAAACAAATTTTCTCTTGATTATGAAAGGATTTATGCATCATTCCCTACGTAAAAATGATCATATAATAATTGAGCCCTAAATTTGTTGAAATCACTAAGATAAAGTCACAAAAAGAATTAAAATGATTTGATTAAATTTTGATGTGCTTAATTCCTTCTTTTTTTTTGGTTTTTTACTTTAATTACATAGATACTTTACTTTAATTATTTTCTCTATCTTTTGATTACTTCACCAATTCAATTGGCTTATTTGTTCACTTTACTCTTCTATTTAACTCAACCTTTCACATATTAACTTAATATCACAAAGGATAAAAACATTAAAAATAACATAATTTACTATCTTCTAAATTATGGGATAATATTTTACTTGGTTCAACAAACTTCATTAAAATGCCCCTTTTTTTTCCTAAAACACTCTAAATTGTACACCCGTGTATATGAACTATATGTAACATATTTCTTAAAATTTTAATATATTTTAAATATAAATTATGTTTCTAAAATCTTTAATTTGATTTTCTATTTTATTATATTTCGTGATAATTGGCAATTTAAAAAATATTCATAAAAGTCTAAATTTGGCTTAAAACAAAGTTAAAATCACATCACCATTACACACTTTTCTGGCTGTAAGTAATGTAAACTAAATTCTTCATTCAAATGTTAATTATGAGTTAATATAAAAAGAAAGAAGATTACCTTTAATAAATTTTCTAAATATTACACTAAAGTTAAGTTATTTTTCTACATTATTTTTAAGACAAGGTTTTTATTTTCAATTGAAACATATAAAAGGTTATCTAAATAGAACGCATAATACCAATTAAAAAGCTAGGTATTGACCTATCATTTATAAGAATAGATATACATATAATATTTGCCATTGAGATTGACTAATCAAAAGGAAAGAAAGACTAGTAGTATAACAATCAGATGCCATCGAGCAGAACTTTTCTTTTCGTATTTATGTGGACGAAATGAGGTAAAAAGTAAGCTTAAAAAAAATTCAAAAAGAAAAAAATTTGTAGGAAAATTTTATTTGTGGTTATAGCGATTACAATTAACAATAATAAAAATAATGTAAAAATGGTATGATAATTGAATTAAAATTTTGAGGTCGACAAATGACTGATTTTGAATATAGTTTTATTCATTAACTTATAATTTATTAGTATTAATTTTTTAATTTGTCATCTTTTAATTTAAGATTGATTTCGGACATAACAAAAAATGTTATTGCTCATTTTTATTTTTATTTTCTTAGTAATGAAATAAAGAAAATTCATTAATCATAATGACTTTACTTCTGTATTTTTATTGTGGTTTTTAACTTTTGTTTTTTGTTTTTTGTTTTTTGTTTTTAATTTCTATTTGAAAATAAAAAAACATATTTACTTATTAATGTCTAATAATTATATATTGTATAAAACTAAAAATATAATTTTTTAAATAAATAAATCTTATTTTAATATCTTATATAATATTTATAAATAAATTATCAATCAATTGTATTAAATTAATTAAAATTTTATTTATAATTATTAAAGAAAATTATATATTTTGAAGAATTTATTAAATAATTATTTATTTTATTTTAAAACCGAATATTTTGATTAATTATAAATATTGAATTAAATTATTCATGATTCTTATTAATGGTCAATATTAAATAATTAAATATAATATTGAATTAAATTATTCAAAATTTTTGTCAATAATTTAATCATTTCGTAATTTTTATAGTTTTCATAAGTTATGCAAAGTAAAAAATAAAACCAAAAAGACAGAATTTTTTAATAAGTTTGGAAATAAAAATAAATGTTATAGTCTGAGTGGATAAATTTTCTAGCTGGATAAGTGTTCCATTTCTTACCGTCACATGCTTTCCTCTTCCTCCAAAGCAATTGTCAGGCGAGGTAACATATCACATGGCCTAACAAATCCAAAAAATATCTTCCCGATCGAATGTAAGAACCATAAAAACTAACCAAGAACATGTTACGTAACGTTCAAGAGGATCAAGTAAAATCTTAAATTTAGGAATATTATATATAATTTAATCCTCACTAATTTATTAAAAAACTGAATTGAAATTAGTGCTATTATAAAATAAAATACAACTTGAATAACATCATTTCGTAAACTTTGTAATATGCATGCGTTCGATTTTAGTCATGACCATACTATACTTGAGTCTTAAGAAATTTTTTTTTTAATCTTATCAGCATCTCTTTGTCTTTCGCTATTTAAGACCAAAAATATAAGATGTTGAAATACGAGAAAAATAAAAAGATTTACTTCCACGATACGGTATACACGTAAATGATAAAACTTGCATTTTTTATGTATATTAAATATACGAAAATTATATCAAAGTGATATAAAAAGTCAAAGATTAAAATAAATATATAATTGCAACAAATATATATGGTCAGAGAAAACGGTCTTAATTATAAAGAGGGTATGAGCGGTTCTAAAAGCAAAGGATAGATAAATATACAAACTAGGAAAGATGTTTGTATAAATTCCCCATGAGCTGTTCTAAGAGCAAAGGATAGATAAATATACAAACTAGGAAAGATGTTTGTATAAATTCCCCATGAGCGGTTCTAAGAGCAAAGGATAGATAAATATACAAACTAGGAAAGATGTTTGTATAAATTCCCCACTCTCCCTCTTAACGTATGGATAGCCAAACTCCACGATTGGACACTACCCTCCTAGCTCTTTTTCCAGGAATGATACCGATTCCAATCTGGGCTGGTCCATGTATCTAACCCTTGTCAGGAAAAAAGAAACTTTCGCAGTAACCATCTGAATTGACTACTTTCACCTTGTTCCATGTTGGAACATGCAAGTGAAGTCAATTGTAAATACGAGAAAAGGTTGGAAACAGCAGTGTAAATTGAAATGGGATGCGGAAGTGCAACGCATAAGAGCACATGGATGATCATGTGTGATGAGGTTAATTTGCATGTTCTTAGACCTCCCTGCGTCTCTGTTGTGGGACCATTCAAACAGGCATTCGTACTCCGTTCGTACACCTCAACTTGCAATCGGTTTTGCGGTTGGAACTTGGAAGTGTCTAAATTACGGAAATGCCACCCCGTGATCGGAAACGAATTGCCCTTTTTCCTCCTATCTGTATCTTATCTTGCAGGACACAAATCGTGTGGGTTGGTCCACTGGTGTTGGTGACCCAATGTTATAGGAATCTGCTTTATTAATTAGGGGATTTTCATTTTTTTTAATATTATAAAATGTCAATTAACAGAAAGATTTTTATTGTATTCTTTAACATGGGATAGGCTGGGTTTGAAGGATGGGTCCAAAATGCTCCCCCGTGAAAATGATGCATGTCTAAACGATGATTGAAGTTGGGGACCGGCTGATGCCTCCAACAAGTAAATGCTATCATTCGTTAACGTGTGATTGTCGGTAAGCCCCGTGCTTTAGTGTTTTTGTTGATTTGTCAACACGTTCTAAGGGGTACTTTTGGAAGAAATAAAATATCCAGCCAGAGAGAGCACGGGGTGGAGAGACAAAATTTGGAAAGAGAATGATACTTCCAACTTCAATAACGATAATAACTACCAATTAGCATATTTTACAAAAGCCAAGGTACGAATATCTAAATTCATGGTTTACTTAAGGAAATTATATTATATTATATTATATTATATATATAGAGAGAGAGAGAGAGGAGTGAAATATGAGCTATTAGTTTATAAGAGGGGTGACTAGCTAACTACTTTTTTAAGTAGCCAGCCAAAATGGCTCCCAATTAAGCAAGCTTTTGTTGCCACTCCCACCTTCTTTGCACCTGCTTGGACTTGGCAACTTCTCCATTCCCATTTCATCCGCAGCATTTTCTTTATTACCATCCTCATCCTCATCCTCAACATCGCAATTTTCATTTTCGGCTCCACTCTCAGTTATTTCTTCTTCAGCTATGTTCTCACCATATGCTTCTTCTTCTTCTTCTTCTTCTTCCTCCTCTTCTTCTCCATGTTCATTGTTAGAGTACCCTTGAGAACAATGTTTCATTAAGTGAAGCTTAAGCCTGCCGTTACTACGCTCAACGTGAAAATACGTGTGGTTGCTAGGGACAGCAACTGCTTTCAGTACCAGCCTCCCGCCATCTCTGTGAGGCTTTACTTGAACTGCCGTGGATCCGCTTATCGAGGTCAAAGGTGGTGGAAAGCTACTACTTCGCTTATTCCTTCTTTCTTCACGCAATTTTGATCTCTCTCTTGCATGATAGTTCGAGTTTTCAAAGGATACTAACGTCATCTCAATGGTTATTTCGCTTGCTCCACAACCAGTTTCGCTCCCTAAGCTCTCAGTACACATATCGAGGCTCTTTTCACTGAGAGAAGAATGAGAACGCTTAAAATTTGGCGGGGTGTACACCTTGTCTCCCTCGGAAGTTTGAGAGGTCTTGGTAGCAAGACATTGGAGAAAACTCCAGCCACCATTGTCAACGTTAGCATGGCTTTTGTTATCAGCGGTTGAACCGGAAATGTTGAACGTGAGTGGAGCCATTTTGAGCTTTAAAACACGTTGCTCGACGAGGCGAGTCGGCTCCAAGCATGATTGGAGGCCTTGACAACAACTTGAGGAGGACATTTGTCAAAATTCAGAAGAAACCAGAGGATTTGAACAAAAAGCAGGGTAGAAACAGGGTAGGCACAAGCCAGGCCCTTACGTTTTGTATGAAAAACAGTAGGATATAGAGGGTTTATTGGATTAAAGTTGTGAAATTTAGGCCAAATGAGATCCTTTAAACAAAACCATGTTTTGGTTTGGCTTCTACTTACAGCTCGGCTGCTTGGGGGAATGAGGGAGAGGGAGGCAGAGAATGAGCAAAGGAAGATAAGAATGGGTTAACATGAAAGAGAATTGAAAAAGGGGTGAGTATGAATATATAGTTGAAAAGTATTGGCGCTTTAGGCTGTGGGCTATTGATAATAGTGAGCCTATGAGAGGGACGAGAACGTTACATGCCACTAGAATTTTAAGGCAACGTAGAACAGTGAAGCTAAAGTGTCCTGAAAAGCAATACTGGACTTTGGTAAAAGCGTCAAGGGACGCGGAGTATCATGCACAAAATTCTCCTGTCCTGTCATGATTTGCTTCAACAATCCAAAAGAAAGACAACACTTGAAGCATTACCAACCTCCTAATCACAAATTACTGTACACATTTATGCAAAGTCTTTATGTACCAATTGATGATATACATATGTATCTTAGTTAACTATTACTGAGTTAACCTGCGGATTAAGTAAACAGAAGCACCCGTAAAATTAACTAACTAATTGCTCCATATTCATTCTTAATAAATTAACCTGTAAAGACGCGAATACCTCTAATGTTATGCTTTACAAGCAATTGAGTTTGTAAGAATGTCAATGTTGTAACCTAGTTCGTATTTTCATATCCAATATTCATCCACTTTAATTTATAATTAAGTGGCACGGTATATGGAGAAAAATTGAAAAATCATTTGTTTTAAAGACTTTTATGGTATTAAATATTAATATTAACTAAATTATTTTTATATATTATAAATTATTTACTAATTTATGAAAATAACTTGAGTAATATTAATCATGATAACACTACCAAAATAACTAACCTTACAATATAACAATTAGGTTAATGCAAAATTAAAATTTTATTCCAATAGTTACGAGTCCTCACATCAACATGGTAATGCTAGCAATATAGTGGCTACAATGTTTTCCAAAAATCAGTGGTTACAGAAATCCGAAGCTCTCGACTCAGTTCTTGCTTTCCTCTCGAAAGAAAACGGTACAGTACTATAGAGTTAAAAAAAGGTGTATACGATTCTTTTTACTTTTTATTTTTTACTTTTAGTTTTGCTTTTTGTTTTTCATAAAAAGATTATTTATTTTAAGTCTTTAGTTTTTTAAATTTCTTTCAGTTTTTACAACCTATGAAAACTTACAAAAAGTGATTTTGATTTCTATTTTTTTCATAATATAATTTATCATCAACTAAGTATTAAATTAATCATTATAAATAATTTAAATTAAAAATATCTTTAAATGTATAAATTTAAAATAAATTTTATTTATTCATTTATAATTTTATCTAAGATATAACTATTATCAGTAAGGAGAGGGAAACTAAAAATCGTATAATTTTTTTATTTTTGTTTTAAGAAATAGAAAACAGAAAAATAAAAAACAAAAATAAAACTAAACAATCTAATTTAGATTAAAATAAATAAATAATTAAAATAGTTTATATAAAATAAATAAATCATAAATTAATTTCTTAAAATTAAAATGATGAGCAACATTTTGACTTGGGAACAAAGAATTTTTAAAAATAAAGATTTGATTAAATGAAATATCAGAGAATATTGTGATTTAAATAAAATAAAATATTATTAAAACGTTACATTTAAATTTATTTATTTTCCACCAACGACCGTACTTTTGTGAAGGTAAGGGGTTCTTTGATCTCATTTATAATTTTTTTAGTTTTTATTTCTTAATTTTATTTTTTTAAAAACAATATATTTAAATATTAATATTTTTGTAATTTCTAGTTTTTATTTCTTAATTTTGATTTTTAAATAAAGAAAAAGGATATTTAATTATTAATGTTATTGTAATTATAATTATAATTTTATTACTGATAATAATAAATATTAAATATAAATTATAAATTGATTAATTTATAAGTTAATTAATTAATTCTTTGTTTATTTCTTATACATTATTATTAATAAATATCAATCAAAATTCATTTTATGTAATAAAATAAATCATTAAATAACTAGATAATTTGTAATATTTATTTATAGAATAATATTTATTTGTTTATATATATATATATTTTAATTGTTAAAATTAATGTCATTGTTTAAAAATTTTAAAATTAGTTATAAATAGTAAATAATTAAATAGTATACATTTAGTTAATGGTAAATCATATTATGAATATTTTTTGGAATTTCTACTCATGTTGCAAAGCATACATATTGCATTGTTCTTTTCGCAGGAAAACATTTGATGTCGCAAACTTCTAGACATGAGCATTAGGCTATACTTAGTTATACGTAAAGTTTTTAAGGTAATGGAATGGAATGAAATAGTTTATAATAGAATAGAACGTAAATAAAAGTAATATTAGAAAATTATTATTCGGGAGGGATGGAAGGGTTCATAATGTAATATGGTGAATTGTTGTTTAGATGAAGGGTTTATAATGTAATATAGTGTAAAGTTGTTTTTACATTCTATCTTAAATCCTCCGAGTCGAAGGTTTTTTATTTTTACTGTTTAGGATGAAATGAGATATAATATGAAACTCTCCTATTTTATTCCATTCTATTATAAAATTTCCTCCCAAATAATAAAATAATATTATATTTCATCAAATTCTATTATAAAACTCTCAACCAAAAGTAGACTTATATTAGCAAACCACAATAACAACATATAAACAGTAAATCATCTTAGCTTGTTAGTGAGTTCTTATATTTCTGGTGGTCTGAAAACAATTACTAAAGGAAGAAATAGTTGCTTTCAGATTTTAAGGACAACTAGTATTCCAGGTTCCATTCCGGTTTTAATGTTTGTGAAGGGAAGGGGTTCTTTGATCTCATTTCTATCTTTACAAATTACATATGTTTAACTACAGCATCCAAATCTTATTGAAACAGGGGATGAAAATGGAGATTGAAAATTATTACGCTTTCATCATCAAGATTCAAGAAATCAACACCAGTGCACACACTTGATATTTAAGGGATTAGTTTAATTCACAAAACGATGATTGCAAGCCACACGATGCAGAACTTGATATCATAGAGAGGGTGGATACTTTAGAACACTCGGATGATCATTTCAAGTTTTAAATTTAGTACAAATCAACCGACCAAAGCCATGGGTTGATCCATGCCTTTGATATCTTCCAAGGCAAGAGTGGAAGCCTGGGGTATACATTTCCGACTTTCGAATCTATAAATTTCCGAAAGAAAGTAATGTCCCATTCCTCTTTGCACCGCTTTTTCTTTGGACCAATCTGATCTTTGGTTCCAAGAGGCTTTAAGAAAGAAAATGCTAAAAACTCTATGGACATGCATGTTTACCTTGGAAGAAAAAGGATTAGTTTCTTTCTTTTTGTCCCTTACAAATTACTATTCCTGTAAAGCCATATATTCTCCTTTCCACTCATTCCTCCATCCGCTTTGGTTGGCATACAGTACCTACTTTCTGCCACTAGCTTCTCATGCCTAATTAACTTACCGAACGAGTGATATTTTGAAAAATTACATTTCCTATTAGACAAAGCAAAAGCTATAGTTATCCATATAATTTTTTTTTTTTTTGGTGTCTGGCTTGGCTGATCTCTAGGGTGGATTTATTGCAGAAATAATTTATCTGTCACCACAACAAACCAGCTAACTACTGTTCAGGAATGTTATTGCAGAGTGGAGATCATTGTCGTCACAATAACCTTTTTTTCCCTGAAGCGAATTTTTAGTCTTCATTCTGCCTGATTCCAGCCTCAATGTTGCAGGTACAGTCTTATAAAGTCATTGTTCCTAAGAATTGCAGACTCTGTGGCTAAGCTAACCAGTCAAATAGGAAAACTGGTAAATAAAGAAGCAGGAAAAGGAATGGATTAGAATATATGCTGTGTTCTACAAATGCACAGTAAATAGGTACGGACCTAGTGGTTACACTCTCCAACAATGAACAAGAGTTTAATGTCACGTACAAGTGAAAATGTAGATACTTTCTGCATGTTGAGAACTATATCAGTCAATAGCGCCAACTCAGGGAGGTTTCGATTGAGGAAAAAGCCTGGTGGCTCAAAATAATGCCTTTTTAGCTCTCTGAATCCACTGTGCTAGTATAGTGTGGGAGCAAAAAGAAATTGTGCTCCCGATTTCTACTGTCCCTATCAAATTTGTTTTCAAGATCAATCATTTTTTAATTGTATTTTTTTTATTTTTATTTTGCAGATGGACCAATCAAGGGAAGGAAAGATCCTCCGCAGCCAAAATGAAATAGAGGTCCTGTTGCATCAGCTTTGTTTCCTTGGCTCCACCTGAAAGTCACAAAGTAGATCCATTTTTAATTTGAAATGCATGTCTCTTGTTTAATTATATATTATACTTCATTGTTTTTGCCAATTTCTTACTCTTCAAATCTTTCCCAGGGGATCCACTGGAATCAAATTCAGCAAACATGTCAAGAAGCGTGCTTTCTTGTATCTTTTGACCATTATAACGGCAAATCCTTCTTTTCTGTAAGTTTGTAGAAGTTACACGTAAACCATGCAGATACGTCACTAAACTGATCAACGTTTTGGGTGGGTATAGACGGAGATAAGGTAGAGCTGCTTTTTAAGAATTTCTTAAACCATTCTTGTTTCTAAGGTGTTGGCATTCACCATCATCCGAATCAAATTAAATCTCTCTAGGAAGAAAACCTTCATCCCTTGCAACTTTGAAAAGAGAATTAGCATACACGATATGTAAACAAGTATACCTTCATTTAACAATA
Organism: Erythroxylum baracoense; assembly: GCA_025629805.1. Classification (NCBI taxonomy): domain Eukaryota; kingdom Viridiplantae; phylum Streptophyta; class Magnoliopsida; order Malpighiales; family Erythroxylaceae; genus Erythroxylum; species Erythroxylum baracoense. Next base: position 10,298,856 of record JAOTAY010000004.1, read on the forward strand.
GAAGGTCAAAGTCTCATTCTATTAGCCAATAGGAAACAAAAATGGGGAGCATTCATAAAATTAAGCAAGATAAGCAAACCAAAGTTGATTGAATTCTCTTTGCAGACAAAGTGTAGGAGAGGCTATTAAAAACTCAGAAATGGTAACAGGCTGCAAAGCATCTGTTAGTGGAATGTATTAACAGGATTGCTACTTTTACTAATGAGCATTGTGTAATTCTTTTGACAAAAAGGAAATGGGGGCATATTCTTTGCTTTAAAAGGTGAAAACAATTAAATGCAGAAGATACACCATACTGTATCAAGCTTTACAGGGTACTGAACGGAGCACTCAAATTTATTGTCATTTTTCATCATTATATTATAATTTTACACTTCCTCCCTAAAAAATGGAAGGTAATACTAATAATGCCGTCAATAACACAACTCCCTCTTGCATCCAATAATTTAGAACACAGATCAATCCCGCACCAACTTAACGATCCTACAATAATACGTGAAGGTTCTGAATTTCAACTTGAAATGTTCTAAGTTTCTTCTCGACATTGGATAGTTCATCCTTAGTATGTAAAAGTTTATCTAGCCTCAGTTGTGCTGCATCTTGGTACGGCTTGCCAATAGTTTTTACAAAGTTCTCTAAATTCCCAACAGCTTCCGAGAGATCCTTCTGCATGGCATTCTCAATTTCACGTGCCAAGCCATCCGCAATCCTGTTTACCTTATCTACTATAGCTTGTTTACGAGCTGGGAAACTTGCAATTGCTATATATCTGTCACATATACAAAGGGTCAGGCAAGGAAACTCACACTCGTGTTGATTAAGAGATGAGAAAGAATAAAAAGCGTACAGACTGTCATGACTGGATGAACTACATCAAAATATATAAAGATAGATGCTGCAGATAGGACGAGAACAAGTACACAAAGCAAATATGCACAAGTCATACAAGTTACGGATGTGTGGTTCAGAGAGCAATCCATGGTTGGTACTCCCTACTGATGAACCAAATTCAGGTCATTTAACATAAAGAGTAAAGGGCATTGTTACAAGTAAAGTTCAAAAAATTAAGGATCTAAATCATGCAACCGTCTGGTATATAAAGGAAACTTTTGAATACTAAGCAGTAAGTTACGAAGGAGGTTGGGGCTTTAGAATTATTACCCTCCAGCAGAACATAAACCAAGAGCAAGAAGATCTTCTAAAGTGGAAGGTAGCACAGACGTCAGAAGAGATGCAGATAAACCAGCGGCGCCTAGTCCACCAAAAGATCCCAAATACTGTGAATGAAAGATAAAATGTTCAGTCCTTGGGTCATTAGTTGACCGAATCTTTTTAATCAGCTTCTATCTATCAAATTTAAATGATTATATTCTGACCAGAATGCTTTAAATTTGAAGCATGGTGCCGAATCTTGAAAGTCATGAGATAGGAATACAAGACAATAATATTATCTAACACAAATTCAAAATGCCAACAATTACTTGGCTTTCTTGATGTTAATTTATTGTAAGTTGCCAACAGACATTTTCAGATTTGCCACAATGACTGACTAACTGATACAACAACAGAAAATAATTCGGTAAAACAAAATAAGCAACATATAACGGGCTAAGCATCCATAAGACACTAACCTAGAAATTAAGCACATGATCTGGTTCCAAAATATACACAAGATTAAGCATCTACCTGCCTCCTACTTGGAGATTCGGCAAGTTGAAATAATAGTAGGCACAGTTGATTTTACTTCAAAAAAGTATCATAACTAAAATTTTCCACTTGTAATCAAATTCTACATTACATATAAAAGAATCACTCAGGGAAACTTGAGACTGACCACTTCACGTATTTCTTGTTCAAACAGCTTAGAAGCAGCATCAACATTGAAGTCTTCTATCACGCTCAAGCTCAGCTCATCAACCTTTTTAAGAGAGTCATATGTATCTAAGTACAGATGAAGATTTGGATCAGTAAATGAAGGCCATCTTCTACTGAAAGATTCTTTGTACAGCTTGCCTTCACGAGCATTGCTTGATTGTAACCATGTCAAATATTCTCCTAGTAATTTCTGTGGGGCAGGATAACGTCAACAAGAAAAAGGGAAAGATGAAAAGAATTATCATTACCATATACTAAAATGGGATATGATATCATAAATGGATAAAAAGCATATTAGAAGGCTCAGAAGTGTACAGATCTTGTACGGGTAGGTAATACGAAGATGTGACACAAGTTATTTAGGGCTTTTCAGATAATATAGCATAAAAGTTGCAAACATTTGAGAACATAGTTAATTGCAAAAATAGAAGATAGTGTCATATTTTTAAATGTGCTGGAGCTTACTCACTTGTGCTTCCAAGAGTCCAGGACCTATAACATCATTTTGGATCCTTAGGGTGCCAGGCATCATGGTAGATTTTTCTCCTCTAAATATATATGATGAGACAACATCAACACTAGATAATTGCAGAGTAGACTTTATTAGCTCTATTACCCGGGATTTTGTTGCATCAATCTACAATCCAATTAACAATAGCTAATTCAAAAGTTATTGAAACAACAAGAGTTATTTTCATATCAAAATATAATCAACTTTAATGTACCAGTGATAAAGCTTTCCTCCTCCAAGCAATGCTCTCATTTTCCATCTTCATCGCATAATCTCTTACACTCTCAACTAGTTCAGTTGCAGAGGTCAAATCCTGTCTGGCTCTCAGGCAATCTTCTTTCAGAAGAGTTTCACAAGCAGAAAATAAACGTTCAGCTATTGCAATTGGTGTTTCAAGTTTAAGTTTCATCCTTTCCATTCCTGTCCTCGTTGATCCATCTAAGAAACTATAAAGGAATTGTTCAAGTTCATAAAAGCTAGTAATTTTCCAATGAGAATCTAAAGCTAACAATTCTTTGTGATCTTTTCCAATGCTAGAAGAAGCTGATAGTTTTTGCTGAAGAGCAGAACGAGCAGAAACAGGATATAAGATTACATTCTCAGCATTCAGCAATTTCCTTGCATTCTCCTTGATAAATGATATAGCTTCCTCAAGCTACATATCATGCGAGACAAGCAAAATAGGAAGTAGGTAGTTTTAGAAAACCAGATTAACATAAATCAACAATATCTCAATCCAGTAAATAATCAATGAATGGTGCAAAAAGAGTTCATAATAAACCTCACTGGCACTCTGATAAAGGTCCGATTTATTCAACACAAAGACAACTTTCTTCTTCCACTGTTGAGTATAACGGAGAAATGCTACCTGAAAATTGGTATGAAGGAGCAAAATCAAATTCATAAATGCGAACAACAAATCCAGACAAGACAGTACATAGCGTCTACATAATCACACATGCAAATAGACAACAGTCAGCATGAAAATTATGCAAATGCAAATTAATTTCCTTTAGGACTAAATTGGGCCTTTCTATATAATAAACCAATGTCAAATGCATTCATTAAGTGCTAAGGAAATTCATGCAGATCAAAATGAACATCTAGGCCAATTGCAGGATTCTTTGCACCTTCTAAATCTCACTATATTGTGACAAAATAGCTTTTAGAAACATTAAAACTATGTAATCTGTTTCAATTAATCATCAAGGCAATGGAATATTTAAATTAGATGGCACATAGAATCAGAAGTAGAGAACCCTTACTAAATGGATAATTAACCCATCATATAAATAGAATTAAACTCAACATAAAGTAAGTTCATGATATTTGAGTTGTGATATGAAGACTGCAGAATAATGAGAAATGTGTTAGAAACAATCTGAAGTTAAAAATTCCATACCTCACTTTCGGTCAATGGACGGTCAGCAGAAATAACAAAAAGAAGCAAATCTGCACGAGGCACAAATTCCTCTGTTAGGCGCTGCTGTCTTTGGAGGATGACATTAGTCCCTGGTGTATCAACAATGTTGATCTGCTTTTCAGAAAAGAAAAGTTAGAATTTTATAGAAGAAAAAGACGGACACTAGAATGAAGTAGCATCTTCTTCAGCCTATACACATTCAGCACAACATCCAGCAAGTACAAACGGAGACAAATATGTTTTGAATACTTTGGTTTAACTATTATCACACATTGTTCCCTGAAACTTTCTGACAATGTTATTAGACAAATTTATTGTACTGAAAGGTATGGCATTTGTGCCCAGGCCCGAAATCAACAGACTCGACCCAGGTTAACTGGGCTTCAGGCCAGTCTTGAATTTTTTTTCCTTCAAAATTTTTGGTCTTCGGGCCAAACTCGGGCTCAGACTCTACGACCCTGCCCGAAACCCGAATATGTCAAGCATAAACGTATTATGACTAAATGACGTCGTTTTCAAAATAACATTAAATTAAATTTTAGAAAGGGCTTTTAAAAAAATTTTTGGCCATCCTTATGTACTGTGTTACATTAGGCACATCTATTTCACTACTGTTTAGGTCTACTCAGAAATCAGAAAGATCAAATAATGCTCTCAGTCCACAACTTTGAAAACCTCTACATCCATTACAATTATGCATGGTGAAACAATCCAAGGGAGGGAAAATAAAGCAATACACACCTCTTTAAGAATTGGAGCTGGGAGGTAGCATATATATTGACCATCAGGATGCCTTTCACAGCGTTGTTGCTCTTCAGAAAACTTAGAATAGCGTAAGAAGGTGATCTCATTGGTTGTAGGAATAACACCCTCTTTAAGATAACTTTCCCCAAGAAGTGCATTAATAACAGTTGATTTTCCAGAGTTAAATTCACCCTAACGACACCAAAAAATGACAAAGAATCATGAGGAAATAAAGCCTTTCAAAACATTTTTATAAAGATAATGACGTAAGTATATAGCAAAATATGCTCACGTCAATCTTACACTTAGCCAGAGATAGAGCATGAACTGCAAAAATCAAATATTGACCTAAAAATAAAGGTAGGAAGAAAAGAAAAGAGGCAAAAGAAGTGTTTTAAGAAGTAGGAAGAGGAAGGACACAATACCCTAAGATATGAAAATTAAGATGCTGCCTAGAAACAGGCCTAAGTGCAGCTAAATTAACAGCTAAGGGCCGTTATAGATAAAAGAAAAGAAACGAGAACAAAAGAATGATTCCAGGATTCTTAATCTTTGTTATAAGGCAAGCACCAATATTCAGAAACAAATAAATGAAACTAGCTTTTGGCATTTTTTTCTCATTTGTCCCAGAGTGCCTGCAAATGTTAAAGACCACTTCATTGTAGATCTTACAGAGAAGGGTTCATCTGCAATTTTGAGCTAATACCAATTATACCCCTGGAACCAGAATTTGTTGAAATTCATTACACAATTACCACTATGGCCAATAAAAATGGCTCATCAATTTGAGAAACAGCATCAATGAGAAGCGAAACCTCCTCCATCTGTCATTCAAAACCAAAACTGATTTAGGCAAAAAAGCATATGAAGGGTTTGTGAATAGGTTAGAATTATCTGATAAATGGATGCAACTACCAAATTTTAATTAAAAGATCACCATAGGAGCAGCCTTTTCCATAACATCAATTGCTTCAAACAACAACGATTTCTCTGTTTCTATGAGCTGCTTTTCTTGGTCCTTCAATTTGACAAAGCCTGCTATCTTCTTTATACCATGATGATCATTTTGCAAATCCAACTTTTTCAACTTATTGGGGATCTCAAGCTCATCCTGGGTGCTTGGCTCTGTTGCAAGTCCAAGGTTAAGCAATCGGCTCAAATCATCATCACTAAATGACCTCAAATCCTCCAACGACATGACTAAACCACTGGCACCAGATGTGGGAAATTTTGATCCCTCGATAAATAATGTAGTCTCTTCAAGCGAAGAAAACATGAAAAATATGGGTATCTTTACATTCGTCAATCCAAAGTTCACTCCAAGATCAAGATGTTTCTCTTGACCAGAATCAAAAATGAGAAAATCAGCACCTTCAGCATTAGATGCATTAAAGGCAGCTTTTGGAGTCTTTACTATTCTGGCTACAAGAGGGAGAACTACCGATTCAGATTTCGAATCCATCATCATGTTTCTTGCTACAATAGCAGGAAGACCTACGTCATAACAATAAAACCAAATTACTTATAAGCGGAGTCTAACTTCTAATGCGCATAACAATTTTTACGGACAACAAGGCTACAGATTGATTGTCTGTAATTGCAAACAAATAAAGCCAATAGACTATTATTCAACTTGCATGGCATCTTTATGCCACATAACATAGTCTAATAAGTAGTGCATGAAATTGGTAGAAAGGTCCGCTTGATCATAGTCGAATAAGTAGTGCATGAAATTGGTAGAAAGGTTCACGCTTGATCACAACATGAAGTAAATCAACTGAAGGAATTCACAATCTCTCTAAAATCCAAAACCAAACCAAAAACAAAAAATCAAAACCTTGATCAGAAAGCACAACGCCACTGGCATTAACGGCAGCGACGATATCAACTCTCTCTCCAATCAAAAAGAAAGCGCGATTCCTCACAACAGACTTCAGCAAGCAAGCGGCATCGTATAGCCGCTTCCCACTGCCATCACCAGCATTGAGAACAACAATCCCAACCCACTTAGAAACGACCTTGTCCACGAAGTTCAACGCGTCGGGGCAGCTCAAAATGTCGTCAGGGTGGAGCTGGAGGACAATGCTCGGGACCCTTATCTTGGGACGCTTGAAACCGCCGGGGAAAAGGGTTCTCGGCGGCTGCTGGATGGGGGAGTTCTCGGCAGTTGAGGGCTGGAACGGCGTGTCGTTGAGGCTGGAGTGGAAGAGTAAACGATGAGTCCGGTTAATAAAGCAAGGGAGAGGAGTAAAGAAGGTGAATGATGGAGAGAGAAAGAGTGAAGGTTTTGGAGTGGGAAGAGTGAGGAGAGGTGGCATTGAAACCTCGGAGATAGCTCTGAGTTCTTTTGTTTTTGGTTTGAGGGTGTGCTGTTTCTTGTTAGCAAGAAAAAGAGTGAAGAGGCTTATCTGCAAATCTTGTAATTGCGTCCGCGTGTGTGTTCGCGCTTCTATCGTCTCTTATCTTCCTGATCCCACAATTTCTTCTGTTTTCTTTTCGGTCCTTTTAGACAGTCCATTATTTCGCACACGCATTGCTTAATTCATATTTAATTAGCTATATGTAAGAATTCAAAAAAATTGTTATTATTAAGTTGACTTTTTTAAAATTCCCGTGTTCTATTATGTTTTGAAGTTTTATGTTCTTCAAAATACATTTTTTTATAAATTAATAATTTAGATCATATAAAATTATTTAATTTAATTTGTTAATTAGAACTAAAATTTGAAAATTTGATTATATAATAAATATTATTATTTCGATTTATATGGAATCCATACATTTCATTCAATAGTAAAAGTGGAATCAATTGATATTATTGTTTATGATTGCAATTTGCAAATTTGATCTTTTGTGCAGATTAAGAAATGCTTGATGCACCTAGTAATTGAGAAAAGTGCTTTGGCATCATGCAAGTCGAGGAAAACAAACATTTTATAAAGTTGATAATATTGGCTTTATCAAAAGTTATTAAGCACCGATTTGGTTGAGTTTTTGGAGGATGGAAAAGTATTTTTTTACCGCAAAAGCTATTTTAAAGAAAAATGAATATTTGGCTATAGAATCCAAAAGTACTTTTTAAATAAAAATGACTTTTTTAGAAGTTAAAATACAGCTTTTTAAGAAGTTCAAATTTAGAACTTTTCAGAAAAGTCCCTCATTAGCTTTTTCGGGTAGACTTTTTTCTATCACTTACGTTTATAATATATCTGACTTTTAACGTTTATCGCAGATCTTCCGTAGTTGTTTTGCAAACGCATCTTCACAAGGGAAAAAGTGACCACCGATTTCTCAAGGAACACAACTAACCCATCTTGACTCGGTTCATTTCAAGTACTTGCTTTATTTTGCTTTTTTTGTCATTTCTTGATCTGTTAGTTTCATTTTTTCTGATGTTAGTTGTTTCCATTTCTCAATCTGTTGGTTTCATTTTTGTTCTTATGTGAACTGCGGTTAGGAATAGAAGATTTTGTGTTGCATTATGAGTAGTTTGTATTTGCGTCTGAGTGATCTTATAATTGTCATGACCTTCTAGGTCAATCGCTTATTCGCTAATGTATGATTGTATTTTGAAAAATGAGATTGTTGTATCTCTGACTATTCTTTCTACCTGCGACAGATGACACTTTTCTAGTTGTCCTGTAATCCAATTCCATAGACGCGTGTTCATACTCCTTATCACATGATGTTTGCAATTCATCGTTTCCTTTTTGGAATGCAATCACCACGCATCTGTTGCATGTTGCTTTACTGAGTCCAGAGCTCGAAGCTCCTGTACGCTTGCCGAGGTCACCTTCAACTCTTTGTAATAAATCACTTGTTAAATGCCAATTGTTTGATTATATTTCCAATTCACACCAACCAAGTTAGTTGGTTTTAAAAATGGTCAAAGTTTGCTACTTTTCATGCGCTGAAATGTAAAAAATGATAAAACCCAGAGGTGACCCTTTTCAATTTTTCATCTTGTGGTTCCCTTTTTTCTTCTTTCTTCTTTTTTCTGTTTAACTTGATTTATGAGGTAAAGCTCCCCCACATCCATTGGTTTCTGGTGCACGTTCAAATGTTAGAAAACAGAGTAATGGTCAAAACAGGTTTTCAGATTCTTGCTCTGAATCTTCAAGATTTCTTGTACAGGTCCTACAAGAAAAATGAAAGTCCTCAAAATTGTCATATGTTAAAGGATTTCTACTTCTGTTCGACGCCCCTTTTTTTACTCGCCTTTTGTTTCATTCCCTCTTGTAATTACCTTTAGCTAATCAAACTAGATGTGACTACCCTTTTAAAACTTATGTGTTTGTCTCTTTTATCGACCCTTTTCTGATGATTTCTCAACTCTATCGTCAACCTTCTTTGACGTGCTTGATCTTCTACGGTTATGCTTTTATATTTTCTCATACTTGCTTAATTCATTGTTATATGCAGTGGAAATTTTGTTGTTGATAGAAAATGTCAAATCCAAGTCAAGATATTCAAGGTGGGGATAAATTGAAAAAAAAGGTTAAAGCGGAGTGGAATAATAGAACTTTTGAAATTGTAATCAAAATTTTTGTGGAAGAGACATTAGTTGGAAATTGACTAAATGGTCACTTTAACAAGATTGGATGGAAAAATATAGTTTCAAAGTTTGCTCATGAAACTAAGAAGAATTATGAATACAAACAATTTAAGAATAAATGGGATGGATTAAAAAAGGATTGGCAGCTTTGGACAAATTTAGTAGGTAAGGAAACTGGACTAGGATGGGATCCTACTAATCAAACTATTGATGCAAGTGACGAATGGTGGGAAAAGAAATTGAAGGTAAGCATTTAAGCTTTAGATTTATAATGTTCTAATGTTACTTGATAGTTTAATAACTTAAACAATATTATTGTAGGAAAATCCCGAAGCTGCCAAATTCCGAACTAAAGGTTTGAAACATATTGAGCAGCTGAATATTTTATTTAAAGATGTTGCAGCTATAGGGGAAGGAGCTTAGGTACCTTCTTCTGGTTTTGTACCAAATGATGCTTATATGCCATCTAAAGAAAGCCTAGTTGATACCGATCTTGATGACAACTTTTTTGAAGGCTTTACTATCAATCAAGAAACTGAAACTATTAATAATGAGATTGTTTCATCAACTCCAACTCTAGGAACTTCTATAAAAGGAAAGGGGAAAAAAAGAAAGAAACATGATACTAGAACAAGGGCAACAGAAAGGGTAGATGTACATCTTACGAAGTAGCATTTCTGAGGTGATGGACATCTTACGAAGTACCAATGAAATAGAAAGGGTAGGTAAACTATTTATGTTAGCTACCAAATTATTTTTGAAGAAGGAAAATAGAGAGATGTTTGTTGCGCTTAAGAATGTTGATCTTCAAATCGAATGGCTTAAGAAAATGAAATGATTGTGATTTTTGTAATAAATTATACATGTATTTGGTTACTAATATTGGACTACTTGTAATGTGTTGAATTGGAATTCTATACTTGTAATATGTTGTATTGGATTTCTATTTGGTTAATTTTGTTGTAATGAATTAAATTATACTTTATTATTATTATGTTATGATTACTGCTATATTACCTTGTCATACAATAAGCTTATTGTTTATTTTTTATATGTATTTTGATACAGATGTCATCTTCTAATAATGATTATGACAATGATCATGAATATAATGAAGAGATTGAAGAAGAAATTTTACGTATGGTTCAAACTGGAGTATCACTAACCATAGGCCATTATATTAAATATTATACTAAAAAACCATGCAGAACATCTTCTACATCCCTCACACTGGATGGATGTTTGTAATGGAGATGCTTAATGGCCATAGAGATAGATGTCATCAACAATTTAGAATAGAGAAGGATGTTTCTATCAAATTCTGTAAATTATTAAATGAGTCATATGTATTAAAGAAGGTACAAAAGTAACAATAGAAGAGGCTGTGGCTATGTTTTTGATCACTTTAGGTCATGGACTTTGCAATAGAATGATTCAAGAAAGATTTCAACATTTTGTTGAAACAATTTCTAGATGGTTTGAAATAGTATTAAAGGTTGTTTCACGTATGTCGATTGATTTCATAAAATCAAAAGATCTAACTTTTAGAGAAATTCCAAGCAAAATTAAAGATGATAGAAGGGATTGGCCTTATTTTAAAGACTGCATTGGAGCGATTGATGGAACACATATACTAGTTATAGTTCCAAGGTCTAATCAAATAAAATATATTGGGAGAAAAGGCATTCCTACGCAAAATGTAATGGTTGTATGTGATTTTGATATGTGCTTTACTTTTGCTTGGGCTGGTTGGGAAGGCACAGTACATGATGCTCGAATTTTTATGGAGGCCTTGCGTAATGACAGATTACACTTTCCTCATCCACCTAGAGGTTTGTAACGGATAACTTCATACTTTTTTAATTTATTCTTAATAATTCAATACTTCTTTATTTATTTATTTTTAATTTGGAATGTAGGAAAATATTATTTGGTAGATGCAGGATATCCTCATATGCAAGGTTATTTAGGGCCATACAAAGGTGAGAGGTATCATCTTCCTGATTTTCGACGTGCTGGTCTTCCAAGAGGGAAGAAAGAAATATTCAATTATGCACATTCTTCTTTAAGATGCACAATCGAAAGAACATTTGGCGTTTAGAAAAATAAGCGGAAAATTTTACGTCAAATGCCCAGTTTTCTTTTCCAAAGCAAGTTAAAATGGTAATTGCTTCAATAGCCATTCATAATTTTATAAGGTTAAATTCTCAAAAGGATGAAGAGTTTTCTCCCTGTGATGAAGATGATGAATTACTTCCTACAAATGACGAAATCAATGAAAATGAAGACATTGAAGAAAATCATTTAGACAAGCCACAAAATAACGAGATGAATGATGCGAGGGAACATATTTCAAATCTTCTTGTATTACAATAAAATGCATAATTGATTATGTATTTAACTATTTACTGAACTTGAATATTTATTTTGGGATTATAATATTATTTAGCGTTTTATATGTTTTAATATTTATTTTTGATATTAGTTTTATTTCCAAGAAAATGAGACATCTCTTTAAATAATTTCCTACAAGATGGAAGTGAATTCGTCAAACAATTGTAAAGTAAATGTAAACCAATTGTTTAATATACTTTAAAAATTATTCATATGCATAAATAATTTTTATTACAAAATAACGTATGGTTAAAATTAATAAAAGTGTTTTTTATTTTTATGTTGCCAAACAGTCTACTGTATGAAGCTCTTCCAAAAAAGCTATTTTTTTAATTGACAGCCAAATAGTCAACTGACTTCTTAGAAAAGCTCTTCTCAGAAAAGATCTACTGACAAAAGCTCTACTAATATCAACTCATCCAAACATGCACTAAGTTAATTTGTGCATCTTTATCTACGAGGTGCATATTTTGTTTCTTACTGAAAATTCGCAATTTCTTTCTTATACTCTCATTATTATGTAATCTTTTATATACTCATTATTATATATTCTCTATAAACAACGAATCCTTATGTTAAAAAATATTTGTGCCAAAGTGTGAAATATTTAATTCTTGAGATTGTCATGAAACTTTTAATAGTGGTATGAAGAAAAAAGAACATTAAACTTCTTTTTTTTCGGATGACATTGTGGGAGAAAATATTAACAAAAGCGAAAATGTAAATAAAGTCGTAATGTAAATAAAACTGTGAGAAACTCATGGTGGAATGGAGAAAAAAAACTAGGTTGTATATAAATGTGTCTTCAATGGGTACAATCTTGAAAGTAGCATTCTTGAAAACAAATCAACATTAGTCAGTTTTCAGAATAAATCACAGTCTATAATTATAATCGCTATAAAGGATCTTTGGATTCATGAGCTAAACAATTATAATACAAGTATTTGCTTTAACTCTAGCTTTCCTTAAATGTGCATCAAAGATAGCAGAGAGAAGCAAGAAGTTGAACCAATTGCATCTCCATTGCCAGCAAAAAATGTAGGACTTGGAGCGGAGCTAGTTTTAGCATCCAAAGTTTCAAGAAGGCTCAAATTCTCTGAGGAAGAAAATTTGACAGCATTTTTCATCATTATCACGTCTAGTTAATTCTTAAACTTGTGAACCTGAGAGTGCACTGTCTCAATTTTCGAAAGGACTGCCTCGAAGGACTTACCACTGCCATCACCAAACTCAAAAATAAATTGGCCATCATCAAAACCAGAAATGTCACTGCACTTAGTATGTTGATCTACAATTGCTGCTCAAAAACCATAGTAAGCATGTCAGTAATTATAAAAACTAAGCAAAAAATTTTCAGTATTAAATGTATGTAAGAAATGAAATAAGGATAAAGACCAGGACAAGCTATTAAAAGTAAATTTAGGCAGCTACTTTTGTTTTTGTTTTGTTTTTCCATTTGGGTATTAAGAGGTTGTACAAATAAAACTCAACAAATTGTATAGTCAGGGTCTCTATGTCAATCTAACATTATTTATTTCAACTGTGCTTTTCATCAATAAAGTCTCTTAATTGATGAGAAGAAAATACTAAAACCTTAAATTTGTTTTTTGGTATCAATTAAAGTGTTTGATGAACATCGACAGTGTTTGAAAAGGAAACAAAAGGCTATGATACAGGAGTAAAGCTGTGTCTCCCAGCAGAACATGATTATCAATTTGGGAATCTTGTTTTGCCCCATTCTAAAATCTAAATCACTACCACCACTCTTCAAGGGCCAATTACAAATAAAAAACGAAAACCATCATTACTAAATAGGTAAGCAAAACAAAGAAAGAATCTCTAAGAAACATTCTCCACTTTTAGTCCATTTGTAATTAGGCATATCAAAGGCAAGTATTTCCCATCTATATTTCAATCAAAAACTGATACTTACTGTCAAACCCCGTTTTTGGAGTCTAACTCGTGCTCTGATACCAAACCTGTTGGACCTCATTTCTAAAGTTGAACTCGAGAGTCATGAGACGTAAGCGTAACACTCTGTAGGGTTCTTATAACATCCCAACATCTATAATTATGATCATATCCTCAAACGTTACCCTAACATATCACTCAATTTATCTCTTATTTCCATAACAAACAAAGTACATTTCAAGCTCCATTCAAGCCTAAATGTATCATAGATAAGCAATGATAAGCCCATAACTTATAAAATGTACATGATTCGGGAAAAAAAAGCATAACTTTCACTAAGGATGTCAGATTAAGACCATTCAAGTACGATTTCGAAGAGGACTTTGAGTTCTACAACTTCTATGAAGACCCTGAAGAGAGATTTTCCCACCTAGAGGGTCAAAAAAATTTCACATTTTCATAATTGTCTCGAGAAAAACGGACATGAACTGAGCTGAAATGCTGGAATACTGAAGAAGGTCTGCCTAGCGGACATCAAGTCCACCCAACGGACCTTTATGGGTCCACCCAACGGACCTTTATGGGTCAAATGCCAGATTTCCAACTCCTACAAGTTACCTATAACCCCTCTTATGCATATTTATCAATTCTAACTTATTTTCCTCATCATTTTCACCTCCATTTCATCTCTAACTTATCACACTAAGTTTTCCCATTTCAAAACACCATAGAACCCATTTTCTATTAACTCAAGTAAAGAAAAAGGCTATAAAATGTCCAACAGGCACCCTGTGCGGCATCACTAACTTGTAAAAAGCATAACTCTCAACTTCGATATTCACAAATTCCATACTTTATATCGTTGAAAAGCTAGAAAGATAAGCTACAACTTTTATGAAGACTATTATGGCTAATTCTAACTAAATCAATATAGTGTTTTTTCCTTTGAATTCAGAACACGATTTCTACACCTATGAAAGCTTGCAAAATGCAATATCTCTTCATATCTATTCAACTGCTAAGTACTTTTGTTAAACTCTTGAATCTCACCTCAAAAGATTAATTTCATATGACCTTTCCAATCTCTAACATGCTATTCCAAAACAAATAACAATTTTGCAATCTCAACACAGAAAAATATGCACATACCCATTCCACTTCCACAACCATCATACTCAACCTGTAAAATAACATCATCATACACAACAGCAAATCCTCAAATTCTCATTCTCATTGCTAAGCAAAGTAAATATTGAAACAAGCTTTACTTACATTCTCATTCATATGTGTCTACAGAAAAAAAAATTAGTAGATATCTTTGTAAAACTTCGTAACGCAGTTAGGTTTGAACTTCTTCAAGGAGCTTTGGGACTGTGTGCTTTAAATTATTGATGTATTTTTTATTATTCAAAAAAAGGAAAATTCCAAAAAAGGAATTAAAAAATACGTAAGTTGTCTTCTTCATCTTACTTTACTGCCCACCAAAAATTTAACTTCCCTCCTTCTGTCTTTTGCATTTTGATTTCTATTTTAGTTTGATAGAAATTACCTCTTCATCTTTCCCCTTCACAAAATTAGGTTTATCTCTCATTCACCATTTTGGGTCTTTTTCTTCACAAAATCTCACCTCTCATTCTCCCTTCGGGTCTCTCTCCCCCTCACTACAGCGATAGCACTCATCTCTCTTTGCTTGGGTTTTTAATTTCTAACATTCACATGGGCAAGACAAAGCATCAGGTTTCATCTTCAATGGTGGAGAAACCACCAACAGGAGCCACTCCCTCCATCGTCGGTCTAAGAAAATGCTCCAATCATCTTCTCCTTCAATGGACATCTAGGAGACCATTAATCGGGGCTGGGTCTTCATCTGCAGCACTTATTGAAATCCTCGATATCCCCTTTGTTCTGGATAGGTCGTCAAAACATGATGATGCTGTGCGTGTGTTGCTTTCAATGGTAGAGGATTCTGAACCCGACTCAGACGAGGTTCCTCTTGAAGATATTACGAGGTTCCTCTTTGAAGATATTGCTCCTAGCTCTGCAGTTGGATCACCACCGACTGCTCCTTCTACTTCTCCTTGGAAATGGACAAAACAGTTAGCTCGAAAATCAGGCTACCCATGTCACAAAAATTCTTCAGCCCGAATGACAATTGATAATGTGATGTCTTACAAATTATATACTTCTACTGCTGTTCAGAAATGGGATACTTTTAAAAACATCGGGTTAGTTCTTAACCATCCCATTAATTTAGATGAATTTCAACAGTGTTTGTTGGATGTTCTATTATCTGAGAGAAATCTATAGCAAGTTTCTTTGCTAACGCAACATTTTGATTATGAATTGATGAAAGAATTTTACTGCAATTTAGATAAAGATCTCTTGGTCGAATCTACCATGTGTTGAAAATTGGTGTATGCACGAGGTAGACTGATCCAACTTGACTCTGATAAATTGAATATACTTTTAGGCTTTGATAATTTGCTTAAGAATCTGGATTATAATGCTGATTAAAATGTTCCAAATGATGTGATTGCTACTGTGTTAACCAGATGATTAATTGCTTAGTAATCTACCTTTATTTTGCATGCTTCTATGTTAACACAGAAATATTTTGTTATTCATAAGTTGGTGTTGGCTAATTGGTTACCAAGCATGCGAATGGTTTCGGTTTATCCGACCCTGGCAAAATTAGTATATGCAATTAGAACCAGAGAATAATTTAATTTAGGCAGACTAATTATTGACGCAATGTTGGCAGTTATTGGTAAACCTCACTCCTTTCTATATTTTTCATGCTTGATTACTTAATTATTATATGTCAATGACATTCCTTGGTTGGATTTGAATGTCCTTGAACTAGTAAATTTGATGAATATCTCACCAAGGGTTTTGAATGTGAATAAGCAAGCACGGGTGGTTGATCTTTCCTATACTCCATTAGGACCTTCAATGCATCAACTTCTGCCTCCATCAAACCACATGTTACACTGGTTATTGAAATTGAACAGTTTGAAGGTATTTTCCAAATGGAAATGGACGCACTTCATCAATTGAAGCAGAAGGTTCTTCGTTTTTCCAATGCCTCCTGATTGTGCTTTGTGGCATATTTTGTCTTAAGGGGGAGAACACTATGATCGGAACATTTTCTGAAATCCATTAATGGTTTTGTGGTTATGATTGAGGATTTTTTTTATGTTTTGCTTATTTCGGATGATTGCTCTTGGATCTTGAAGTACAAGGGAGTTCTCTTATTATATAGATTATGTACTTAATGTTTATATCCTCCTAAGGGGGAGTTTCAAATTTGTGACAAACAATGCCAAAAAGGGGGAGATTGATGAGATATACATTATTATCTTATGATTTAGTTTTGGCATTATTTGATAATTAGATTAAGATGGGATAGAATAATTTTTAAATTTTATTGGCTAATTACAGTTGGACTATGAATTAAGAATTGTCATTTTTAGGGTTGAATTAACGATAATTCTTGTATGACTTAGAGGTTGAAATCTTAACGCTATCTTGGATAATCTTTGACAAGATTTTGTATGAAGATAAGACTCAATCTTGTAAGGACCTTTGTGTGGATCATGTGACCATTGTGTGCTGAATGAAGAACTCTACCTAGTGAAGACTTCTTGGTGTATGACGTGACCTAATTGTTGCATGTTTCTTCATCCTTCTACTGTCCATTTTTTTTAACAATTGTCGTAAACGTGTGAGGGTGTGGCTAGCTTCTTATTGAGTTTTTAATGTAACCCAAGTTTGTTTTCTTGGTGGGTGTCGTCTTTTGTTGGTTACGGTAATTGGTTACAAAAGAGGAAGTTGATCTTGAGTGGGTGTTGTGTTTTTCTCTTTGGTCTCTTTGTCGTTGATTGGGAAATCTAGTGTAGCAGGTTTTAATTGGAGTTTCATGCAATCTAGGTAGTTGAATACAACTATTTACTTGGTGAACAACCTTCAGATCTGTCTTGGAAGGAATTGAATTTATCGAAAAATTGTTCCTTTCTATCTCTAGTATTTTCATTCCTTTTTTTTAATCACCTGAGTTGTTTGTTAATTGTTTTTATCATTAAAAGTTGTTGAGAAAATTCTCTGTTGAGGTTAACACGAGTCATCATGTTATTGGTGTGAAATACCTCCACGGGTTGTGAGGATGAGGGATAATAGCAAGGATTGAGTAAGTCGACTCTATAAGGCCTTAAATAAAATTATTGTTATTCTTTGGTGAAAGTATTAAGCTGAGTGAGGGCCTTATAGATGTAGGTAAAGTATGTCAAACTGTGTTAATAAAATTTGGTGTTGATCTACATTTGTGCTTGTAATTTTTCTATTTTTGATTGTGTTAGAAACGATTGCGATCAAAATTAAAAATTTTGCGAAACTACTAAGCCCTTCGGACTTTCAACTTTAAAACACATTCACACTATTCAAGTACATTTTAAAATAATAAGAATAAGGTATTTAAGTTTTTCAAACAAAAACTAAAATTAGTAACTCGTTTTTTTTACTGATTTTTTCCACACTTTATCAAATTCAAATATAATATTTTTAACTCTAAACTAATTCGATGATAGAAAGGCTAGTACTTGAATGATTAATTTTTTTATTTTTAACTATCTTTGATTGTATTTTAGATCTAAAATTTAAAATTAAAAAATTAGAAAAAGAAAAATAAGTGAAAGAAAGACCCAAAGAGAAATAAGAAAGTGAATGGTGGTTATGGAATATTTTTCCACGTATTATGTTGATTTTTGTTCACTTTTTGTCTCAGATTACATAAATATCCTCCTTTACGTTTCTTTAAAAACATTGTATTCTTTGAAATACTCTAACCTAACTTCAAACAAAACATAAGATAAATATTTAAGTTACATTTAACCAATCAGATCCATATGTAGCCTATACAAGGCTGCTCTTAACATTTTATAAGCTCTGGGCAAAGTAAAAAAAGGGGTCTAATAATCAACAATATATAAATTTGTAAAGTTTGAAAGCATATTTTTATTATTAAAGAAGCTACCTTAAGCCCTTCATTGTGACACAACTGAAGCATCTAATGAGTTGCATTAATTCTTAACATTAAGATTAAGAGAACAACTTTAAAAAATTAAATAAAAATATGTAAAAAAAAAGAAAGCTTAGAAGATTTGACTCATCTTACTCTTTATGAATGTCAAGAGTGAAATGAGCCTTATTTTGCCTTATTTTGCTCTTAATGAAAGTCCAGAATGAGCCCTATTTTGTTTTATTTTGTTCTTTATGAGGGTCAAAAGTGAACCTTATTTTATTCTTCTTGAGAGTGAATCCTGGGTAGGTGCTCTTCTTGCCTTTGCTTAAGACTGAGCCTAAGCCTATCTTTCCTTCCTCTACTCCCATGCATAATACAGTTCGTCAAAGGCTTGGGTCAAATTCCTAGAGATCCATTTCAAGTAAGTTGGATTCTATTTTTGTAACACCCCATTACGATAAATTACATACCAGAACACCCGGTGGATATTCTAGTATATAATCTATAATAATGGTGTATTAACTATCTCACCTTCACTTTATAACATGGCAACATATC
>JAOTAY010000004.1:10341637-10368509 GCA_025629805.1 Erythroxylum baracoense
CACTAACCCCCCCCCCCCCATTAATACTTATGGCTGTAGAAAAAGAAAAAACACAATATTAGGTAAGATAATATAAAGATAAATAAATAAATATATTAAAAAGAAAATAATTTACCATCAATATCTTCATTATTTAACCAACTTTGAGTACACATAAGGGCTTCCACAATGTGATAATGAAGTTGATCACGATGAGGAGTAATGACCCAACCATTAGTACTAAATGCAGACTCTGAAGCAATGGTGGATGATGGAATAGCTAACAAGTCCCGTGCAATGTTTTGCAAGATCGGATAATTCTGTGCAGACGTCTTCCACCATGATAATATATCGAACGACCTATCTTCAGTTTTAGGAACACAATCTGCAGAAAAATATTTATCTAACTCCATCGTATTGTAAGAAATCCTAGCCCTTTTCTCTTTCAAAAAATTTGAAAGAGAATATGTCAATAATAGATTAGAAGAAAATGTTGAACTTGAAACTGAAGTCTGAGTTGAACAATCTGCATCCCGATGATAATTTTGTTGCATTCTGACTTCATAATCATGAAACAATTGATATCATAATTGTTTCATGGTATGTAGACGCTCTTGAGCTTCACCACTATACAATGCATTATAAATATATTCAACCATGTCCATCTTGTATCTTGGGTTTAACACATATAATACTACAACAATATCTCCAACCTTAGACTAATAAAAATTAAACTTCTTTGCCATCCACTCCGCCATAGTTCAAATCACTACATTGGAGTTAAACATCCAAAATGATAAAACATGCTTTATGTTGGACATAGTGCTAAAGATACAGTGCGAATTTGGATATTTTGTTCCTGAGAATAATTCAGTCCAATTATTGAATAATTTCAACTTCAAACAAAGTTCTCTAGCCAAATCCCATTGATCCACTGATGGTACACTGGTATACTGAGAATCCTTTTCAGTTACTCTAATAAACAGCTAAGCATATGATATTTCTGACTCCAACATCTTAAAGGTTGAGTTTCATCTAGTAAGACAATCCAAAACCAACTTCTTTGAATTTGGAATGCATAAAATTTGTGCACCATCTTCAAAGGTTTAAACTCTTTTAGGAGTTGCACTCCAATATAAAATACTATTGCGAATACACTCTATTGTTTCCTTTATTATCTCAAACCCATCATTCACAATCAAGTTAAGAATATGCGTAAAACAACGCATATAAAATAACTTACCTCCAACCAATAAGCTCCCAACATGCATCTTACCCTTCAACTTCTAAATCATAGCATCATTTGTGTTACAATTATCGACTGTGATGGAGGATACTTTGTTGTCGATGTTCAAATCCATCAAACATTCTTTCAACACGTTTGTCAATTTTTCACTTGTATGCAGTGTCGGCTCATAAAAGAACCTATTATGAAAAAGCATACCAACATGAATCATAAATTCATAAAATAATGAAAAAAATAAATGATAACAATATTAAAGAATATAAATTATCTCACAAGTCTATTGCATAACTTTCAATTATTATAAATATAATGTGTTGTCACTGCCATATAACCCTTCTTTTGGTTATTGGCTGTCCATATGTCCATTCTTATGACAACTCCTCCTTGAACACTCGACAATGCTCTTAATGTTTCTCTCTTCTTTTCCTCATAAATTTTTAAAATATCATTCTTTAATGTATTTCGACTTGGAACCTTGAAAGTCGGATAGAGTGAATTAAGAAATATCCTGAATCTTTTGCTTTCAACCATAGACAATGGTTGCTCATCTTCAATAATCATATCAACCATCAAAATTCTTGATTTATGGTTGTCAAAAGTTGTTACGGTCATTTTATTCTTTCCTTTCATAAGTTTAGGGGTCAAAAATGTTTGACCTCCTAAAACCATCTTCCTTCTAGTGTATGATTCTATATGTCTCTTTAAATGAGACGTTCCACCTTTCGAACCACTTGAATACAATTTTTCATAATAATTGCACTTTGTTTTCAATTTCGTCGGTCGATATAGTCTTTTTAAAGTGATTCCAAACTTCAGTTTTATGTTGACTAACTTGATTTTTAATTAAACTTCTATTGTCACTTGGTGTCGGAATAGAAGTTTCCACTTCTACCTCTGGTACTAGATTAGAACTCTCGACTGAAAGAATATGCTCATCCATTTGACAAAAAACATATAAATACTTGAGGTTAGAAAATGTTCAAAAAAACAAAGAATGTCTAAACTTTGAATATGCTAGAGTTTTAGGACTTACATGTTAGAACAAAAGAACCAAGAAAACAACACTAGTTGACAAAAGAAAACTTATGTTTAATGCATATTTATAGATAGCCTCCAAAATGGCTAAAACCTAACAACGTGGAAGAAGCTATTTCTATTCTTAGTTCAAAATTCGTCATCCTATTATTTCCAAAAGTTTTCTTATCATTCCTGTTTGTAAGCAAAATCACAGACGAGCAATGTATAATGAGAACTCTCTGTGTGTGTCGTATTTCTAATATATATATACATAATGATGTTTTAACTACTATGTAATCTATTTTTTCTTCTCATGCTTGTAATACAGTCTATAAGTTTCTTGATCAAAAGTATAGAAAAAGTTCAACCTGTTTGAAGGAATCTTACAAAAGATTTCATGTATGCTACTTCTTATTTAGTTTCACTTTTCTTTTCCTTTACAACATCTTATGTAATTTGACACTTTATACCTAAGAGCTAAAGAAATTGATAAATAGACTAGAAATGGAGTTCAATCACATACTTTTAACTTGTACGTGTATATATATATATCCCTTGGATGCTCAAACTTTTCTAAGTACTAGATATATCAATATTTTGTTTCTCAATATGCTAATTTGCTTGATCATTTCATGATAAAAAGTTTCAAACTTTCAAGCCTGTGTATACACCATATAATGAATATCTATTAAGGAAATATATATCGCTTGGATGCTCCAACTTTTCTAAGTACTAGATATATCAATATTTTGTTTCTCAATATGCTAATTTGCTCGATCATTTTATGATAAAAAGTTTCAAACTTTCAAACCTGTTTATACACTATATAATGAATATCTATTAAGGAAAAAATTAGCAACTAATTCTGTTGTCATAATGATTATATATTGTCTTAATTACTTATACATTAAAATTATATTACTCAATAATATAACTAAATGATGACTATATAATCCATATGTCACGAAATGCATGATATGTGCTTAAACTCCATCATTGATTAACTATATCTAATTACCATGATGGAAGCTTTAACAATCTATTAATTTGATTTCACTAGTATAATTAATCCTAAATTTTTTTATTAACATTAGTTATATTGATTTTTTGTTCCTTGAGATGATAATTTGTTTGATCATTCCATGATAATAGTTTTAAACTTTCAAGCATGGCTATAAACTATATAATGAATAAGTATTAAGAAAAAATTAGAGATTCTCATAATCACTAATATTGCTTAAATTACCTTTTCACACAATAAATTGTAACCATTTATATATTTAACATTTGGTGTCAAAAGGATAGATAATTGTTTTGTTAAAAATAATGCAATGTTGAAACCATAACCCAAAAAATAGTGCAGAAGATAAGAATCATAGCTATAACCCGAGACATCAAAACAATAATGAGCAATAAAATGATTTACTAATGGATTCTATAGTTATTCTTATAGTTGTAGTAGATGAGATAGGGAAATGATTTATAATGGAGACAACAGCTATACTCAGAACTCTCCATTATATAGTTCCAGTTATGCCCTGTGAGGTGTAGTATGTAAAATTTTAGCTCTTTGAGCATGTAATACTAAAATTTATATAAAATATAGATGTATTACTGAATTTTTTTAAAAAGAACAAAT
Organism: Erythroxylum baracoense; assembly: GCA_025629805.1. Lineage (NCBI taxonomy): Eukaryota > Viridiplantae > Streptophyta > Magnoliopsida > Malpighiales > Erythroxylaceae > Erythroxylum > Erythroxylum baracoense. Next base: position 10,345,519 of record JAOTAY010000004.1, read on the forward strand.
ATGTAGAATAATCTCATAAATTTATAACATTAACCATCTTTTTTCCATTAACTTTCATTTTGAAAAGGCAGTACATATCACTTTAGTTACTCAAGAATAAAATAAAGAAAATATATAAAGAAAATGATAAAGAATAATCTGAAGTTGGAATGTTATTCAAGAATGGTGGGTATTAATGACACCCATCTAGTACACAACTTCAGCAATGAAGACCATAAAAATTTTGAACTAACAAGGAACATTACTTCTCTTTTGCCTAATTGATCCAGACACAGGCAATCCCAGATGCATTGGAGTCATTAAACATTGATCCACATATCAAAATACAATTAAGATAACAACAATGTGAAAAGGAAGGATTAAAAACTATAGTTGATATTTGAAATTGAAACTTATATAAAACAACTAACAAAAACAATCTCTGTGGCATTTCATCAAACACATTACAAGCAGTATCCCATATTCTCAATATTAACATACAAAGTTCTCAAATTAGCTACGTCTATTCTCAAAATAACCAAATTGTCTAAAAGAGAATGAGAGATTACCTTATTAAGTATGTTGGATCGTTCAACGTTGGTTGTTTGAGCGTTGGTGACTTTGATATTGCGACGTGCACATGACACTGACGACAAAAGAAGAATAACGAAAGGAAGAACAAGAAACAAAGAATAAGAATAGAGAAGTAAAAGCAACTGTGTGAGGGGTCGCAGTCGGGGATGAAGGTAGATGGATGGAGGCAGTTGCTGAGGCTGAGAGGCAAGCGTCGAGCTACACTGCGAGAGCATGGGTGAAGGTTGGGCTGCTAGCAGTGGCTTTCATTAATGAGAGGCAAAAAACATCATTTTTGCTTGCAACAAAACGACATCATTTTATCTTGTCTTTTATTAATTGTCTTATAAATTAAACGATGTCGTTTTACTCTTAAATCAAAACGACATCGTTTTATTGGCAGAAGAAATAGTTTGAACATAAACAAAACAACGTCGTTTTGCAACAAAATGCGGGCCACGATAGCTTATGACAATGTGAGTTAGGACTTTCTATGGATATTATTGATGGCTCACATATTTCCATCTAAATTTATAAAGCGGATCAAAGAATGTATTTCATCCTCTTCCTTGGCTATCTTGATCAACGGAACTCCTACCGCATCATTCAAGGCAGTAAGAGGTCTAAGACAAAGAGACCCCTTATCCCCTTAGCTCTTCATTTTGGGTATGGAACTCTCAACTCTCTTATCATGCATGACGTGCTCAAGAATCCAAAATTCAGATACCATGAAAAATGTAAGAAGATTGATTTGACTAACCTATGTTTTGCAGATGATCTACTTTTATTTTGTAGGGCCATAATGGACTCCATACAAAGTTATATAGAAGCTCTTAGTAAATTTAAAAATTTATTAGGACTACAGTTTAACCCAACAAAGAGCCACTTCCTACTATCTAAAAAAGCTACTGTCTTGGGACCTCTCATCTCTCAATCAATTGGAATTCCATTCAAACATGCTCCTCTATTGTATCTTAGACTACGAGTCTTAACTAAAAGACTTACATATGTGGAATGCATTCCACTTCTAGAGAAAATACAAAAAAGGATCAATTTATGGGGTTAACAAGTCTTTGTCTTATACGGGAAAGGTGCAACTCATCAAATCGGTATTAAATTCTCTCCATATTTATTGGAGTTCTCACATCTTTCTTTCTCAAAGAATCATTAAGACCATTAAATGAATCCTAAAAAATTTTCTATGTAATCATCCAATTGGGGATAAAGGGTTCGCTAAAGTGAAATGGACTGATATCTACTTTCCTAAAGATGAAGGAGGGTTGAATATAACCCCTATCAAGATCACAAATAAAGTATTAATCCTAAAGAGATTATGGAGGATTCTCATAGATAAAAATTCCCTTTGGGTTAAATGGCTCCACTCTTATTTTCTTAAAGAAAGAAGCCTATGGAGCATTAAAAAATCTACCTCATACTCGCATTTTCTCAATCAAATTTTGAGGTTAAGCGACAAAATCAGGGATGACATCTGTTGCATAATTAGGAATGGAAAAATGACATATGTCTGGTTCGATAATTGGTCTTGGGACCCCTTATACATCATTACAACAATCTAAGCAGTCCCCAAACCTCTTCTCTCAAACTTAAACTTAGCTCTATGATTACAGAGGGGACATGGAACTTTCCTGAACAATTAAGGCATCTCCAACCATCCTATCAACCTCAACCAAACTCTCTGGATACATTCTACTGGCAGAACCCTCCTATCCATAAACTTACCAATATTACCACCAAAGATCTGCTAAGAATTAGGAAACAGAAGGTGGAATGGCATAGAATTATTTGGTGCAAGGTTCTACCGCAAGAAAATCCTTTATATCATGGCTAGCAATCCAAAATAGACTAAATACAATAGATAGAATGTCGTATTTACAGATGGACATAACATGCCCAATATGCCAGATCCATATGGAAACAAGAGATCACCTCTTATTCATATGTCTTTATAGTAGCTATTTATGGGGTTCTATATCTAGCAGATGTCTATAGCTAAATCTTGGGAACAAAATCATAGAGATAATAAAAATACTGTCTAATCACTAAAACCCTCAAAACCCAGATATATAGATCCATGTCTTATCCTTAGGGCTTTGTATATACGAGGTGTGGAAGCAAAGGAACCTTAGACGATTTGGTGGACTCAAATCATCCAAAAAGGTTCTTGCATCTGAAATAATATGAGAACTCAAAGAGCTCATCCTACTGAATAATCTTAATAAAAAATGTAACAGAAACATTCGAGCCTCTTTGAATGTTTAAGAGGCTAAGTGTTTCAACACAAGAGCATGCAAGATAATCAAAGGACAAGAACAGAAGGAAAGTAAGAGAAAGTGGAAATTGCTTCAGGGAGAATATAGTGTGCAAGGTGTAGAAAGGAAATACATATTAAGAAGAAATATGAAGAAACCTGATCAAAGACCCTTTTCCATTCCCCCAAAGGAAGGCGATATCTAGCTTTATGAGGTTCAGAGAGAATCTCAACATTAAATTTGACCTGAGTAAAGATGAAATTGATCAGATGAAGAAGGAGCAAAGAAAGAAGAACCAAACAGAACCTTCTCAACTACGAGTGTCGGTTGCGAAACAAAGCTTCCATCGGCACTAAAGATAACAACCCCAACTGGGGAAGATTACTGGCAATGGACAACAAAGGAGGAAGAAGTTTACTTCTTTTATCTAGAACTTTCATTAATCTTAAAACGTCATTGCCTTTTGTTAATGTAGTGGAGCAAATGTATAGTTGTTTTAATAAGCATGATGTTAGTAGTCGTTTGATGTTTTGGCAAGGGAGTCTAAAACTCTGGAAGGTGTATTACTATCCTTTGAAATATTTTCAATATATATACTCAATTAATTTTTTCAAATAATAATAATAATATAACTACTAAATCAAGCTAGGTATGAAAAAGAAGCTTAGGATAAATCCCTATGAAGTAAGTATTACCTATTTATAAGTTTAGGTTGACTATAAGAGGAAAAAGTTAAAAGACTTATTAGAACTACAAGTATCCCTTTACGAAAGATCTTTTATTTATATCCTAGTACGCCAAAATTTTCTATTGCAGGTCATCTCTCCAACATTACCATATCATTCTTTGGTTGGGGAAAATTAACTGATATTAAAATAGGACTAATATTATTTCATCAGTTAAGGCGAATTAGTTGGCACTTACTTTAGGTAGATACAAGGTTATGTGTTAGTTGGCACCAGTAATTTACATTGGCTCTAATTTCAATGAAATGTTGCATTTGTATTATTTCTTTCCTTGATAGGAATATCAAAAAGGTTGTTAGTGTTATTTAGGCGTATTGTTGTAGTTATTTATACATGTTAGTGTTATTTAGGCGTATTGTTGTAGTTATTTATACATATAATGATTAAGATTGTTTATGTTCGAGAAAATAATTACAAAGTTCTAAAATTTTTATTTTTTTAAATTTAAAGTTTAACCTTACAAAATTGAAATAGTTTTTATACATATAATGATTAAGATTGTACTTATTCGAGAAAATAAATTAAAAAGTTCTAAGATTGTTCTTATTCGAGAAAATAAATTAAAAAGTTCTAAACTTTTTAAAATTTAAAGTTTAATCTTATAAAATTTTCAATTGAGTGTCCTAGCTTTTTAAAATTGGACAACTCAATTCAAAAGGTTGTTTATGTTAATATTTTGTTAATGGGGCTAATAAAGTAATGTAAAGACTGATATTTAGAGGGATTACATGATACCTTCTATCCTACATAGTTTTTAAGAGTCAAATAAGTTGTGTTTTACATACATAACCACACATACATTTTTTACAAGAGGCTAAAAAATCATGATAATAAAAATGAAGAGTTGCATAAACCTGTTAGATATTAGTCTTCATAGATCTCTATTAGCTATATTAGTAAAATGTTTTTAAATCTTTGGATATTTGATTGAAAACTTTAAAAGATTAGACACTAAAATAAAAATTTTTAAAAAGATTTGATAGTTTTTAATTCGTTATCCCTTTTTATTTATTACTTCTTTTGAATTTTTGTCTTGTTTGACCATTTACTATTTGACTTTGTGTATGTTAGGTGAGAAGCCAACTAAAGAGGAGTTCCAAGACATAGGAGGGGATTAAGTTGCATTTTATATTAGATGAGATAACTTCTTCATTTCTAGTAGACTTTTGAGAATTATTATATTATGCATTACTTTGGATTTAAGTTATGGAAAGTTTATTTTTATTTTATAGTTAAAAGGGATATGTTTTATTGAGAATTTTAGTAATTATGATTTCGTAAAGACACGATAACAAGTAGCTAACCTCAGCTCAGTATTGGCTTAAAAGTTTAGGTTCCATTATTGAGTGATAATATATCATAGGTTTAGTAAGAATACCCAGGCTTGAGGCATGACATATGTTACAGTATCAAAGTCATAAGTCTAGGAATAGAAGTAGGATCCTAAAAAGTAGTGAGATGAATAAAGGTAGACTAAGTGTTTATTCTTGTAGGTTTATGTTGAATTTTTAAAAAATGTTGAACATATTTAGGCATATTGAGGAGATTATGTAATGGAGGAATACAGAGGTCAGTATTAGGGATGGCTAACAACCATTGTTTTTCTCTGAACCATCGAAGATGATATTTTTCTTTGAGTTGGTCAAGATGCCAGGTATGGGTTCCACTATCTTGCTTCTCACATTGTTTTTTAACCTTTAGTCGTTGTTCTGCAATAGGTAATTATTATCTTTCTCTTGGAGGAGTGATAGGTCACTCCCATCCCAGGTGAAAGCTAACATTGAGGTATGAAATTACTTGATTCTTTTGTACTAACTAACTTAGTGTCGTCTTGCTTAATCCAAATTTCCAGTTAGTAGTTAGAGATCATAGGGTCTTGTTTTAGAGAGGTAGCTTCGATCCCTAGTCTTCATTAAACTTTTCAGTTAAGTCTTCCCTCTTTGTAAATTTGTGATTAACTACTCTAAAGTTGATCTTTTCATCGGCTTGGATTTCTTGCATCTGTTTTATCGTGATATTTTTGCATCTTATTGATTACCTACGGTTATCCTTACTGTTTATATACTTCATTCCGTTATGAAGATTGGATTTAAAAAATTCAAGAAACTCTAGCTTATTCCAAATGTAAAAAATCGCTTTGTTTATTATTGATCTAATTTTGTTAGATCTCCATTCTTTCTCCTTTGGACTTAGTGAAACTTTAATTCATTTTGAAGTAGAAGTATTAGTGGAACTGTAGTAGAATTTTAAGACTCTTCTAACTTGCACTTCTTTTTTGAAAAAATATTATGTGAACCTTTATTTTTAGGGATTTAAAGAGATTTTTTAATATTGTTCAGATGTCAAAAGCCACCTTGTAATTGATTGTAAGATTCTTTTCTTTTTTTAAAATCCCCCTGCACTTATGAAATCAATTGTAAATTATACAAGGTGAAGCATGTAACTATATGAGGCAATGAAACTTTTTTTAAATGAAATTTCTGGGTCACTATTCAACAAGCCATCCATTCACTGTGAGATTATTTTAAGACATATTTACATGTAATATAAAATGAAGTTATTACTTTAACAATAGTTATTAATATTCCTCAAGTATTTAAGTCGACCACTCATTTCAGAATAGGCATCAATATATTATGAATTTATTTTTTATCTAAAAGATCTATATTATGTCATTCAAAGAATTTTTTCCTTTTATTAAATATAATACTATAATTATATTCTTTTAATTCTTTCTTATGTTAGTATTTAAAACATAATGAAGTACATAAACAGTGATCCAAAGTAATACATACAAAGTTAACATTCTCAACTTACCATATGAAGTTGTCTCAGTTAATAGATCACAAAATTTGGGATTGTAGAATGTTAAAACATTTAAATAATAAGTCTTCTATTCTTAAAGATATCAGATCACTTATTAATCTTTCCCATCTGCTCTGGATTTTATTTATCTTTAACAGTGACTGGCAAACATAAAATGTGCTTATGCAGGGGATTGTTGGATGGATAAAATAATAAAGTTCTGATGATTTTGTTTCTTCTGTGAATATTTTGTTAGTTGCATATATATAATTTTTCATTTCCTCATTAAATTGTACACTTTGCTTCTATATTGATTATATTTATGACTTGTTTTTCTTTCTATTGACTTTTCATAATAAAACTGTTAATATAAATTCATCATGGAATGTTGACGTGATGACTAATTTCTAATGGCAGAAATGAGCTCTAATAGAAGGAATGTGGCAAAATTCTCTCTAATGAAGAACAAATAGATGCACAACAAATCTCCTCATCAAAGACCAATCACCCCTTGCCTTCAATGGATGATCTTCTTCTTCAAGGTTTTTAATATCATCCGAATTAGCTCTCTTTCTTTATTATCTGTATCTCATTTTCTATTAGGAAGCTATTAGATGATCATTTGATTGTCTATACTTTGTGTTTTGTAAAGCTTCCTCGAATCTTTAAGAGAACATAGATGAAAATGGAGGTGGTGGTGATGTCTCGATAATCCGTACAGGATTAGGGAAATCGGTTATTTTGGAACAGTTGTTGATTACAAAAACTATGGTTGTTCATTGTGATGATGCCGAAGTCATTCAATCGGTGTGATTGTGTTTGAATTTAGGTTCCTTATACCGTTTGGTTTATCTTTGATTATTCTATACTGCTTGTTCCTTAGGTAAAATGCATGCTATATGCAGTTTATGTAATTTAGTGATCCATATTGCATATGAGAAATCATTTACTGTATCTTCTGCTAGTTTGGTTAAAGTTAAGAAGTTGTTAGAAGAAGGTGTCAATAAACCAACTCTTGAGGGAAGATCTTTAACTGTTTCAATTGATGCCTTTAAATGTGCAAGAAGCCTTTTTAGGAATCCAGACATAGGGAACTCCTTTACCTTATCTACCGAGTCTCATATCACTTGGAATAGATGTGAAACTTTATTTATTGTTTTGTCTATAAAAATAGTTAAACTTTTAATTAAAATTTTGTATTGCTTACTATATATCATTATATTACATTACTCACCATATATCAATATATTAATTGTTTTTCTGTAATAATTATATATCATTATATTACATGAAGTATATAATTGTCAAATCATATAATTTGAAAGAGAAAAATAAAAAATTTAAATCTATGTAATTTTAATTAATTTTAACTTTATAGTTTCATAAATTATTAACATGATTTGACATTTTTGTTAGTTAAATTTATTTTTAAATTTACAATCATTATCAACAATATTAAATTTGATTTTTCTCAATATAATGTTCAATCACAAAATGATCAAATTGAAGTTAGTCAATTTATAACTATAAATAAGAAAGTTATTTTGTTATTTTAAATCATTTCCAAAAGCTCAAAATTTGAGACATTTTAAAAATTCGTCAAAGCTCAAAATTTTGAGATGTTTTAAAAATTCGTCTTAAAGGATAGCCCTTTGGTGACCAAAAAAATAAGTCGTCACAAAAGGATGAGCCTTTTGCGATGATTCCAATAAAGCGTCGCTAAAGACTTCTAATTAGCGATGCTTTTGTAAAATGTCGTAAAATGTAAAGACTTTGGTGACCTTTTTAAAAATCGTTGCCAAAAACTGATTTTTAGTGATCGTTACTAGAAAAGACGTAGCTAATTGGTGTGGTGGAGAGGGAGCTGAGGGATGCAATGAGAGGAGTTTTGGGGCTTATGTGGGATGGGAAGAGACATAGGGTAATAGGGGAAAATTTGCTAAGGTAACCTACACAGAATTGGAGAAACAACAGTCATTTAAGGAAAAGGGGCAAGCAGGCTTGTTCAAAAAAAGAAGAAGTAGAAATACAACTTGCTATAGGAGTAGGAGTCAAAGACTAAGACCTTATATCCCCTAAATACCCCTTAGGACTTAAAGAAAGAGAAAGAGGAATTAAAGGCTAACAAAAACAAGGTCAGAAATAGAGTAAGAAATGCAAAGAAAAGCAGAACTCACATAAGGATTGAATTAGAAAAGGATGGATAGTAAAGGAATAAGAGCAAAGCTGGTTGAGGGGAGTAAAAGTATATTGAGATATTTTAATATTGTGAGAATATTTTGTGGCATGATATTAGGCATTAATCTTATTTTAGGATTCTTGTTTTAGGGAACTTTCCTTAGTTGTGTGGCTGTGAGAATTCCTAGGCCTTATTGGAATTGGTATATATTTTGTGTATAAATACTCTTTGTAATCAATAAAAAAAGAAGAGAACTTTTCCACTTTTACATAGTATTAGAGCCTAGGTTATATCCCAGGGAACCTTAAACACAAAACTATAAGAGTTCTTAAGATGAGATGTTCAAAACTCAAAACCAAACTTTTTAATAATAACCATTCAACATTATGGCTAGAGGAGGGATGATCAAAGCAAGAAACTTAAGCTTACATCTCCATATTTTCTTGGATCTCAAGATAATCCAGGGAATGTGGTCACGCACATTCAATTGTGTGGTGAGAACTATGACGAGTGGGCGAGGTCCATTGGATTGTCATTGAAGGCAAGGAGGAAATTTGACTTTGTTGGTGGGACCGTCACCAAGCCAAAGGAGAAAGAAAGACTCAAAGATTGGCAAACAATTCACTTGATGATTGTTTCATGGATTATGAACACAATCGAACCAAATCTCCCTTCTACTCTTTCGTACTATGAAGATGCTAATTTACTGTAGAAGGACTTAAAAGAATGATTTTGATTATGAGCTACTTCCAGGTTGTGAGTGCGGTGGATGCACCTGTAATCTTAGTGCAAAATTTACAAAAATCTAGGAGGTGGATTGCTTGCATCGTTTTCTTATGGGTTTTGATGGTGCCTATAGCGTGGTGAGATCTAATTTACTCTTGTTAGACCCACTTCCTACATTAAATCGTGTATATCAAAGTGTGATTCAAGAGGAGCATTTGCATGGAGGAGGTTCATCTAGAACTAAAGATGAACGTGATGATGTTATGGCCTTCAAGGTGTACCTAGATCTGAAAGGAAAGGGAAAAGTTGATAATTCTGATAAATTTTGCCATCATTGCAACTGTGAAGGCCATCACGAGAGCTGGTGTTTTCAACTTATTGGGTTCCCTAACTGGTGGGGGGATCGCCCTCATGGTGGATGAGGCCCAGAACGAGGTGGCGCTGTAATAAGTTGTGGCGAAGGTCAGGGCGAAGCTACCTCAGGTCACAGCAAAGGCACACCTTGACAATTGCGTGCACACATCACTACTGGCAGTAGCGCTGACACACAGTAAGGTGTGTGACGTGGAGGCAGATAAGTGGCAACAAATCATTGGGCCTAGGGGGGCTGTCTACAGCACAGTGGCAAAAGCTTTTGGAAATTTTAAATATTTCTAAAAGGCCCTCTAATTGGTTGAATGGTAAGAGTATTGCGTCTTCCTGGATAATTAACACAGAAGCCTCGAACCGAGTAATAGGAGATTTATCCTGTATGATAGATGTGCAAAAATATATGAATTGTCTAGTGGGATTGTCGGATGGGAAGAAGGTCAATGCAAATCAAGAGGGGAGCGTGATATTGTATGGATGATTAAAACTTGATCGTGTTACTTATGTGCTTAAATTGACATGTAGTTTAATTTCTGTGTCTGGGTTGATAAATGAGTCAAATTGTATCGTTCAATTCACTGATAACTTGTGTGTTATATAGGACTGTATGATGAGGATGCTGATTGGAACGAGTGAACGAAGGGATGGACTCTATTTTTTCCGTGGTGTTCCTCAAGTGCAAGCTTTGATCGTTAATAGAGAGACTTCAATGGACTTATGGCATAGATGATTGGGACATCCTTAAGAAAAAGTAGCAAAGTTAGTACCCAATGTGACTCACTCTTATACGAGGAAAAATAAAGCATGTGATGTATGTCAACGTGCAAAGCAGACTAAAGATAGGTTTCCCATTAGTGAACATAAAGTTAATGGTGTTTTTGATTTGATACACTGTGATTTATGGGGGGCTTATAAGACACCTTCCTCTTGTGGTGCGTCATATTTTTTGACTATAGTAGGCGATTATTCTCGTGCAACTTAGGTTTATTTGTTATATGACAAAATGGAAGTTAAAAAGATGTTTTTGAATTTTGTTGCTATGGTTGATCGTCAATTCAATAAAAAGGTGAAGTTTGTGTATAGTGATAATGGAACCGAATTTCTGTGCTTACTTGACTATTTTAATGAAAATGGGATCATATTCGAGACATCTTATGCTGGAACCCCACAATAGAATGGAAGGGTTGAACGTAAGCATAGACATATTTTAAATGTTGCTAGGGCTCTCAAATTTCAGGGACATTTGCCTGTATCTTTTTGGGGAGAATGTGTCTTAGCAACTTGTTACTTGATAAGTAGAACTCTCTCGGCATGCTTGGAAATAAAACTCCTTATGAATTGTTGTTTGGAAAATTTCCATCTTATGATTAGTTGCGTGTGTTTGGCTCTCTTTGCTATGCCCATAATTAGTGTCACAAAGTTGACAAATTTGCTAATAGAAGTCGCAAATGTGTATTGGTGGGATATCCTTTTGAAAAGAAAGGGTGGAAGATGTATGGCTTAGAGACAAGTGAATACTTTGTCTCTCGGGATGTCAAATTTTTTAAGGATGAATTTCCTTTTGCGAATGAGCAGGAGTCTACAGAACATTCGCACAAGTTCATAATGAGCCAATTCTTGGGGATGATAATGAATTTTTGGGAACATATGGTTCTGAGGAGGCAGGTGGGACCAAGGATGGTGGTGCGATGGTAGGTAAGGCAGAGTCAACGAGCATCCCCGCCATGGTGGCGGAAGGCAGGATGCCTCAAGCTAGGGTGTCTGCAGAGGTGGTGGAACCTGGTGTAAGTAGTACACTTTTGAGTGGTGTTGAGGAGAGCATAGGTGAGTTAGGAGGGGGGATGAGAACTAAAATCCCTTCGGTTCTTCTGCGCGATTTTACGACCCATACAATATGAAAAATGAGTCCTCCCTCTCAACATTCACTAGCTTCACAGCAATCCCCAGGTATTCCTTATCCTATAACACATTATGTTAATTGTGAACAATTTTCTGCATGACATAGAAATTTTCTTGCAGTCATAACTACAGAATATGAACCAAAATATTTTAAGTATGTAGTACAAGATCCTAGTTGGAGGGAGGCAATGACAAAGCAAATTAAAGCACTTAAAGATAATAAAACTTGGTCTATGGATACATTACTTCTAGGAAGAAAGCATTAGGAAGCAAATGAGTGTACAAAATAAAATATAACTCAGATGGCATCATTGAGAGACTCAAAGCTAGGCTCGGGAATTTTGGGCAAGGAAATTGACTATGCAAAGACATTTACTCCAGTTGTTAAAATGGTGACAATTTGGGCGTTCCTTGCTATTGCTACAATAAAAAATTGGGAAGTCCACCAAATGGATGTGCATAATGCATTCTTGCATGGTGATTTAGACGAGGAAGTGTACATGATGGTTCCTCCAAGTTTCTCAATTTCTAAACCAAATCAGGTTTGTAGGCTTCAGAAATCTTTATATGATCTCCATCAAGCTCCACAGTGTTGGTTTGCCAAGTTGACTGCAGCATTGAAGAGTTATGGTTTCTTTCAATCATCCTCTGATTATTCCCTATTTACCTTGTTTAAAGGAAAAATTCAAATCAATGTTCTAATCTGCGTTGATTATTTGATCATTGCAGGGAATGACAGTGTAGCATTGACTGCATTTAAAGATTATTTGAGCAAATGCTTTCATACGAAGGATTTAGGTGTTTTGAAGTGTTTTTTGGGGTTTGAGGTAGCCCAAAATCTCTAGAAAAATTTTCTTTGTCAACGGAAATATGCCCTTGATATTATTTCGGAGGCTAGACTACCGGGTGCCAAACCGATTGGTTTTCCCATTGAGCAAAATCATAAGTTGGCGCTTGCAGAATGGCCGCTTCTTGACGACTCGCAGAAATATAAGAGGCTCGTTGGTCATCTTATTTATCTATCTGTGGCTCGGCCGAATCTTGCATATTCGGTCCATATTTTATCTTAATTCAGGCAACATCCTAGGGAAAAGCATTAGGAGTTCGTTCTACGGGTTGTTCGTTACTTGAAAGGGAACCTGGGGTTGGGTGTCTTGCTTCATTCAGATAGTGAGCTAGCTTTGTCAGGTTGGTATGATTCTAATAGGGCTAGTTGTCCTCTTATGCGCCGCTCATTGACGGGATGGTTTATGTTACTTGGTTATCCCCCCCATCTCTTGGAAAATCAAGAAATAGCACACCGTGTCACGTTCTTCTACATAAGCAGAACACAGGTCAATGGCAGCAGTGACATATGAATTAAAATGGTTGAAGCGACTTCTTGAGGACTTGGGAGTAAGACAGGGTAGTAAAGGGATGCGTTTATATTATGATAGTCAGTTTGTGTTATATATTGCGTAGAATCCGGTTTTCCATGAACAAACCAAGCATATAGAGGTAGATTGCTATTTTGTTCGAGATGCTATTATTGAGGGGCTAATAGCTCCTTCTTATGTCTCTACGATAGTGCAATTATCAGACATTTTTACGAAAGCCTTGGGCAAAGCACAATTCAAATTTCTTCTCCGCAAGTTGGGTGTTTGGGACTTACATGCTCCAACTTGAGGGGAGTATTGAGATGTTTTAGGGAACTTCCCTTAGTTATGTGGCCGTGAGAATTCCTGGGCCTTCTAGGAATTGATATATATTTTGTGTATAAATACTCTTTGTAATCAATACAAACGGAAGACATCTTTTCCACTTTTACAAAGTGGACGAAACGATCAAATGAAGAGGATATATGGACGGAAAGTACAAAAAAAAGATAGAGAAATAGGGTTGGAAGTGAAGTAAGGAAAGTAAAGACAAGCTAAAACTTACACAAGATTTGGGCTGGAAAAGAATGGACAACAATGGAATAAGAGCAAACATGTTGAGGGGTGTAGAGACGGATGAAATTTTGGGAAAAAGGGCAGGGAAATGAAAAGAAAAATGATCATAGAGATGAACACGCGTCAGCCATTAGGGAGGGGAAGGTTAGAAAGAAGTTAAGAGTCTCTCTCACTACCATTTTTACCACTCCTGCCTTTTCCATATTACCTAATTGTAATTCCTTGTTTATTGTTCTTGCACTCCCATTTAAAGACAATGCACAGTACCGCTCAATTGGGAGGAAATAGCATTAAGAATATCCATGAACTCCATTCTTCAGTACTGTAATTATGTGGAATTGAAGGTGAATAACAAGTGGGATGGTTGACTGATTATTGGGCAGTTTTCTTCCAATAAGTATACTATACAGTCAAGTGCTATTTTAAGAACTCATCAAGAGAAGTAGACATGTCAAATAAATTTGTACGAGGCGCTTCAACCAGTCCCTCGTTATCTGCATTTTGTGCTTCTTTAGCTGGAGAAGAAAAATCTAAGCATATCCCACTTATAAATTTTTCGTATGATGCAGATAGATCTTGAGTGGTGACTTGGTGATACTCTACAAGCTGTTGAAGGCACTGGTTTTCCCTTGTCAGGTTTGCATTTTCATTCGCTAATCTTGATTTTTCTGCAAGCAGTGCTTCCATTTGAAGCCTCATCTGCAACAAAAGCCAGATGATGCTTTGGTTCAGCAAGTATTGAGATCATCGTTTCAGGAGAAGGCTACTTGAGTTTTAATTGGAATGTGAAGAATTCTAACATAAGCACAGAAGGACAGTTTTAGCAACAAGGAAAAGGGTATACCAGGTCATCTTCTTCTGGTCTAATGCCTTTGGAGTATCCATCTCTGAGTCTTCTGTTCTCTTCTTCAAGCATAGCAGATCTTTCTTGCATAAAACATAAATCAGACTTGATCGACTTCAATTCCCTGGCAAGTGAAGCAGCTTTTGATGCCAAAGAAATTGCAAGCTGCAAAGGACCAATGAATAATTGTCAATCGGCAAAAACATATGAACCTAATGATGGAAGAAACGTTACAGTGTAAAGAAAGGAGAAATCAACATTTTTGGCTTTTTTAAGCTTCCTATCTTTGGAGCTTTGCTCACTTTCCTTCTGTGGATCATTCCCTTGATCAGTACCAGCATCACTTGAATCGAACTTCCTTTTTAAGCCTGTGTTTTTCTTTTCCTCATTTTCTTCGCTTTGTTGCTTTTCTGAATCGTCTTGTTTTGTTTCTGAACTCTTGATATTGAAGTGGAATATTTCATTCAGTGTTGGTGGTGCAGCCAAAGTTCTAGCTCCCTGAAAGCGAAAATAATCGAGGCAGAGTAAGTTCAATGAATTTTGAAGTGACAAAACATTGTTGAATAGGAGCTAATTGAACTTCAGGGTAGCTATTTCTTCTTTACGAAAGATTTTTGAAGGTTCACTATTTAGTAGATCCAACTTAGTTCTGACAGAAACCATGTTTCTTGTCTCTTTAAACAAGCTTGCAACGAAAAAGGAAAGCATTTGTATCCTATTGTCCATGAACAACTTGATGGCCTACAATCCAGACTTACGGTCAATTAAAGAAATACGTAGACATTCTTAGCCTAGTTCGGTGCCAGTGAACAAGATTCAAAGGTATAAGAAGAACTTGAATTTACCTGAAGAGCGTTGTCCAGATTATTGGAGAGCTGAGAAAGAGTGCAGGCAATGGAATCGAACCCTCTTAACAAAAGCAGCGAGTCCTCTTTCATTCTCTTAGCTCTATTTGACCCTTCTATGCTCTAAATTTGATTAAAAGAAGAGATCTTAATCAGCGCAACAAATCGATAACCAAACTCGACGACAAACATCGGGAATTGAAACTCACAACTTGGAACGGGTCAAGATTGAGCTCATCGCGGATCGTTACGACCTTATTCTGCCTCTCATCAAGCAAGGAGTCGACTCGGTTCCTGAGAACGCTCCAAAAACGCTTGTCGGAAGATGGGCTGATGAGCGTGGAAGAACCCATCAAGCCTGTTGCTTCCTGCAAACAACAAACCAATATGGGCGATATTAGGACTGAAAGTTTACAACTTTATGACACTGAGAAAAAATAAGATAGCAGAAAAAGGTACCTTGCTGAGGGGAGAAGGGGATCGTGAATCCACTGAATATGCCATTTGTTAGAGATGGAGAGAAAGAGAGACTTTAACGGCTAGTTTTGAAGAGGAAAGGTAAAATGATAACGGGGGATTTTAAAAAGACGCACAACACTCTAAAACTAAACCCATCTTAGTAAAAGTGGCACTTAGCATTTACTTACTTTTTGTCTTGTCTGCACTGGTCCACTCCTTTTAGATCCATTAAGGTAACAGTGCATTATAACGCGCCTCGTGGGGAAAATCCAAGAGCTTGTGTTGAGAGAATCTTTTGAAGTGACATGATTCACATCGCCAAATGATAACAAATTGCATTATTTTTATGAACAATCATAGGGACTGGACACTGTTATTAATTCGTGATTGTAATTGAATTGGTTGTAACTATATATGACAAAGTGAATACCAGAATTACCCGGGAGATTAGTTGAACCGAAAGGCCAAGAACTGCTGACCTTTTATGTCTATCTAGTAGCCAAAAACTGCTTGGCTCTCAAAGCGATCAGGCATATCTGTATTTGCCAAAAAAGAGCCAATGGCTACTCTAGCTCCTTGTTCTTCGTCTTTATGCTTCTCTTCTCCAACCACCAAGCTTTCATCACCCTCCCACAATTTATCCTCTTCATCCCGCCTCTCGCTCTCTGCTTCATCTCACTCTTCCATTTTCTTCTCTTCTTTCTCTACATCTCCTTCTTCAGGACGTTTGCCTGCCTCTTCCTTCGTTGTGAAGGCTAGTGGTGCCGATAAAAAGAGGGTTCTTATAGTCAACACCAACGGTGGTGGTCATGCGGTGATTGGATTCTACCTTGCAAAGGAACTTCTGGGTTCTGGACATGAAGTCACTATCTTGACTGTTGGTGAAGAGGGGTCGGACAAAATGAAGAAGCCTCCATTCAACAGGTTCTCAGTAAGTTGATGAGATATGTGTAGAATTATTTGCTCGATTGCAGGTATCTGTAGAATCGGCGATACCAATATTATTAGTCAGTAAGTAATAAGAGTTTGAACCACTTATATTGAAGGAAATTGTGAGTGGCGGTGGGAAAACAGTATGGGGGGACCCAGCAGAAGTTGGGAAGGTTTTGGAAAGTGGCACTTTTGATGTTGTCCTGGATAACAACGGAAAGGACTTAGACGCTGTGAGGTTTGCGATTTAATGCTTTTCTACACTTGGAATGAATATATGACATGTTGGTATATCAGCAGTACTGCAATGTTTCCATCTCTTAATCTAAATGGATTTAGTATACTTTTAGTTTGCATATGGAGTTTCTCTGATGGTCATCAATTTTTTGAGGAACATGAATTGAAATTGTTATTAGTCAGCTCTTTAACATGGGATGGGATGTTCATGCACAGGCCTGTAGCGGATTGGGGGAAGAGTGCCGGTGTGAAGCAGTTCCTTTTCATCAGCAGCGCCGGAATCTACGTACCAACTGATGAACCTCCCCACGTAGAAGGGGTACGTAGTCTGTTTTATCTCAGTGTCAAGTATATATTTATAAAAAAAAAATCTAAACTTGTCAAAAATCTCTACACAACCTTAGGATGCAGTTAAAGCTTCAGCGGGTCATGTTGGAGTGGAGCAATATATAGCCGAAATTTATGGCAATTGGACCTCATTCCGCCCTCAATACATGATCGGTTCTGGCAACAACAAAGATTGTGAAGAGTGGTTTTTTGATCGTAAGTACATAATCTTCTCAGAGAAGTCCGGTTAACATCATTCACTAGCACATCCCTTCTCATTGTCGAGCTAACTGTGAATCTGTGGACCAGTTTAGGCTATTTAAATCCTCAACTTCTGCATTCTTATAAAGCAAAGCCAAAATTGAGTCCTTTCCTGTTCGCATATCTTTTGGGTTTTTTGCATTTATATGTGCCCTGTGAGCAAGATGATGATAAGTTTCCTTAAACAGGAATTGTTAGGAAAAGGCCAGTTCCAATCCCTGGTTCAGGTATGCAACTCACTAATATCTCACATGTAAGGGACCTATCCTCTATGATTGCATTAGCTGTTGAGAAGCCTGAAGCTGCAAGTTGCAAGATTTTCAACTGTGTCAGTGATCGTGCCGTTACTCTGGACGGAATGGCAAAACTATGTGCTCAAGCTGCTGGTCTAGCAGTTGAAATAGTGCATTATGATCCAAAAGCCGTTGGAATTGATGCCAAGAAAGCATTTCCTTTCCGAAACATGGTAATTGATTTTTTTTCATTTTGACAGAAATATAAAATTTATCTCGAGTAAACTATCCTCTTAGGTGCCTCTCCTGGAAGGATAATCCTGAGAGTGTTAAGGTCATTGGTTAACCATAAACAAATGTACGGTGCAGCACTTCTACGCGGAGCCGCGAGCTGCTAAGGATATATTGGGATGGAGTGCTACCACAAACCTTCCCGAAGACTTGAAGGAGAGATTTGATGAGTATGTAAAGATTGGCCGAGACAAGAAGCCAATGAAGTTTGAGTTGGATGATAAGATACTGGAGTCACTTAAAGTTCCAGTAGCTGTGTGATCAATCAAGTTAGAGAGATGCAGTGTGGAGGAGGAGCATATCTGTGTTTCTCTAGTATTTGCTGTGTTCGTCATATCGACTCGAGTTTCATTGTCTTCAACAAACTCGACTCAAGGAAACTAATGATTTAATTGTTTATTTGCCCCTCTACATGATTTTGCACACATGAAGAGACATACATGGTTGTAAACCTATGAAATTACTTCTAATCCATGCTCTAAATACACATCAGAAGAGCTACCGATTGCGGTGCTATTGTTGCCGCAAAACTGAGGTTAGGTTAGTTAAAAATATATATATTTGTCAGTAGGCAATAACAAGTCTCGAAAGCAAATATCTTCATTCTCAAAAGCGAATATATGATTTTATTTACTTAATGATTGGAAAGTGCATCGCACTAGATGTTCCCCCCCAAAAACGGGAGTAAATTCAACAATAAAAGTCTATTGGCATTGTAATCTTCTTTCTCCTTTTAGCAGCTACCTGAAAGAGAATCTAATTTCTTGGTCGTGAATATTTGAATAGGTAAAACCATCCCGTAGATGTCTTTTCTTTAGATTAAAACAATTATAATTAAGGTTTGTCAATTGGAATGTGTATTATTCATATAAGAGATCTTTTAATTGAAAGATTCGGCAACTTTAGATAAGAGTAAGGTCTATCTGTTTTATTTAGTTATTCAAATAAACTAATGATTCATTATTGGAGTTGATAGCAACAACCACTATTTCATTTAACATACGTAATTTTGAATATGCATACTTCTTTTTAAAGAAATTGAATTTATTTAAATTTTGTCATGTATCTCTATGAAATGAAAGGAACGTTCAATTTGAGAAAACTATATTGGATCTTTCCTAAAACAAAATCTAAAACCACATCTTTCTAATCTAAACATAGGTGGAGAATACTATAGCAAAGTGGTTCATGAATTAGGCCTTCTTAAATCCATTTTTGCTGTTTCATTTTATTTTAAAAAACCTCTTTAATGATTTACTAAGGAAATGTAGGAGGAATACTATTAAAAACTTGTTATTTCTCTTTGTTTTACAAGTAGGAAATCCATATAAAATTCGATTATCAAAAAGATTACCATATATAACGCAAGATTTCTTTATTTATTCTTTCTAGGTGAGCTTTTTGGTTTGTCATTATACCCCAAGAAGGAGAAATAGTTACAATCCTCATCCCACCTAAAATTTTAGGATTTTATTGATAGTTCTGGTAGAATTGGGAGAAGTTGTTGGTATTATTGTGGGTCAATCCATTGAAGATTCAGGTACTCAACTAATATTAAAAACATTTCATATAGTTTCGACATTCATAGAGGGTATTGCAAAATATGTACAAGGCCCCTCTATTGGAAAAATAAATTTTAATGAGGATTTGGTTCTTCTCACGTGTACATGTCATAGGCATCCTACTTTTCTATGTTATAGACTTGTATGTATCCATTGAGCGTCAAGATATTCTATGTAATGTGACTATTCTGCTAAAAAGTCATATTTTAAGCTCAGAATGATCAATATGTAGAATTAGGAGATATGATTATCGAAATTTGTGTGTAAGCATACACTTTAAATTTTAAAGAGAGGATAAAAATACATATTTATTCCGACTAAGGAGGAGCAATGCACTGAAGTACCCATGGATACCATCACTTGAATTTATGTATAGTAATATTCATCTCTTACCAAAAACAAGCCATTTATGGATATTATCAAGGGGTTTGTGCAGATCCATCATAGCCCTTTTTTCACTCCACAAGGATAAAAAATAACAAGTCTTAAAAGGAAATGTCTTCATTCTCAAAAGGGAATATTTGAATTTATTTACTTAATTATTGGAAAATGTCATTGCATCTAAACAATCATAAGAATCTGTAAGTATTTTTGTAATCTAAATTCTTAAATTAGAATTCTATCAAATGCAGTTGATTTGTTTAAATTCTTGAAAAAAAATGCAGTTAATTTGCAAGGTATGTCAATTTTGGGTTCGACTCTTTAAGCTGCTTACACATCCCATTTTAACTTCGATATAGAGATTGGACTTCTATTTAAGGAATGAGGACACAACAACAACTTCCAAAGAAGCTAGCAACTAGGGAACATAAAGCAATGGAATAGTCAATATCTAGATAGTTTGTTTCTTTAAAATATGGTTCTTTTAAGGAATTATCTTAAAAAATTAAAACAAAGAAATACAAAATTTAAAGAATAGATATTTGTTTCATTTTGTTAATCTCGATTTAAAAAAAAGTTCAAAAGTTAAGTTTATTAAGCCATTATATGTTGATTTATGTGGTAAGATTATGATAAACTAAAATTTTATTTTTCATATGAATTCTTAAATTTATTGATTAAAGCTTAAGATCGACACTATCATTACTACATATTATACTTGTGTATTAAAGAGAATAAATATCAAAAGAATTTTAGTCAAAAATTATTTTTGAATAATAATTAATATCCTAACATACTTTTTTTTATAAAATGTAATGAATTAAACCTTAAAGGCAATTAAGATATACACAAGCTATAAAAAGCTTTACATATTTGCTTAGAAAAATTGGGAGCCAAAAGCAAGATAGCTAGTTAACGAGGTTTAGACATGTTTAAATGTTCCACATTCTAGACCAGTATTCTTGATTGTGAGAGTTGAGCTTGTATAGACTGATGTAGCTTCTGATTTTCATGTATATGTTATTGTGGAACTATTCCTTGGTTGAACCTCTATTTTGAAAATTTTGAAGATACCTCTCATCCCAAATAGCTTTGACAAAGAAGGATAGTGCCATGCAGAAGCTCCATCTGGCAGGGTTATCATGATGCACGAAGTGGTTGCACCAAGAAATAAAAAAGCTCTAGCTGCTAGGTACATTCAACACATGACATTTATGTAGAATCATTTTCTAGCTAGGATTTACAAATTCACATTGGAAGAATAAATGCTCATGGATTTCCTCTTCCTTTTGACAAATTATGCGTCTATTTAGTATGTAGAGAAAGGTCTTTCATTACAAGAGTGAAAAGATATGGAGATAAGGGATTACCTTGTCGAATTCCCCTAGAGCTCTTAAAATGCTTGTTAGGCTGTCCATTCACTAGAATTTTGAAAATGGGAGTGGTAACACATTCAGCTATCCATTGTATGAAAGTTTGAGGAAAATTTAAGGCTCTAAGTGTGTTTAGGATGAACTGCCAATCATCACTATCAAAAGCTTTTCTTATGTCTACTTTGAGGAAGCAATTCTTTCTAACTTTCATGGAGCCATAGGATTTAATGAGTTCTTATAGAAGGAGTATATTATCTCCTATGACCCGTCTAAAAATGAAGGCACCTTGTGATAAGACAATGTAATTGGCTAGTACTTTCTTCAACCTTTGAGCTAACACCTTTGAAATGATTTTGTTACATTGTATACAATATTGCAATATGATATTGGCCTAAAATCATAAAAAGTGACATGCTCACCAAGTTTAGTCACCAATGTTATAAAGGAACTGTTAAATTCTGTCAATAGCTTCCGTTTGTTGAAGAATTCAAGAACAATAACTATCACAGTAGTTTTGATTAGGTGCCAAGCCTTGTTTAGAAAAGTGAGTTGAAGCCATTCAGACCAGGGGTTTTGTAGGGGTTCAAGATTTTCAACACTTCATCAATTTCTTGACTTGAAACAGGTTGAGTTAACCATTCAGCTTCAATAAATGATATCTGACACTATATAAGTTACTTCAGAAAATGTTGAGAAGAAGTGGTCTCTAAAGTGGCTATCAGAAGCTCAGAAAAATATTCATATGCTCTATGTAGTAAGGAGTTTTGAGGATTTAATAGCTGATTATTGTGCATCAAAGAGATTATTATGTTGTTTTTTCCTAGAAATGACTCTTCTGTGGAAGTAAGTAGTGTTTTTGTCACCCCTTTTTAACCAAACAACTATTGATCTCTGTTTCATTAAGGAGTAAGCATAAGTAAGAGCTCTAGAAAGGTGTTAAATGTCTGATCTTTCCTGGTCTATCAAGGATTGAGAGTATGGATGTAACATCCCGTTACCTATGTTGTTGGCCCTCGAAATTTTTTTCATTGAATTAAGCATGATATTTTATGAAATAAGCATGGAATTTGAATTTTGCCTTATAATGAATTGAGGGCATTTTTGGCAAGTCACTTAAGTTTAAAAGGAATGAAGCATAGGCACCAGACGAAATATAGGTACCAGATGATGCATGTTCTAACTTCTAGGGCAAATCTGTATTGATATAGGCTGAATTAGATAGAATTGTCTTCTTAGAAGTTGTAGGTCTTCTTCTTAACTTTAAGTTTGGGATTTTTGGCCTTCGGATGCAAAAGATATGGCCCTCAGACGAAGCATAGGTACCAAATGAAATGTAGGTATCAGACAAAGCATGTTCTGACTTCTAGGGTAAATATGTATTGATCTAGGCTGAATAAGACAGAGTTGTCTTCTTAGAAGTTGTAGGTCTTCTTCTTAGCTTTCCAAAGATATAAAGTTTGGGATTTTTGGCATTCAAATGCAAAAGATATGGTTCCAGACGAAGTACCAGGTGAAGCAGAAACACCAGCCGAAGTGCCAGACGAAGCAGAAGCATCAGAAGAAGCACTAGACGAAAAGACAGATATGATAGTATTTTGACCATAACTTTATCGTCCAACCTCCAAATGAAGTGACTTTTGAACCAATAGATTTCTAACACATTTTTCTATCTCTCCAAAAAGCATTTGGTAGCATTGGTGTTGATTTCAAAAAGATTAATGGAAAGGAAGTGAGGGAATCCATTGGAGGAGCATGACTTAGTTATGAGCAT